>JALBCR010004458.1:0-238228 GCA_030710515.1 Abscondita cerata | reverse complement strand
GGAGGTGTTGGTGTATGAGCTCAGAGAATCTGGTATAATCTGTATATGGAGCATTTAAATAGATCAGGTAAAAGATACTTTAATGTTCACAGAGAGACATACATCTATCTGACAACTTGTAATTAATAGATAGGTTTAAACGTAACCCGAAGTTATTTCATATGCAAATATCCATTTATCCTTAATTTTATTAACTTGAGATTATCGACCTTTAGTGCCATTACTCTTCTTGCGCGTTATTTTATTTATGATTTGTTTGAAAATTTCTGTTTGTACTGAATTATTGTGAATTTGTACGAATTTACTGCTTTTTTCACAGTAAATTGTGGCTGTGTCCATAATTTTTTTATAGTTTTATATTTTTATTCAACTTATTTAACTTGAACTCATTTATCGTGGCGAGTTAAAACGATGTTATTTGACACCTACATACTTTTCATAATCAAAGAGTGTAGTTTTTCTTTCTGTATCCGCAATCATTTAGCCTTCAATACATCCAACCTTCGTCAAAGATATTTTAATATGTGTTGGCTAATGTGCTCATTTCAGATTATTTTTGTTTCTAAGCAAAGGCGGCACTATGATAAAATCTTTTGTAATAAGTAGGTTAAGATGGCAGAATGCATTTTTTACGAGGTGCAATTCTATTCCTTTTCTTTATTCTAGGGACGCTAACAATCTGTTACATAAAATATTAAGCGTTGAAAATTTGTATGTTAAATGTAATTATACGAAAACATCGTTCGATACATATTTTATTTAGAAAATAACAACATTTAAACCATTCGTTAATCTAATGTATAATTTAAGTATTTTCATGGAATAAATTTCGTATAAATGTTAGTAACTAATGATATTTTTTCTACTAGCCAACTGAGAAGTTGAATTTCTTATTAGTGGTTAATAATTTTTTCTATTGTTGACCTAGGTTAATAATGGACAATTTCAAATTTTTTGAGAATCTAAGAATAGTTGTTTAACAAAAACGAGTGAAACATAATTTTGTATATCCAGGTGATTATCTTTAACGTATTTGCTGCTTAAAATTACCTAACACGATAAAATTATTTGAATAAAAAAATGCCATTAGTTTAAATTCGCGCCCCCATCCCATAACCGCAAATACATAACCTGAATTTATTTATTTATTAAATATGATGGTAGAATCAGTTTTTTCAGGTTTCCCAAAGGAGATTTAACCAGGCGAGTTAAGTTACATCAAGAATTTTAAGTAAATTACAAACATTTTGTTGTAGGTGTTTTGAATGGTTAACAGAATCTGGAAGGTCCGATCTGTTGCATAAAAATGTCGATTCTAAAATTTAACGAGTATGTGGTGAACACTTGCCATTCCTAAATGAATTACAAGTGTCAATTTCTGAAACCCAATATTCAAATGATGCAAGGTATATTGGCGAAGCAATAAATGCCCGTTAACATCTCTAGCTATACCAAAACTACTCAAGCTTGCAGCTCAAATACTCTTAGGTAAAGAAAATTACAGAGGAACATTCTAAAATTGCAACGTGAAAGAAAGCACTTCAATTGAAGTTAACATCTCCCAACGATTACTTCCGAAAGCAGAGCACAAATTGTGAAAGCCCAAGTGGACTTAAAAATAAACCACTAAGAAACAGGAGATATACAGAGGAATACAAACAATTTTCACTAAAATTATATTTTACGAGACCCAAAATGTTAATTTTAAAGTAGGTTTTAAATTTTTGCCAGCTCAAACTGCTACGTGATCATGGTTAGAGTTATATATAAAAGTTAAACAACCCTTGTGCTACATCTTTACAAATACGATATGTAAAGGTGACAAATTGAAGTCGATAGTATTAAACTGCATAGAAAAGCTACAACTACAATGCGGTGTGAATGTTAGGGCAGTAGTAAAATTTTCTAAGCCTAATTAAAAGAATAGATGTATCATCTGAAAACCAAACCTTCTCGTAAACGATAAGAAAATCTATTATTTCTTCGATGTCCCTATTTATTGAAGTCGGTGCAAAATAACTTGATTAAATACGATATAATCTTTAATAACAAAGCATCTTGGAAAGACATTAAAAATTTCTACATGTCAGACAAATCTAAACCGCTGCGATTGGCTCCTAAATCAACTAATTTACATATCACCCGAATAATTTTCAGAAAATGAAGGTGAAATATGTCACACAAGTGTTTAGTGAATCAGTTGCAGTTGGTTTATCAACGTATGTAGCTTTTAATGCTTTTTGATTTATTTGCATTCCTGTGCTACTTGATTTTTACAAGAAAAATGTTTATTTTTATTTTTCGCTTAAATTTGGCTAGTAGTAAAAAATAGTATATACACCATGGTTGTGAAGTCCATTATTGCCTTAGCACCAGTTTATTTCGCGAGGGGCGAGACTTCACAACCTTGGTGTATAATATACTATTGTTGCTAAAACATCTTTTTTTAATCAGTGTGGAATGAATAATGTAGAAAAAACAACAAACACTGTACAGTAAACTTTACCGAACGCGTGCTTCACTAGCTACGCTTGATGATTATAACTTAGGTATTGAAACACGTGTAAAAGTTTTCTTTTTCAAGTAGACTCTGCAGTTAACCACTGGATGGGACAGTTCGGTGCGTTTAGCTCGGTGCCACTCAGTTAGTTCGGTGAGGCCGTTTCTGTTTTTCGGTGCCTTGCCGTCGATGTCGGGCTAGTTCGGTGGGGAGTATTAAATAAATACTTACAACAATGATCTGAATTTAAATAATATCAATTAAAACACAAGTGATACAATCACATAAATCCATAAATGGACAGTTAATTCAATTTACAATAATTGTTTTACTATTATTATTATTTATTTTTTACTAAACTAAATTCGCTCTGAAGTCTACATCAATTGATCAGGATTTTATGAAGAACTTAGAAAAATCCATCATATACTACGATGTGTACAAAATATGATTAACATGACATGTTTTGAACCGCAATAACTTGCTTAATTTGGAACACCCTGTATTTTATATCAACAACAAATATAAAATGTAATTACCTATCAAACAATACTATAGTGTCCTATAGCTAAATGTTCAGGTTATCATGAAAAAAATGCAAATTTTTATAATGAAGACTGATTTGTAATCAATTTTAATATTTATCAAGTAAACTATACAACTTTGACAGGTGAATATTATGTATTTGTAAACCCGTTGATTGACGGGCAAATTTTAATGCATGAATTTAATAATGCTACACTCCGCGTGCATGTAGGTTGATCTCATTATCTCTCTGAATAATGTTAAACCTATGGCGGACGAAAACCCTGTATGAAAATTTCCGGTTTTCGGATTTTTCCCGTTGATTTGAAGGCAAGACCCATCGGCATGCCTAATTTCAAGTCTCTACGACGTTTGGAAGTACCCGTTTAATTTCGAGACAGACATGAAAAAATAGGCGCTTTATTTTTAAGCAAATGTTTTTTGTATTTCACCAGTATGTTTTACAATATTGTAAATAGCTAAAAATTGATCCGTGGAGCAGATAATTCATTAGGAGAGCTATTATTGTGAAGTAAATTTGTACGTTTATTAAATTTTCAAACTCTATACCTATATATTTATTTCTCTCAAAATTTAAAACAGTTGATGAAATGTACACAATGCAAATCTTCTCCTTCTTACAATACACAATATTCACCTGTCAAAGTTGTATAGCTTACTTGATAAATATTAAAATTGTCACAAATCAGTTCATTATGAAAATTTGCAATTTTCATGACAACTGAACATTTAGCTATAGGGACACTATAGTATTGTTTGATAGGTAATTACATTTACATTTGTTGTTGATATAAAATACAGGGTGTTCCATTTAAATTAAGCAAGTTATTGCGGTTCTAAACATGTCATTAATTAATCGTATTTTGTACACATGCTGTATATGATAGTAGATTTTTCAAGTTCTACATAAAATCTGATCAATTCAGAGACTCCAGTGCGAATTTAGTTTTGAAAAAGGTATTAGTTGCTGAGATATGAATCGGTAAAATTGTGACGACTTTTTCATAAAATACAAACATTCAAAACTTTTAGGTTTAAGTAAAAGCAAACCTCTATAAAATCCATTCTTATTTTGAACGTAGAAACTGAAAATGTACTAATATACAGGGCATTCTATAAGAAAACACAACTTTGATACGTTCTGTATTTTGGGACACCTGTATATTTTGAAAGTAATTTTAAAATATGCCTCCTATAGGGTCTCTATCAATCCCAGAGATATATTTTCCCAATTTTATAAAATAGTTTGGTTGTAATATTCCGTGTCGTATACCGTGAATAACCCTGTATAAATTGAGATGGATAAACTATTTAAACGATGTCCATCGCCCTATGTTGTTGTCAAATATACTGAAATTAGTATTAACTAGATAAAGCCCCATCTTATCGGACGGGACCAGGATATTAAAATAAAAAAACCCTGTGTGAACCCTCCATCTGACCCCTCCATTCGCCCCTTATGCTCTATTCTAAGTCCAACTTATACTTGGCTTTGGCGTAGCACTATATTGGCCGAATCGATTAAGTCGCTCGTAATAACATTTGATTGAGTGTGTGCCAAGATATATAATTTAAGTTTACTAGCGTTTGCTTTTCTAACGTTGGGATTTTTCTGAATGTGTTAGTTGGATTATTACGGTCCTGTCTACTTCGCTGCAAGTTTAATAGGACAAGGTCAACTTCTAAATCTACTTGCGTGCGTGTTACTTTCTTTCTTTTTGGTGTGACCGTCAACGAGGACTGCGAAGGGGAATTCTAAGCACAAGATGAATTAATCCTAAGTTATTTTAATCATCTGCCTTTTTGGAACCATAATTACACCAAATATGTTGCGATGTTATTGCATTTGGGCCAGTCCCATAATCCTCTAGAAAAGTCCTTAAAAGCCATTCCCGATTGATTAAACCCATTTAAGACAAAAATTTTCATATTCTTTGTAAATCAGCTATGTTCGGAAAAAACATTGAATTCTGCTGGAAATGGATAGTTTGATCCTAGGTAATGATGATCTTCAATCATTGTTAAGTGTTCCGCAGCATCAGTAATCTTCCCAACCAAGAAAATCTGTATGTTAGTATTAGTTATGTAATTAAGGTACAAATATTAGGTCAAGGTCATTTGCCAGGACACAAAATTTTAGGTGAGAGTGATGAAAGGAACGAAGTGTGATAAACAAAAGTGAGTGATAGACAATGTAAAACATAAACAAGGACGTAAAGGGTGAAAATGCGTGGTTTAAACAAAGTTAATTATAAAAAGTTATTAACAGAAACAAAAATTTAAAGACAAAGTGCAAAGCGGCGCAATACTCTTTCAAGAAAAGACAGACAAGGAAGGAAGGAAGTTCAGAAAAACATAAGAAGAATGGCAGTAATTAACAAATAATTAAGAAAGTTAATTAGAAAAATTAAAGAAAACTACAGAAAAACTAAGGGTTCAGTTAAACATCCGGTAGATGGCAGCAAAACCGATCGCGGCGTAACGGATTAATTTGAATAAATTAATAAACAAGTGGGCCATGGATCCGGAAGTAATAAATAGAGGTGCGGAAGAGACGCCCGAGGAGTTGAAAATCCAAAGTGTAAAGGCGTATATCGGTGCGAAGCAAAATACCACCAAAATAAAATAGATGACGTCTCGTTAAAACAATTAAAATTTTAATAAAATTGCTAGCAGAGAGAGCAGATAAGTTATGGATACGGTAGGTTACAACATCAGATATGATAACAAAGATGGAGACCATATAAAAGAGATGAAAAATGAAAGGAAATAAAGAATGAGTAGGACAAGTATGGGGGTTAGGGGAAAGGATATTTGGTAAAGATATAGAGAAAAGGAGATGGATGCTGGAAAATTGGTAAGAAGTGTGGTACTGTATGGAGCGGAGATTTGGGGTTGGAGGGAATGGCAAGAGCTGGAGAAGATACAGGAGAAATACTGGAGGTGGACGTTAGGACTAGAGAAAGAGACACACCGGGGTATATAGGTGGAAGAAGAGCTGAGAATAGAAAAATAAGGATACAAGCAGAAAGAATTGCAGTAAGGTATGAAGAAAAATGGGAAGTAGGAAGGAAAATGAAATACTTTTTGAAGTTTGAAAGAGATCGAGGCACAGAAGGTAAATATGGGGAAGAAGAAAGAAGAAAATACTATGAAAGAGTGGGATACGCGAGAGAAGAGATAAAGAGATTAAGAGAGGGAGGGAGAGAAAGATGGAAGAGGAAATAATTGCAAGAGATAAAGATACCTCTGAAGCAGGAAAGAAGAGCAAAATAAAGGAAGGAAAATATAAACGGAAATACATAAAAATAATGACAGACAAGACACCAAGGTACTTAACAGACGGAAAAGGAATGAATGAAATAAGAATGATTGCAAGGTTCAGAATGGGTAATGAAGAAAATGAAAATAAATATTGGATGAGTGATGAGGAGAGATTATGCAGGTTGTGTGGGGATGAATGGAAAATATAATACATATAAAAGAGGGATGCAGGGAACAAGACATGAGTGAAAAGGAATGGAAGTTACTACTAGGATAGAAAGGGGAAGGAAAACAATGGATGAGGGAAGTGTTGGAGAGGAGGAAAGCGGGATGGAGAGAGGAAAAGAAAAATACTGAAAGTTTAGAGAAGAGAGGGATGGAAGGTTGAAGAAGGAAACAGAAATTAGTTAAATTATAATTTAATGAAATATTATGTTGTTTTTTATTTATTTTTTTTTGAGATTGTAAAGGGACAAACCGAATCTTTTGTTATAGAAAAAATTTTTTAAGATAAATATAAATATAATAAAAATTGCTAAGTGCAAAAACAAAATGAGAAGTTGAAGAAGTACAGTAATAAAAGTAAACAAAATAAACGGTGAAAGTAAATACTCACCAGTGAAAGTGATCAGGAAGGGAAAAGGTCCGTGAACTCAAGGGTGAATGAACGGTCGAGGCTGCGAAAATTAGGACGACTGTAGCAGTAACCTGAAAAGAAAGTACAGGAACATCGGAAGCATCGAATATAACACAAATACTCACCGTCGAAGTTGACATGATGACCAGGTAGATTTAGTTTAAGTAGTAATAAGTTTGTAAAGTAGTAATAGTCTATTTAGGTTAAGTTTTTCATGTAAATAAGCGACGTGCACGTAATAAAGACTTGTGCGTAATGCACGTGAAATTTTGTCCACGTTGCCAAATTTACCTTTTATCAAAGCTGTGTAAATAAATTTATTGTTGAGCCGAGGAGGTGTTTTAATGAAGGAATAACATTAAAACAAAATTTAGTGACAGAAATTATTTGGATAGGAGTTGTACAAAACTCTTGAGAGAAAGAGCCTAAATTTAAATTGTGTGATAAAGTGGTTGGCGCCTAACATTAAAATTAAAAATTTACCTCTTTGTCATCGCAATGTATTGAATGGAAAACCGAGTTGTTATTTAGAATAAACGTTTGCAGGTGAGCGTACTGACATATTTTTCAACACGTGTCGAATAGTTTGCTTCATTCGCTTTCTTTAATTATTACAGTTTCTTTGTACGTTCGTATTTTCTAGATTACTTCGTCCGATGTCTGCTGAGTATTGTTTGCGTTTGGAAATTGTGGGATCTTCGAGGAATCGTCTCTACTTTATGCAAGATAGCGGGAAGCAGCGGTTTTGGGGTGTCTCGTTTTAGCACCGGAAATGAGCTTTCTTCAGTCCTGGCTCCGACCTTGAACGCCATCAGTGCTTTGTTTTGCAGTTATTTAAATTTTAGCGTGTGTATCCAAACAATCCATTTACCAGTACCGAATCATTGCTTAAATATCATTGGAACTATTGATGTCAAACTCTCCAAAAGGAAGCCTTAATAAACGATACCCGTATGTGATCCTAGTTAAGTAAGGCATTTTCAGCTAACTGTTTGTTAATCTAGAAAATTCGGGTCGCCGGACCAATATTTGTACTCAACGGTTTCTTATCTGTCCGTATTATATCAAAGTAACCTTGATCGCTTTGATGAAGTACAATTTTAATTCAAGGTGGCGTTTATAATTAATTACTTACCATTACATTGAATCTACACGCTCTGTGGCGCAGCTAGCGGGTTAATAACGACGTTCAGGAAGGATAAGACTCCCAGTCTATTATTTGTTTGATTTGTCGCCAACACTTTATAATTTTATGTGTGAATATCACCGAGAGAGCACGATATGCTGTATTGCTACTGACATTTTGGTGTTTAATGTATTTTATGTGTAACCGATTAGACAGCTATTAAATCGATACAACGTTTTTTTTATTTTATAATTGCCCATTAGCTAAAATAATGTAACAAAATGTATGACTCAAATTATTTACCTTGTTTATAATGTAATAAAACATGGAATGAATAAATAATTCAAGTATAACGGACTTATCAGATAACTTATGTTTGCAAAACATTTCAACTGCTTTCGCATCAAATTAAAATTAATGTGTATGTTAATCTTCTCTTTTAATTTTCCAATTACTTTGATTTTGAATAAATAAAACAAAGAGACGTATTCATAACAAACATTAAATATAAATTCCATAAACTGAAATCTTAAGAAAACTATAAATATGAAATTCCTAACATCTTGTATACGACCGATTGTCGTATACTGTACAAATATGTAACTAAAAATTATGTGTTGTAAATAAATTGGATACGAGAAAATAACTTGGAGCTGTTACCCTGGCCAGCAAAAGCCCAGATTTTAACATTATCGAAAATGTTTGGGCTCGAATACTTGCTGTTATCCGAAGACAACAAGGGCCAAATTTTATACCAGTAAACCGTAATGCACTAATTGCAGCCATTGATACCGCATGGGAAACGATTAATATTAATTATATTGATACCTTGATAGCGTCAATGAGCAGACGCCTCCAAGAATGTATCAATAATAATGGAGGTCACACCCATTATTGATTTCTTATATTTATTTATATAGTAATACCTTTATTTAAAAAAAAAATTTCATTTAATTTTAAACTATAACTTGGTATCTTAATTATAATTATGTAATAAATTCTTGTCAAAAACTAAATATATACGTTGACAATAAAATTGCCTTAGTTTTTATTTTCACTTTTTATATTAACTACAGAAAAAATGAAACGTCATAAAATATACATTTTGTAAGGACTAAATATTATGAATAGAGAGTTTAATGATTTTTTTTTAATAACTTACAATAATTAGTAGGTTAGATTTATTTAAAAATAAGTAATAATCAGTCAACCCAAATAACCATGTTTAGTTTTTGATTTAATTTAAAAGTTATTGCTTGTAGACGTTTTTAAATCAAAATTATTTCTAATTTTATTTTGTAAACATTTCCTAAACAAAATTTTGATTCGATAATTAATCGAGCTATGGTGTTTAATTAGCGATACCTTCAAATATATTCTTTAAAGAAAAAATTAAGTAAGCAACGTAAATTACCTATTTTCTAAAACGTGCTTAGTGTAATGATTCATTCTACAGTCCTTCTATAAGATAACCCCTGCTGAGACTACCTGCTGTTAGAATTGTAAATGATACCCTTAAGCCCGCTTCACAATGTACAAACTTTTGTTTACAGAAATTGTGGTGTCCAAGTTTAAATTTCATGAGTTTACATTTATAAAAAAAAATTCTTATGAACTAAATACACCGTTTCAATTATCACTAATATTTTAAAAGTTACACACAGGTGTTGTTGCATCGTAAAGTTCATTCGCATTTATAAATTTGATCTTTATTTCTCCATTTTCATATTATTCACTATTTACTCGACGATTTTATTTTTTCATGTTGTTGTATTTTATTTACACTTGTTCACTATTCTTAAATAATTTATTGGATTCTGGATACAAAATTAACTACTGTTTGTTATTTATTGCCTAACTAAAGTTTTCTTTTATTATTTTAAGTACACAGCCTTTTGCGTCGGTAAATTCAGATCAGCCGCAAAATGCTGGTCACTTGTATGTTATAGGCTTCTCAAAAAGCTATTTTAATATTTTCTAAAAATTGCGTGATCGACTACAAAGAAAATTGCATCGAAACTGTGAAAATAAAATGTTTCAAAAGTTATTGCGAAATTGGCATAATTGGAAAGATCAAAATTCTGTACAAAAATGTAAATATGTTTGGGACTTTTGGTGAATAGTTTACGAGATATTCTCAATTGAAAATCCAAATTTGTCGTAACGTCATGGTGACCTAACCCATCCTTCTAATTATATTTTTCTTTTTGTTCAATTTTCGTTGCAAATTCGGCTACATGAACCTCTTTATGTGATTCCCAAGTCAATCATTTATCTAAGAACTGTTAATCTCGAAGTTCCTTCAACTAATTAAATTATTTGTATGGGTGCACATAAATGATTTTCTTATTTCCATGAATTGAAAGCAATGTTGAGGACCCAGCAACACACACTGAGTTTTCGTAAATCACTTTGACTCAAAGTTAATGGCAATCAAAGAGATTTTAAAGTATTAAACCCAAATTGGGTAAATTAAATGTACTAGCAATTTACAATATTTGTGTGCGAAGCTTCGTAACCAGGTGCCAGCTTAACTACCATAATAATCAAAGCAATATATAAGTCATATTAATTAGCGCACCTTAATCATTAAGCATCACATCAAAAAATGATTGAAACAAAAGTTTGTTAATTAATGATTATTGCGATAGTGTATCATACTTGCTCAAAAACTCATCTAAATATGTTGGCTCAGGCCTAACGAAGCGGTTACTTTAGGTTGCGAAACGTTGGATTTCATCAATAAACACAGTTTTTGTTGAGCGCAACCTTCCATTATAGAGTCCATACGTCATACCATCTGGCTGCCGTAAGTTTTTGAAAACACACAACTACAGTTTCTCCCAATTTTTGCGCCAAAATGGTCCGGCACCGAACTAGTCCGGCACCGAACTGGCCTGGAACCGAAATGGCCGCACCGAACTGTCCCGCACCCAAATGGTCGCGCCGAACTGTCCTAGACCGAAAAACACTGTTCAATGACAAAAGGTTTTAAAAAACTTGTCTGGATATCGTGCTTTGTAAACTTTTTATGCCAGAAAATTATTTTTATAATCTTACAAATTATTATATTACACATACAAAATATTAATAAAATGTATTTCAACAGAAATGTGAAATACGGTGTCGGGACACTTAATCACACGACGGTTAAACATAGGACATTTAAACATCCCGATGTATAATCACAGCAATTTTTAAACACGCCGACACGGATTCACCTAGATATATAATTACTGCGACAGATAAACATTTCACAATTTAATCACATGCACATTAAGTGGCCCGTTTACCTAGAGAAAAATGAGGCGTTCAGACACAATTTCAAATTATTTGAACAATTGACAACAGAATTTGATCAAACTTATTTATCAAATATATAAGGAGAAAAAATCGTCAAATTTGAGCTAAAATAGCTAACTCTATGGCAGCTTTGATAAGATTTCTACAAAAATATTCGAAAATTTTCATCTTCAAGTAAATGATACACCTTTGAACTAAACGTTTTAAAATTTGCGGAAATTACGTTAAAAAATAAACGTACCAGATGATATTTTAAACATACTTGTTTTGCTAAGAGTTGCAGTAATTTGTAGATTTTATATGTTGATCGATTGTAGAACAAAACCGGCATGAGGCTTTAAGAGTGGTGGTAAGATATGAGTAAGCAATAGTTTAATACCACTTTTAGATTTCCGCGTTCAGCATACAACGAAAAGTCGCTGCAAGTAAACGGGCCCTTAATATACTTATTGACGACACTAAATTTACAATAACAACCCTTGGTGTGCTTTGGAAATGTCACAAAATTATTTTGTTATCAATGCCCTCAGGATAAGACTATTTTAAAATAAATTATAAAACGCAATTAATATTACATGTACGCTTATGGAGAATTCAAATTCCAATCGAGTGTGATTTATTAATTTAAGGATCATAAAGCAAACTTTCACTTTTGTTAAAAGATTACAATAGCCTTCAAAATAGGGTGTTAAAATGTTAGATTTAGAAACCGTCGCATTACTCTCTAATGTGGAGTAATAATTGTCAATAAATGGTAAACCATTCATCAATTACAATTTTGCAACCTTTATTTGATTAATAGAAATTTCAAAGTTCAATCTGACAGTTTATTTATAACAACTATACTTCGACTTTACCTGAATATTTTATTTTTAAATATAACTATTATTTTAAAATTCAATAAATATCACATATATTTGTCAATTTCAATCTCTTCTATTATTTTCTTGTACAATGAAATATACATGTGATTAAATAGTCGAATGTTTATCTGTCGCAGTGAATATGCATCTATGTGATTAAGTGTCGGCATGTTTAAATGTCGGTGTGATTAAATGTCGTTGTGTTTATATGCTGTGTTTAACTGTCGCGTGATTAAGTGTCATATAACCGTAAAATACATATTATGCAATGAGCATGTAATGCTTACTATTAAGACACGAGCAACGCTATTTTTGCGAACGTCTAAATAGTCATTACATGCGAATTGCATACACTATTTTTTCTACGACCCCATAATGTTAAATAGAAACACTAATTTTATAATTGAGCAGTACTACCTAGTTACGAACTATCAAATTTGCTAAATTTATGTAACAAAAGGGAAAACACCCAAAAACTGCACCAAAAACTAATCTCGGATACGTGTTTCAATAGCTAGGATATCATCATCAGCGGAACGACACTAAAAATAAAACTAAATTTATGTTTGACTTTTAGCCACAGCACCAGTCGATAAGTGCAATAGATAACGGTGTATCTGTATTGGTTCTGAATGTGTAACATACTCATGGAACATTTGATGCTTACTTAATGTCGCAATTCTATTGGTTCTAAATCGGTATCGTAATAAAAATTTGTATCGTAATGAATTTTATTAGAGTACAGATTGTAAAACTCTAATATATCAATTACAATACACGAGTAGAAAAATAATTACATGGTACTCCATCAATTGAGTGCAGCCCTGAACGATTTGAAGTAACTCTTTTATAAACAGTTTAGATACATTTACTCATCTTGACAATGACCCGGTTTTTAAAAATCAATTGTCTAAACGTCTTTTAAAACCAAAAATTACAACAACTCTACTGTTATTTCTTTAGAATACAAAGCCTTTTTAGAAATTACAAAAATGCATAGAAAATAACTTAACTAAATCTGACAAGGGGAATTGTTTAGTAATATTAAATAATACTGATCATGTAAGAATTTCCAACATTTTTCTCAATTCTGATAAATTCCATGTCATTCAAACTGATAAATCCAACCAAATTAGAAAGACCTGAACAATTTATTTTTGAATACTCCAGCTAAGTTTGTAGTGCTAAAATATTAATACCCACAGGTTTCACCATTCCCAAACTTTACACCTTACTTAAAATCCACAAAATTAAAGATTTTAATAATTTTAACATGTTGTCTTCTATGTTACCTGTACGTGAATTTTAACAGTAGTATTACTAGCAATTTATCCAGATTGTTGAATACGACCTTAAAATCTAATATAAATTTCCAATTTAAATACTCTATTAAAAACTTGTTAGAATTAATCAAAGAAATCAGAAAAATTGATTCCTTTCCTGTGAACGCTAGTTTACTATCTTTGATACATTTTTTTAACTCTTACCTAAAAATGACGAAGCTTGTTTCCTTTTTGATCTTTTAGTATAAACCCTTTATAAACAATGTAGTAAGCTATGTCTACATTTTTTTACTTCTCATTTACACAACATAAATTCATAAATTTAATTACTTGTTTTATCACATAATTCAATAGCTTATGTCATGCCTCAATATATTTATTGTGTATCAAAAAAATAATTAATGTTTTTCGATTCCTTAAATTAAATGTACGAGAATTAGTTTTGTGCCAAAAACACGGTAACCACCACATTTGAAAAAAATATGTCTGCCAGAAACACTTTTGCATAGATTGCGCTAGTGTTTGCCCCACAGACGCCATTTTGGCAAAAGCGTTGACATGTCTTATTCTCTTGTATTTATTCTTACAACAGTGAAATTACCGTAAATTACTGTGTCATCACAGTAAAAAAAATGTTCGGTGTTGCCGCAGTGTTGTTACCTCGTCTAACAAATAATTGCGGCAACATGTGGGGGAACATTATTTCGTAAATGAGAGTAATTGTGTATGCTGCGCCATCTATTTATTTAATGCTTCGTAACAAGGAAATTTCCCAGCCTTAAACAAAACTTTTTAAATTTAATAACCAAATTTTTTCTCAAACATCAGGTTTAGCCCTGGGTCCTAATCTCAGTCCCTTACTCGCTGAAATTTTTAGAATGACCTGGAAAACAAAATACTTACTAATAACATTTCTTTAATTAAAAAATTTATTTTAAAAAGATACGTAGACGATATCCTTATTATTATTGACGGTTCTGAAGAAGAAAACTTAACTTTAAAGAATTTTTAATTTATTTAATAGTGAAATTAAATTTACTCGCATTGGCGTTAACAACAAACTTCCTTTTTGGATTTAATGATTACTTTAGAAAACGGTCTTACTTTTTTCAGATATACAGGAAATCAACCTTTGTTGACACTATTATACTTTATAAATCTAACCATACCTGGGCCAACACGTTAGTCACTCATGGAATGTGCTAGCTCCACATACAGCACCTTAAATTGTAACTCAAAGATAGCGCCAATGGTATGTGCCAATTCTTAATGCCCACGTGCTAAGTGGCATTCATGCATGCAACTACTGTTTCGCGCTCTGTGTTAATTTGGGTGCTGTTTTTGCCGTCGTTTTAAACATTACAAACCGTAATGCACTAATTGCAGCCATTGATACCGCATGGGAAACGATTAATATTAATTATATTGATACCTTGATAGCGTCAATGAGCAGACGCCTCCAAGAATGTATTAATAATAATGGAGGTCACACCCATTATTGATTTCTTATATTTATTTATATAGTAATACCTTTATTTAAAAAAACGTTTTCATTTAATTTTAAACTATAACTTGGTATCTTAATTATAATTATGTAATAAATTCTTGCCAAAAACTAAATATATACGTTGACAATAAGAATTGCCTTAGTTTTTATTTTCACTTTTTATATTAACTACAGAAAAAAATGAAACGTCATAAAATATACATTTTGTAAGGACTAAATATTATGAATAGAGAGTTTAATGATTTTTTTTAATAACTTACAATAATTAGTAGGTTAGATTTATTTAAAAATAAGTAATAATCAGTCAACCCAAATAACCATGTTTAGTTTTTGATTTAATTTAAAAGTTATTGCTTGTAGACGTTTTTAAATCAAAATTATTTCTAATTTTATTTTGTAAACATTTCCTAAACAAAATTTTGATTCGATAATTAATCGAGCTATGGTGTTTAATTAGCGATACCTTCAAATATATTCTTTAAAGAAAAAATTAAGTAAGCAACGTAAATTACCTATTTTCTAAAACGTGCTTAGTGTAATGATTCATTCTACAGTCCTTCTATAAGATAACCCCTGCTGAGACTACCTGCTGTTAGAATTGTAAATGATACCCTTAAGCCCGCTTCACAATGTGCAAACTTTTGTTTACAGAAATTGTGGTGTCCAAGTTTTAAATTTCATGAGTGTACATGTAATGTAACTTTGTATAATGAATTGAAATTAAATTTGTACGTATACGACAATCGATTATACATTGTTACAATAAAAACCAATTGTTTTGACATAAATATTACATAATATTTTCGACTAGTTGCATGCAAATTATTGCAGTTTCGTTTTCTATTTCATGTATGCTATAAAATTTGTAAGCAAAAATATTTCTGTATTCAAAGATTGAATGAAGCACGTCCATTACCTATATGAAAAATTTACATAAATGTTACGTAGAACTTTCAGAATTCACAAAAGGTCAATGTCCAAAATGAGAAAATGTTTATTGTGACATTGTCAAAAGTCAAGGACTAACAAAATGAAATCATAATATTAACATGTACTTGCACAAAATAAATTTTTAACTTCGGTTACCGATCAATGCATTAGAAAGACTAAGTTTTATAAAATAGCGGGAGCGGCTTCATAAAGTATAAATTGTAATTGTGAAATTTTGATTAATTTTATAACCAACAAGAATCTTGCTCAAGATTGAAATTTTCGAGTTAAATTTTTTATGAAACGCTTTCGTCCATATACGGCAGCCAGTTGTCCCAGCAGTTCATGTCATTTCCAAATGCCGTCTTATATTTAACTGCAGCATCTGCTTCATAATCTTCATTAATTTTCACTCGCCTTCTTACAACATCGATGAAAGTGTTTTTTATTTCTATCAAAACAAAAGGTCGTTGTTTAATTAATAATTTTCATTTCGAGTATGTGGATATCATAGTAACTGTAACTTTCTATATCAGAATTTTACTGTGTAATTTATTTAAGTGCGGGTACTTTTATTAAAGCACTAAGCTTTGAACTCGAAATCGTTTATTACGTAATTAACTTTTAATGTTTGGTTGTCATGTGTGTCTTCACACGGTTTTGACCTCGACCGTGTCATCAATTTTTTTGGATAATTTCCTATATAATTACATGAAATCAGTTTTTTTAAATATTCTAGTTTTTGAATAATATTAACAAATTAAATGAATGGTAATACAAAAAGTTTCAACGACAAAACTCATATAAGGTTTATTACAAATTAACTTGTGTTTGACTCATCTACCTGCATTGTTATCATATAAATGATGTAAATTATCTGCTTTTCTCTAAAAAACGTTTGAAGAAAGTATGTACCAACAGAAACTTGTGATGTACTTTCAATAAAACTACATTACAACGTATTCATAGTTCATGTTTGACGTTTCATCTGCCATTTTTAAAATTGTTTTGTAATAAGTAAATGGTAAGAAACAAGCATTTCGCTTAGAACTCAACATCGTTCTGATACTAACAAATATGTAAAAGATATCAAAAGTGTGCGACGATATAAAAGATTATGCTCGAAAAATAAAATTAAAAGATAAAGTACACCGCGAATCAATTTTACATCGAATTATAAATTTCAGTAACGGCCACTCTAATTGGTAGCCATTAATACGAACGATACCTGCTTCCTACTACCATTCCTATGTTGGGACAAAACGTGGTACCACGCGCGCAAGTTTTTAAGTCTAGTTGAAAATGAAAAGAAAATTGAAAATTGCGTTTTAGAAAAAAATAGTTCAAATAAAAGTTAGACAATAAAATTTCCAACAACTTTTTTGTGCAATTAATATTTGTTAAAACAATTAATGTCACGTGGTAGCTATATCTCTGTAATTACTTATCGTATCAAAATAGTTTTTTCAAAAGTGGTGTATAATTGAATTATAAACAACCTTTTGAATTGAAAAAAATGTGTAAAATGATTATTTTGTAAATATTCTGAGAATTCAAAAATCTATGTAGGTTAACGACCCTTTTGGCTTGATAGATTATACCCAAAATCTAATCAGATTGCAGTATTATAAATAAGATCCATATGCAAAGTTTTAGATAAATTTTACCGCCGGTTTTTTTTGATATCTTCTTTACATACGACCGGCGATCGGACAAAAATTTCTTTTGCTCAATATGATGTACTCACTCTAATTCGTCGAAAAAGTGAAAAAAGGGGTGTTAGAACTTTCAGTTTGGAAACCAGTTTTTTACATTAATGAGGTTAGAGTCTGTCCTATTTTAAAGCTTTTTTGTTAAATGATTTTTTCTCTGTCTCTGAAAGGAAATGTTGATAACTCGAAAAAGGCTTAACGTACTTTAATAAACTGGGTATCATTAAAAAGGGCTTTTTCTAGGGTATCAATCGTGCTATGAGTGGTGTGATTGCAATTGCTTACCTTACCACCAGATTGAGTTTTCTAAAAAAATATTAAATGACTTTTTTACGGCATTAGATAGACAAATTAGAACCCAAAAACCTAGTAAAAACTGCACCTTAATTATCTTTATACTATTCTAAAATAATGAATAAAAAAACTTCAAAGTAAAAAAGATGAATTTTAAAAAGTATTCCTGCTTTACGGTATTCCTAACTAGGTGGACCAGTCATACCCAAAATGTATGGCATCTAGTTGCCAATGTTGTGTAAAGAGGTAAAATAACTTATCTTATAGGAAACTGAACGCACACCACAGGCAGGCACGCAGTTACGAAACTTTTGAGTTATATACAAGGTCATTGATAGTCGATGGTAGGTTAGACGTTTATGGAAAACGGGCCATAGGAGTACTCTGAAAATTTGGATACTGCCATAAATAGACACGATGTATCTTTCCAAAATATTTTCATTTTGGTGGTGTTGCCGCTTCTACTCAAAAGTAGTAACAACTTAGTAAATTTTAATGAAACACCCTGTATATTATTTAATTTTTAAAATCGCAATTTCTTGCTGATATTTTTTCTGAATCACTTAGTCACGTGTCCTTTGTAATTTGACAGCTATCAACAATTAATACGCAAGAAGATTATTTAAATTAGTTTATTATTTATGGCGAATGTTAAAAGTTTTATCAAGAACATGCGAAATATTTGCTCGTAGATATCCTGATAAACATAAACCTTCACCCAACAGTATTAAATGATTTATACAAAACTTTGAAAACATTTCTATACCACTTCATTCTATTTTTGTGGCTGGCCTTGCTAACTGATACCTGTGTTTCTATTGATGAAATTGTAACATTGCGAATATTTCAAAACTACAAATTTTTTGAATAAACTACCTTACATGAAGTCACTGTTATTTTTATGATAAACGAGATAAGATTATAAAAATAGGGCGTTTCCATTTAAAAATCGATTTTTGACCAGTTTTCAATAAAATTTTACCTTCCTTGTTTGACCACCTTGTATTAATATTTATCATAATGGCATGAAGAATCTGTTAAAGTAATTCTTCCTCTACAAAGAAAAGGTAAAATTGATACTTCTGTGTTGGCCTGCAAATATCATTTTTGACATAAAATCTTGAATAAGTCAGAAACGGCTAGACTTTGGTATAGAACATTATACAACGAAAATGTTCAAAATTTGTTGTAGAATCTAAAATGCAAAAATATATAGGGTGTTCTATTTAAAATAACAAAGTTGATAGTTACTTCTGGAAGTGCCATTATTTTGAAAATATTTTAGCTGAGTTGGCCCTGTTGACATTGGCATGTGACGAAGTTTTCAGAATGATCAGACGTCTAGTTTCCGAGAAATCGATTGCGGTTATTCAACGTGGGACACACAAGGTGGTTCATCGGGTACCGCCGCGATTGTATATGGAAAAACTGTACGTAGGATAATTCTAAAAATTTGCGAACATACCAAAATCGATGCGGCTAATTCAACCAAAATATTTTAAAGATGGCAGAACTTTCGGTTTTACCGGAACTATGTATCAATTTGCTTATTTTAAATGGAACACCCTATATATTACTACATTTTTAGATTCTACGTCTAATTCTAGGCATATTTTATGTATAGTGTCACATACCTTACCTCAATCGTTTCTGACTTATTTAATGTTTTATATCAAATATGACGTTTGCAGACAAAAACTAATTTGAATTATCAACTATTCAAAAACATTTTTTTATGGAACATACCGATTTTTACATTTTTATCTCATTCGTGGTCCAAAATAAAGGTAAGTTTGTATAACATTGATTATTCGAGAAATCGGTACTTGTTGACATACTGGCCAATAAGCAGTTTTCAAACGCAAATACCCGTTAGATGCTTTTTACGCTAATTAATTATTAATTGTATGTACTGGTGGTCGAGAATCAATTCCAAAATGCCGGTCCGCCTAAACTATACAAACAAAATCATTTGAATTTGTTTATTATTTCTGGGGAATAACTAAAAAATACCACAAAGCGCAGTAAGAAAGGTTATAGAAAACTTTCAATATTATACAAACTTACCCTTATTTTGGACCACGAATGAGATAAAAATATAAAAATCGGTATGTTCCGTTTCAAAAATTGACTTTTGATGATTTTCAAAACTACTATTTTGATACCAATTTTCAAACACTCTTTATAATTTTTTTTTGACAATTTTGCACAAATACTGTTCAAACGGACCCAGCTTAACATAAAACCAGTTGGGAATGCGCAAGCTTGCATTGCCGGGATGAACAAAAGAACTGCTTATTTAGCTTAAAAATTTTTCGAAAATTTGACTGGATTTGTAAAATTTTTTAAATTTTTTCGGGAGCCGATTTGACCACTTTGCCGATGAGATAGACAAAAATTTTCAAAAAATGTCAACAGGAAAAAGCTACGGAAATTCAGACAGACAGACAGACAGACTTTGTGAATTCATAAGATGAACTTTTGTTCATCGAAAATACACAAACTAAGTAAAAAAATGTTTTTGAATAGTTGATAATTCAAATTAATTTTTGGTCCGCAAACGTCAATTTTGATATAAAACATTAAATAAGTCAGAAACGATTGAGGTGAGGTATGTGACATTGTACATAAAATATGCCTAGAATTAGACGTAAAATCTAAAAATGTAGTAATATATAGGGTGTTCCATTTAAAATAAGGAAGTTGATACATAGTTCCAGTGAAACCGGAAGTTCTGCCATCTTTAAAATATTTTGGTTGAATTAGCCGCATCGCAAATTTTTAGAATTATCCTACGCACAGTTTTTCCGTAAAATTGCCTTCTTAATTTTTTTTTCTTATGTAGAAATGTGTGTAGAACATGATGGTGATAAAATTTTTTCTAAAACGTAGTCTTTAAAGTGAAAAATTAGAAAAACGGTAAATAGACTAGAGCATAATGAGGCTCCTCACGAAATCAATGATTAATTTTTTTATTTAAATAAACTTTTGTGTAATATTTAAATGTATTTAATAATGCTTATTTACTTCAATAACAACTATTAAAATGAAAATATAGCGACGGGCATCGTGAAACGCCGCGCTTTTTATCGGTCCGGTGTTAAAGTTTGCAAAATCTATTGCTGAAAGTTATTGCTAACTTCTTCTCCCCGGTATTAGTTTTATCAGAATAAAATTAAAAACTAACATTGTCATATGGGAAGTTGTTGAATTTGTGCTGTTCTTATTTTAAAATAAAATTTGGTCGAAATTCGACTAACCATATTAATTATTCCAAAGGATAAGGAGCAAAAAGTTGTTCTAGTTGTTCGACCTTCTGTTTTCCTTTTCTCAAAATAATTTTTTTTATGTTAATTTTACATTGAACTTTTGTAAATAATTAGCAACATATAACTAAAAGCTACTAAATATATTCTCATACTAGTTTCGGTCTCATAAATTTGTAAAATTTGACCTAGATGAGTTGTTGAAGATGGGCACCTATTTGTTAATGTTTCAAACATTATTGTATGCAAACGTCTTATCGAAGATTAACATTGTTGGTAATTAAACTCGTTGAATTTGGTTATTAAAAATTGTTAAGAAAGAAGGAAGCAACGCACACAATTGCTAATTGTTTTAATTGCTTAATTTGACGTGCAAATTGATGTGAGATTTGTTCTCGTTGTCGTCATTTGCGAATTTACATATATTATTAAACATTACCTGCGTTGTTCATTAACCACTTCTGTTTTTCAACTTCGAATACTGTATTACCGCGATGTATTATGTGGTTTAATTTGTTTAAATGGGTTAATTTCTTTCAAGGAATTATTGCATATTTTTAATATTTCGTTATATTTGTTAATATAGAAACTAAATTTTTATGAAGGCCTTGTCACATGTGACTACAAAAAGGGCAGAGGATCTTATTCGACAAGTATGTAAGCACTTTGCTACGGTTAATTGAAGAAAAGTAAGTTTTGCCGGCAGCCGAAGAGTAGGGCGTGGGTGAGAAAAAGGATCCACCGCTTCTTCAGAACCGTCTTGATTTAATCCGAGGGCGCCATAGTCCTAATGCGTGGATACAAACCTGCTTCCGAACTAAAGAAACAGACGCAACAATCAACCGTAACAAATTAAAGGAGCAATAAATACAATAAAGAGAGAGAGACACAAGTAACCTACAAAACGTTATATTTAATAACACACCATAAAGAAGAAGGAACAGAGCACAATTTAAATATATCCACTTACAACGTAAGTTAATTCTACGAAGCGTATTCGTTCGTACCCATATATATAGTCGTACACAAAAGAAGGAAAAAATATAAGATTAATAGCAAGTTAATAATTTATGCGGTACGCCACTGGCGTTATTTAATCTAGACAAGATGGCGACGTAACCACACCCGCACAATACGAAGGTGTATTTAGTGTTCGCAGTTGCAATATTTAGCGTTAAAAAGTATCGGAGAGTTAGGTGTTTCCCCAAAAGAGCGCTCTTCCGTGGTCTTACCCTTATACACTAAAAATCCCCAAGCAATGGTGGGTAAATGAAGCAAGTTCGCGCCTTTACGGTACACATTCGTTTACAGATTGGGCAAGTATATGCGCCACAACAAGTTAATTAATTATATTGTAGTGAATTAACAAAAAAATATAAATACGTGAACAAATACGTTTCGAGTTCCAAAGATTTAACTGCACTTAAGGTGCCAAGACAAGTTGTACTTATTTAGGTGTTACGCTTGAGACGTTTTCGGTAGCAGTGTGACGTCCCGGAGATGGTTTGTTTTCAGCGCAGAAGTATAATTAGAAAAATCTGACCTTATGTTGTAGATAGAGGTTTACGATGTTGACACACACAGGAGAAGATACAGATATGTGGTGTCGGTTCCAGCTGCGGCGACCCCTAATTTCGGTAGGATGTCCCGTACTTCAGCAATCTTAACAGCAAACCCCAAGTATGCGACACACGCAGCGACAAGACAATAAAAGGTAGAAAGAGATCCCACGATGAATTTAATCAGCCAGGTAATTGGTTTTGTTTAGGCCAAAAGAACCTTTAAAGCCGAGTAATTTTAATCCCGGAGTAACTCTAATCCCGGAGTAACTCTCCCTTATCTGAGTGCAATCGAGCGACCATTAGAAGAAATTAGTACACGCATCCGTCCTAAGATAAACTTCAGAAAATCGAGTAATCAATCCTTTCCCCAGCACTAGAAAATTTGACGGAATTACGATGAAGCACTCAGATGAAGGCAAATTTGAATTTCACGTAACACGACGTGATAGTAGTTGTTACCAGGCGGAAATTGAAGATCAGCCGAAAATGTATTGGCCAATTAGGACAACGCGGAAGTTGAATTCTGGGAATTAAATCCCCAAAATTTTCGTTAAGGAGCGAACACGGAGAAATGTCGCGTTTACACCTCGACTCCGTGTATTGTGTGGTGCCTAACTCACAGTGACCGTTACAACTTGATCGATTATTAATTAGTCGAATTATTTTTGACAATAAATTAATAAATAAATAACGGTTGTTACGAGTATGATACTGTTTATATTGTACATAAAGACATTGTATCGGTCAAACTAATCAAATTACTAAACAGTAAAAAAAAGTAACTTTACGCGACTACCAATTTTTTGTGATGTAATTCAAAATTTAAATCACGAAGCGGAACTGCAATAAATTACACGAGAGAGAAAAAAGTTTGCAGCTCGAATACTGTACTTTTCTAAGCTCACAAATAAAAAGAAATATAAAATATGTAAATAATAAAACTGAACAATATCAAAGCAGGATAGCCAAGTCACTCAGCTGTAATCGTCACTCAACCTCAAAATGTGATGCATAAACAAAACTAGACTATAATTTAAGTGGAGAATTTATGTAGTTGTTGAATATCAAACTTGAGACTGTACTCAACTCAATTCAATCAATCAATTCAATATTTATTTTGTCTTAAAATGTTATAACAAAAGATTCAGTTTTTCCCTTTTTTTTAACTTTACAATACCAAAAATAAAAAACAACTTAATATTTCAATAAATTATAACACAACTAATTCCTGTTTCCTTCTTCAACCCCCATCCTCTCTCTTCTCTAAACTTTCAGTATTTCTTTTTCCTCTCCAACACTTCCCTCATCCATTGTTTTCCTTCCCCTTCTCTCCTAGTAGTAACTTACATTCCTTTTCCTCGTGTCTTGTTTCTCTGTATCCCTCTTTTACATGGATTATATTTTCCTATTTATCCCACACAACCTGCATAATCTCTCTTCATCACACATCCAATATTTATTTTTGTTTTCTTCGTTTCCCATTCTGAATCTTGCAATCATTCTTATTTCATTCATTCCTTTTCCCTCTGTTACGTACCTTGGTGTCTTGTCTGTCATTATTTTTATGTATTTCTCGTTATATTTTCCTTCCTTTATTTTTGCCCTTCTTTCCTGCTTCTGTGTATCTTTATCTCTTGCGATTATTTCTTCCTTCATCTTTCTTCCCTCCTCTCTTAATCTCTTCTCGCGTAGCCTACTCTTCATAGTATTTTCTTCTTTCTTCTTCCCCATATTTTACCTTCTGTGCCTCGACTTCTTTCCAACATTTATATAATATTTCATTTTCCTTCCTACTTTCCATTTTTCTTCATACCTTACTGCAATTCTTCCTGCTTGTATCTTTATTTTTCTATTTCTAGCTCTTCTTCCACTATATACCACGGTGTCTCCTTTTCTAAGCCTAACGTCCACTTCCAGTATTTCTCCTGTATCTTCTCAAGTTCTGCCATTATTTCCAACCCCAAATCTCTTCTCCATACAGTACCACACTTCTCACCAACTTTTCAAGCATCCATCTCCTTTTCTCTAAATCTTTATTAAATATCCTTTCCTTTATCCCCATACTTGTCCTACTATTCTATTTCCTTTCATTTTCATCTCTGTTATATGGTCTCTATCTTTATTATCATATCTGATATTGTATCCTAAGTATCTATACTTGTCTACTCTTCTACCTCCTCCTCCCCGAAACACCATTTCCTTTGCTTTCTTCTTCCTTTGCTGTTTTTAAATTCCATAATTTTGTTTTACCGACATTTGCTGCTAGTTTTTTCTTTTCCAGATACTTCTTCAGAACTTTAACTACTCCTCTCATCTCTTCTTCATTTCTCGCTATTACCACAATGTCATCCGCGTATGCTAATACCCATATCTTTTTCCTTCATACCACTATTCCTCCTACTTGATTTTTTTCCATTTCTCCTCCAGATCACTAATATAGATCGAAAACAAACTTGGACTTAACAGACAGTCCTGTTTTAGTCCGTTTTCCGTCCTAAATTCTATTCCTAGCTTCCTTCCTCCCCTTGTTCTACACCTTCTTTCTTCGTATATTTCTTCTATTGCATTTTTTAGATCTCTGTTTATTTCTACTTCTTCCATCCTTTTCCATAATAGCCCTGTTTCCACATTATCAAATGCCGCTTTAATATCTAAGAATATTGCGTACATCTTTCCTCTTTTCTTTGCTATCTCTTTATTGACAATGTGTTTTGGTATATACGAGGATGTATTGATATCTAGTTAGCCTAGACCAGTTCCTTACATAAACAAAATATTGCGTTACCATAACAACGAACAATAACTTATTAGAAGTATCAGGGTAAAGTTTGACGTCAAAAAGTAAACCAGAGTCACGCAATAAATTAAATAAAAAGATGTCCACCGAAATTGTGAAAATCGAAAAATTGAGTATCGGGCCATCATCAAGTACATGTATTTAAAAGGGTTAAGAGGTAAGCAGATTTACGAAGATATGCTTAATACCCTTGGTGATCAATGTCCTTCTTATGCGACCGTCAAAATTGGAATGCAAGCTTCAAAAGAGGTAAATTTTCCATTGAAGATGATGACCGATTGGGAAATCCAGTTTCTGTGTCAGTCCCCGAAAATATCGATGCAGTTCATGACATGATGTTATCAGACCGTCGAATTGGGCTAAAACGGATATCTGAAGCACTGAATATTTCATACGAATGCGTTCATCATATGGTTCACGTCAATTTGGACATGAGAAAATTGCTGCAAAATGGATCCCCAAATGTTTGAATGTTGACCAAAAGCGTGCAAGGGTAGAAGCATCGCGTTCGATCTGTGCTCGATTTTAAAAGGATGTAGACTTTTAAACCGAATTGTTACTATGGATGAGACTTGGGTACATTTCTACGATCCAGAAACAAAGTAACAATCGATGGAATGGCGACACTCTGGTTCTCCAAGGCCTAAGAAGTTTCTGTGTCCAAAATCTGCTGGAAAAGTTCTTGCTTCAGTTTTTGGGAGTGCCATGGAGTAATCATTATTGATTTTTGGATAAAGGTAGAACAATAACTGGAGATTACTATTCGACATTACTGACCATTCTACGGGAAAATATTAAAGAGAAAAGACGCGGAAAGCTATCCAAAGGTGTTTTTTTTGCAGGACAACACAAATCTCATGTTGCCATGCAAAAATTTGTTCTCCTTTGCGTCCCATCCGTCCCTTCTGCTTTTCCTTTTTTACTTTATTTATTGGTCTCTTCATTTTTCTTTTCCTATTCCACCCTCTCTGTGTCTTATCTTTTTTTTCCTAACTTCTTCAATTCTTGCTTTTTTTCACTTTCTCCCTAATAGCTTCTTACAATGTTCTTTCCTTTCCTCTTCTATACTTGCTTCCGTCCTTCCTCCTTTTTTCTTATTTTTATTTATGAATTCCCATGTCTGTCCTTCATTTTTAATTTCTCTAATCTTTATCTCGGTTAGTTTTTTATGCTCTTCTTTATTTTTGTACACATTTCCTTGAAATTTACTTTTAACCTACTGTATTCTTCTATCTCTATCTTTCTTTTTCCATTTCCTTCTTTCTTTCTCAATTCTTTTTCTCCTTCTCGCATTCTCCGTTCCACCAATCTTTTTTTTCCTAATTCTTGTTTTCTTAATCTATACTTTCTCTCTCTGTTGCCAGTTCCATCCTGGTTGTAATTTTCCATCTCTTCCTCCACCTCTCCTTTAGTATTTACCTTCTCTTCCATTTTCTCTTTATATCTTTTATACTCTCTTCAGTCCATACTTTCTTTTCTCTCCATACCTCTTCTTGTTCTTGCACCTCTTTCTCTCCCTCTTCCAGCATGACTACTTGTAGCGGTTGATGGTCCGATTCTATCTCATCTCCTATTTTAAGTGATTCTATGTCCTCTTTACTTTTTTCGTTTATAATCACATAATCTATTACTGACTGGCCTCTTTCACCTACATCCGTAAATTCCCCTTTTCCTTCTTCTTCTAAATTTCCGTTCATTATTGTCCAACCTCTTTCTTCACATAGTTCTATCAAAATTTTTCCTTGTTTGTTTATTTTTGATCCATTGACTGTACTCAACTCACCATTCAACTGAGAGGCGAATTAAATGCTAAGTGAGTAAAGTAATGGCGTTTTCTGAATTTGGCCCTTAGTGTGGATATGAATAATTAGTTGTTTATACCTACCCTATTATTGAATTTTGTAATACTAATTGAGTAAGTTCTATCGACGGGCAAGAATGTCTACTCTCTCCCTCCAAACCTTTTTAATGTCGTTTTATGAAATAGGATAACGAAACGGAGTTGTCCTTTTACAATACCATTAAAAAATTTGACATAATTTATAATAAATCTAGTAGTTTTTCGTGTATTTATTGTGAGCCTCTTTTACTAGTAATTAATTGAGTTTATTTTTTTAGGTAAGGACATTGCTGAAAACTTGGAGATTGGTCAATCAAAGGTTTGTACTAATTAACGCTTTTTAAGACGTGCAAATTTAACGAAGTGGAATTTATGGTACCAGTGAAAGTAACAACAAAATTTTTAACGTGTTGACACAATAAGATATTATTCCAAGCAGAGATATTGCACAGGTTTCCTCAAATTATCAAATTAATTTCAAATTAGCCTGCAACGTAACGGTGCGTAGTTTTTAGTTGAAAAACTCATCGACTTTAAATGTTGCAAATTTAAAAATTTCGTTTGTTTCTGTATTGCAATTACATACATACATATGTTTATCCTTGGTGTAAATGTAAATGTATAATGCAATAGTTAGTTACGCAGTAAAAAACAATAGCTTCTAAATTTCTTGGTGTTAGAAGTACAATGTCATGACATGAGTAGGTGATTTGTGCATATTTTTATAAACTACTTTCATTGACCTGACAATGCTCTATTCTTTACGATTCCCGATTGATTCAAATAAGGATGACCGTTTTTTTTGTTTCGTGATCTTCTTGCAAATTAGCTAGTATTTTGTCCTCCATTAATTATGGGTTAAGACAAGCGTAGGCTTGCTTCTAGTTCATTTCCTTTTGTCGTCTGCACTTTTAATCTACATTGCTTATTAACATTTCTTATGCGACTATCTAAGATCAAATCGATTTTTAACGATTAGTCTATGCTGGATTTAGAGCAACCAAGTTGGTTAAGTTAAGTGAACTTGAAATTAACATCGCTCTAATTTTGTTATTATAATAGAGGGAAACTGGTTTAAAATATTTTCGTGTAGAGAATAAATAAATGACTGTGTCGGTCGCGTTACTATTTTCATCGAACTTCGTTGATGAACTTCATCTTCCGTCCGGCCCAAATATTCTCAAATTCGCAACTTTAATTTTATTTTAAAATGGATTTTTATTAAAACACTTTTTTGCTATCAATGTATGTACCGGGTATCAAAATCTTTAAAAATAAAGTTCTCAGTACATGTCAAGCTTTCACCTATGCGAAGTTGAACTCATGACGATGAATTTCAAGTTGTAGGAATAAATTTTGTTTAGATCTCGCTTATTGTTGTGTAAAAGATGATGAGCGTGAAATAATTGTTTTAGAAATTCGTTGAAATATGTGCCACAAGTTCTAACCTTCATCTGAAACCTCATAAATGGAGAACAGTATTGCCTCAGTATTGCTTTTGGTTTTGTTATAATTTTGAGAAATACACGGAAGTTAAAAATTCTCCTATTAATAGGGTCGACAATTCCTACATATCAGTTCCAGTGTTGAGTTATTTGGCAAAAAAAGTGAAATACATATGCTTGGTCCGGTACGCCGTAACCCAATCCCAGGATGTAAAACATTTTTGTGGAGTCAACGTCAGCTTTCCATGTGTCAAAGGCGCCATCTTTTGACGTTACTAGGTTAAAGTTAAAGTTCACCCTCTCACCCCAGCAATCCCTACTTTTGAAATTTAAATGGCATCCCTATATTTTTTCACATTTTTTATAGCGGATTTATCCCTAAATACGAATTCAAAAAGAATTACGGTGACTAGCAAAATGTTGGATAAAAATGCAAAAAACTTAACTCATCATTTACCGACCTATACATACATAAATGATTAAATTTGGTTAAAGTAAGATATCGCAGTAGGTTAGAGCAGGTATAAAATACAATACAATTGTGGTTTTAACATTAGTGTCATGTTGTACATTGTGCAATTACTTTATTTTTGATTGAGGTTTTAGTCACCTGAATATGAATCCAACGGTTTCTTTACGACAAATTTCCACTGACACTAGACTTTCATATGGCTCAGTGCATAAGTAACTAAGCTCCATAAATTCCATCCGTATAAATTACAACTTCATGAAGAGCTTTCAGAAGACGACACTGACCGCAAAAATGAATTTTGCGAAATCATAACAGGTATGATCAATGCAAATCCAAGTTTGATTCAGAATATTTGCTTCAGTGATGAATGTTCATTTTCGATGAACAAAAGTTCATCTTATGAATTCACAAAGTCTGTCTGTCTGTCTGTCTGTCTGGATGTCCGTAGCTTTTTTCCTGTTGACATTTTTGAAAATTTTCTTTTGATTCCTATAGAACATCAAAATCTAAGACATTTTTGCTTCGATCATTTTTGTCTATCTCATCGGCAAAGTGGTCAAATCGGCTCCCGAAAAAAATTTTAAAAAAATTTTACAAGTTTTTTCAAATTAATCATTAAAATAAATTTTTAAGCTAAATAAGCAGTTCTTTTGTTCATCCCGGCAATGCAAGCTTGCGCATTCCCAACTGGTTTTTAAATGGACATGTAAATAAACAAAATGTACGGTACTGGAGTGATGTAAATCCACACAATTTTAGAGAGGGTCACACTCAGATACTACAAAAATTGAACGTATGGGCGGGTATATTGGGTGACACTATTATTGGCCCAATCTTTATAGATGGAAATTTAGATGGCACTATGTATTTAGATCTATTAGAAAACATGATAGATCCTTTAATAATAGAGGCAATGGAAAATATGCGTGATGAAAATGGAAATTTGATTTTGAATGAAGATCAACTCTATTTTCAACAGGATGGTGCTCCACCTCATTTTAGTTTAAATGTTCGGCAATGGCTCAACGATAGATTCCCCAATAGATGGATTGGAAGAAGAGGATCGATCGAGTGGCCAGCGAGGTCCCCTGACTTAACGAGCCTTGATTTTCTTCTATGGGGACACCTTAAATCCGTTATTTATAACACATCTCCTCAAGACCTTGCAGAATTACGTCAACGAATAATTTGTAATTTGATTCCGAGAGAAGTATTTCGAAAAGTACGGAGAGAGTTTGAAAACCGTCTTTATCATTGCATGGCCAACAACGGTGGGCATTTCGAGCACTTATTATGAGCAACTTGCGATTTCTCACAAATTGAGAATATTATAAAAATTTTTGTTGCTTTTTGTCGTCTTTCTTTTATAAGTTAAGTTTTTAGCTTTTTATCCAACATTTTGCTAGTCACCGTAATTCTTTTTTGATTCGTATTTAGGAATAAATCCGCTATAAAAAATGTGAAAAAAATATAGGGATGCCATTTTAAATTTCAAAAGTAGGGATTGCTGGGGGTGAGAGGGTGAACTTTAACTTTAACCTAGTAACGTCAAAAGATGTCCCCCTTAACACATGGAAAGGTGCCGTTGACTCCACAAAAATATCAGCATTTTTTCTCGAGATATTTAAGGTTTTCAAATGATCACCCTGTATATTACATAACAGGTCGTCGTCATGGAATCTAAGATAATTAATATAGGTGCCACAATAAATTAATTCTAACGTCAAATCAATTGGTTCATCAACTTCTCCGATTATTAAAAACCAAAAAGTTAAGACCCGCTGGCTCAGTTGCTAAGGTGGGTGACTTTGAATAGGTGTATTAGGTTCAAATCTCAGTACCGGCATTTTTTTCATTTTTTGTGTTTTTCTTAGTAAATTTAATGAAAGAAGGGCAAAACTATTCTTATAAATATATTTTGTAATTTATACAAATTTCATTAATCATTAGGTAATTCAAATTGTGTGTCGTAGAAAAGTATAGTACATGTCTCGAGTAGTAAAGCAATTACGTACGATTGGAAATACATTACTCGCTCCTTCGTCGCTCTTATGTAACTTTTCCACTCGTACGTAATATGCTCTTTACTTCTCTCGTTATGTAATATACTATTATCTACGACCGTCTCCGTCCCCCAATCTTTGTACCATCTTTTCCAATCGCTCACAAACGTTTCACATCTTTCCATTAGCATCTTCCATCTACATTTTTGCCCTAAAAGTTTTGCCGTACAAAAATTTCCGTCCCTGATATTAAAACATCCCCGAAAAGTTTTACCCCCAAAATATTTCCTTTCAAAAATTTCGTCTTCAAGTTTTCAGTTCCTAAAATTTTCACCCCTTAGCCCTGTAATTGTATCTACCCCCTCCCTCCCTTTCCTTCGACTACACTCTCTCGTAGTTCTGTTGAGCCACTCTCTTCCCTCGGCCCCTATACGTCATATCATTGAAGAACTTACCATTCGAATTATGATTTTGTCACAAAATTGTGCAGCGTTTCTAAAGGAAAACTAAACGAATATTAAACGAAAAATATACAACACACAAATATCTTTATTAAACAAATTAAATTTTACGGTGGCTATATTACAAACAATTACAATCTACGTTAAAGTTGCAAGCACTTTGAACAAAATTACAACACATGTGTGTACTTACAGTTAACAAAATTAAAGTTATTTGACCTTGCTTCGACTAAGGCATAGACTTCTAGCGCCAAATGTTCCATGTGATACTACACCCAGGTTTTGACCACAACTCCTATAATTTTACATCGGTGATTTTTCAATTAGCTGATATTGATGCAATTTATATTGCCATAAAATCATCTTCACCATTTGCTTATTATTTTAACTACTAATACTATTCAATTGTGACCATTACTTCACTGCAAAATGTTGTTAGACAACAATTAACGTGTTGCATTTGCGGTAACATTCTCGACGTCCTTCTTTTTCGAAAATATATTGATTGTTTGTAACTGACATTGCACGATTTATGGTTAATACAAAAATGAGGATAATGATAAAACAAGTTGTCCATTATGTTCCTTATTTATGCAGTCCTCTTCGACAAACTTCTTCCCGTTCTTTCCTACAAATACTTTTAAATTCTAACTATCAATATCAGTTCAAAATAGCATCTCTCATTGCCACCTTCTTTACGAATATGAGGTGAAGCATCTATGTAGGTACATACGTTTCATCTATAGATACATAAGTTAATCTTGAGAATCAACCAGTATTATACAATTAGTCGTCCTCATTTTTAATAATTAGTGATCGAACCATGTACGAACAAAGTAAAATACACATTTCATGTTGTTCCATTCTTATATTAAGTAAGTTGTTTTATCGCCTTTAATGACCATCAGAGATTGAGAAGAAATTTTAGATGTTTGCATTTGTACAATTAATGACAATGTGTTGCCTATAAGAATGCAATTAAATATAACCAAATACAGGCAATGAATACATTAAAAAACGTGTATTGTAGAATAACTAATAAACAAAGAAGTTATATCAGCCATATTAATAATGTGCGTGGAGGGATGCGCGAATTTGGTAAAATGACAAAAAAATCAGCGAGTGGAGTTTCTGTATAGTTTATTTTCTGTGGTTAAATTCCCTAACGAACATAATTCCCGAATTTTTTTTTAATTTCATCGTTGTATAGAGATTCCACATAATTCTATTTATTCAAAATACTATATTAAATCAATTTAAGTTGAATGTGTTGGAACTCCATGCAAGGTGGACGGGACATTACACAACGGGTACGTATTAAATGCGTCATACAAAGTAGCAACCCGTGAGTTAATTGTCATTTACAGTAGTGGTCGTAGATAAAATACTTAACAACAGTTTTATGCAAAATTATCATGAAAACTAATATTTTCTCATAATAATTAATATTAGTAAAAAATCGGTGCAATTTTAAGATTTAGATTTAGTAGTTTGCCAGACAAACGTATGGTTTTCAGATTATACACTCAAATGACTGTTTAATAAATAACTATTTTATAGTACTTATGACTTATTGAAGCTCGAACTGAAGACTGCGAGTTTATAGAGTTAAGGTATCCACCTTATAGTCCTGACTAACTCCGTCAGGCTTCTTCTTCTTCAAAAATTAAAAAACATCTGCTTCTGATAAAGTACTCAAAGAAGCTGTTGAAGAATATTTTGGGGGTTACCAAAGCAATTATTTTCTGAGATATGGGACAATGGGAAAAATCATGGAATAAGTTGAAGTGTTGAAGGGAGTTATGTAGAAAGATATTTTTCGGTCTTTTGTCCATAATCACTAATTTTGCATCACTCAAAAGCGATCAGAATCATCCCTTGTCATGGCCTCGGTCGGCAAAAAGTTACTAAATGTTGGCAATATCACATTATAACCATGATACTGAAATCAGTACAATCCTCATGCTGGAATACGTAAATAATTTGCAGTGCTCTTTTACGTCTTATTTTGAAAGATTTTATGGGCCTTTTAAACGCAAACATTGAAAAAAAAAGAAAAACAGCATTACCAACCGAAATAAAAATACGCCTCGTATTATACAAAACTACTTACCAACGTTCTCTCAAATTATTATTCTATACAAAGATAAAATATTTGTTTTGAACTTCTTATTAGTTGACACCATCTAGTGGCCAATATAAGAATGCATGAACAAGGTTTTAGAGTAAGAAAGTTTGTTGCAATTGATAGTAAGTTATATTTGGTTGACAATCACCATTTATTTTTATGAAAAATGTGACATAATTATCAAAAAATCGTAAGTGTTCAGTTAGTTATGATTGTTACGCCACCTAGGCGGTCATTTTAGAAGCTTGTAAATGTTAAGTAAAATGTGTGTCTTGCGACATCTCGTGTTAAAATGGACACGTGTAAATAGTATAAACTAAGTAAATGTCAACAGTTAACTGTAAAGGATTTACCTTGTAAATGTTGTTCAGCGATTCTTCGTGGCTAATTTATTTATTCACAAAAATTCCTTTCTATAACTGTGGGAATTATTAACTTTAGTGATGTAAATTTGATTGTTTGATATATTTTTTCATTTAAATATTTTCCGGGGTGACGAACTCAGTAGGTTGCAATTTTTGGTGGAAAACTCAACGAATATAAAAACATACGAAGTTGCAAATAACCGATCTAAACTTAAGTTAGTCTCAAATAATAATTTGTGTAGCTGCAAAATCCAACTCGACAATCACAATCTGACTAAGCTTCTACCTGCTATTTTTTGCAAAAATAATGTATTTGTGAAGTAAATTTGGTCATACAAAAATTTTATGTGGAACTCTGGAGTAAATTTTTTTTTCTACTACTAGCTGTGAAGTGGACAATTATTGCGTCTCCTAGCCAACTGAGAAGTTGAATTTCTCTATTAGTGGTTAATAATTTTTCTATTGTTGACCTAGGTTAATAATGGACAAATTCAAATTTTTGAGAATCTAAGAATAGTTGTTTAACAAAACGAGTGAAATATAATTTTGTATATCCAGGAGATTATCTTTAACGTATTTGCTGCTTAAAATTACCTAACACGATAAAATTATTTGAATAAAAAATGCCATTAGTTTAAAATTCGCGCCCCCATCCCATAACCGCAAATACATAACCTGAATTTATTTATTTATTAAATATGATGGTAGAATCAGTTTTTCAGGTTTCCCAAAGGAGATTTAACCAGGCGAGTTAAGTTACATCAAAGAATTTTAAGTAAATTACAAACATTTTGTTGTAGGTATTTTGAATGGTTAACAGAATCTGGAAGGTCCGATCTGTTGCATAAAAATGTCGACTCTAAAAACTTAACGAGTATGTGGCGAACACTTGCCATTCCTAAATGAATTACAAGTGTCAATTTCTGAAACTCAATATTCAATTGATGCAAGGTATATTGGCGAAGCAATAAATGCCCGTTAACATCTCTAGCTATACCAAAACTACTCAAGCTTGCAGTTCAAATACTGTTAGGTAAAGAAAATTACGAAGGAACATTCTTAAATTGCAACGTGAAAGAAAGCACTTCAATTGAAGTTAACATCTCCCAACGATTACTTCCCGAAAGCAGAGCACAAATTGTGACAGCCAAAGGGACTTAAAAAATAAACCACTAAGAAGCAGGAGATATATAAAGAAATACAAACAATTTTCACTAAAATTATATTTTACGAGCCCCAAAATGTTAATTTTAAAGTAGGTTTTAAATTTTTGCCAGCTCAAACTGCTACGTGATCATGGTTAGAGTTATACATAAAAAATTTAAACAACCCTTGTGCTACATCTTTACAAATACGATATGTAAAAGTGACAAATTGAAGTCGATAGTATTAGACTGCATAGAAAAGCTACAACTACAATGCGGTGCCAATGTTATGGCAGTAGTAAAATTTTCGAAACCTAATTAAAAGAATAGATGTATCACCGGAAAAACCATACCTTCTCGTAAACGATAAGAAAATCTATTATTTCTTCGATGTCCCCTATTTATTGAAGTCGGTGCAAAATAACTTAATTAAATACAATATAATCTTTAATAACAAAAGCATCTTGGAAAGACATTAAAAATCTCTACATGTCAGACAAATCTAAACCGCTGCGATTGGCTCCTAAATCAACTAATTTACATATTACTCCGAATGATTTTCAGAAAATGAAGGTGAAATATGTCACACAAGTGTTTAGTGAATCAGTTGCAGTTGGTTTATCAACGTATGTAGCTTTTAATGCTTTTTGATTTATTTGCATTCCTGTGCTACTTGATTTTACAAGAAAAATGTTTATTTTTATTTTTCGCTTAAATTTGGCTAGTAGTAGAAAAATAGTATATACACCATGGTTGTGAAGTCCATTATTGCCTACGCACCTTATTTAGCTCAGGGCTACCGCCCTCGCGAAATAAACTGGTGCTAAGGCAATAATGACAGACTTCACAACCTAGGTGTATAATATACTATTATTCCCTTATCTAATAAACCACATTGGTATGTCAAACTTTTTGTAGACCGTTTTTCCAACTTCTGTTCACGGACTTTTTAAAATTGCACCGTTATCAAAGATAACATTAGGTAAACTCCAAAAACACTCAACCAAGTCATCGATTTATTTAATGTCTGTTTCGAATTAGAAAATGTTCATATCAGATGTTTAGTGTATGGAATAATATAAGAGATAAAACAAACGCGGTATTGTTGGGTAATTGTGATTATTTATGGTTATAGAAATGATTTGCTTGTGGTGAAATTGTTACAATTAACGAATTCTTTTAAAGATATTGTTAATACAATGAAACAAAGCTCGGCATTGAGACATACCTTTATTTAATCTTTTTTATATTTAATTCCGCTTGGTCTATGATTTTCGTTGCGTTTAACTTGATTGTTAACATTGCCGCAATTACTTGGCTATGTGTTCTTAAGTTTATACGATTAATTGGATGTGGACGGTCGATTGTGTTAAAAACGTGCATGACTATTTTTTTTCATTTCTGTTTATTTTATGACAAGTAAATAATTTTTTTTTGGATAACACTTCATCTCCTGGTATTATAATTTTGATAACCTTTGGAATTATTAAATTTTATTAAACAAATGATTGGTCATGGACATCTCGGAACCGATGCTCTCATTTACCCGCTCCGTTGCCTTGGCCATAGTTCACTATAGAATCTTCATTAAGTAGTAAATGACATCGTTACTAATCTAAGGCCAGGGGTTTTAAACAATGTTCAATTATGAGCCGTCAAAGTTGGTGAGATAGATGCGGTTTAAATGTGAATTATACATGGTGAGGCGTTACCAACGAATTATTCTGTAGCATTAAAACGACAAATAGACCATATTTTAAAAATACTTTTGTTTGTACGTGGTGCTCCAGAAGCACGTATTATATCAAAGTTGGGTTATTTTAAATGGATCACCCTGTATTTTTTTCTTTTTCTTTTTTGAATTGTACGATCAAAAATAATTTATGTTTGTTAACATGTTCCTATACCTACTTGTTTCCATTTCTGAGATAAATCGATTTTACCTGATTTGCAGACCCTCAAAATAAATAGAAACAATGCAATTTGTCTTACACCACCTTACTAAGAGGTTTAGCATCCTTTTCGCAATATTTACTTTTATGTTACGGTGTTTTTAATACTACCGCATAACACTAATCACTTAAATCTTAAATAACTTGCTTAACTTAAATGGAACACCTTGTATTTGTGTAGCCTGTTGAAGCTGGAACTAATTACCTTTCAGTCGGTATTGGGGTTACCAACCCCTAACTCTGATAGTTTTCGAGATATCTTACAATTTGCTAATTTAATAATTTGTGATGTACTAGAATCTAAGTTACCTGTGAGATATCCGTAAAACGAACATGATCTTGCTGCCATTTTTAATGTATAGGCTAAATTAGCTTTAAATATTAACCTTAAAAAATTTTTTTTAGTACAAAATAACAGAAATGTGCTCATGACTTATCCCAGGGTCTAAGAGTCAGTCAAATCACGCCCACCGGCCACAAACAACAACATTAATTATTTGTTATAGCAAAATCAATCACAATGTAGTAAACATCGGCAACTTTGTTAAAAAATACTCTAAAAATAATGGTTTTACAAATTATCGTACCGGTATTAGAGCGGTTTGTATCACAGTCTAAGTTAACAGGTTAAAGTTTGTCGATGTTCACAGTGTGATCGATTTTGATGTACCAAACAACGGTTAAACATCAGTAAATTGTGACGGGTCAGCGTGATTTGACTGACTAGACCACATGTAATACTCTGTTTATTTTTTTTTCTGAAAAACAAATATTTTTAAGGTCTATACATTAAAAGTGGTTGTAAGATAATGTTTATTTTACGGATATCCCACAAGTAACTTAGATTCCAGTAAATCGCAAATTGTTAAACTACCAAATTTTAAAATATCTTGAAAACTATCAGAGTTAGATAGTAACCCTAATATCGACTGAAAGGTAATTAGTTCTAGCTTCCAACAGGCTACAGAAATACTGTGTGTTTCATTTGTTAGGCAAGTTTTAAGTCGTTAGTGTTATGCGTTAGAATTAAAAAACACCCTGTACATCATAACATAATAGTAAATATTGCAAAAAGGATGGGTGGTGTAAGTGAAAGTTGCTTGCTCTTCTTATCTTGAAGTTATTGTAGTTTTTGAAAGGTCAGCAAATCTAGGTAATGTCGATTTATTTCCGAAACGTAAGTAAATAGGTATAGGGACATGTTAAAGAACATAAATTATTTTTATCGTACAATTTAAAATATATTTAAAATAACCAAACTTTGATATGGTACGTGTTTCTGGAGCACCTTGTACAATCCAAAATATTTTCAAAATGTGGTCTCTAATAATCTTGATAATGTATTATGCCTCAAGAGTTTTAATATTATTTGTCGTTACAGAATAATTGTTGGCAGTGTCCTACCCTGTATGTATGCCTTAAGATTTTTAATATTATTTGTCGTTATAATGCTACAAAATAATTCGTTGGTAGTGCCCCACCCTGTATATATTATAAAAACCATGGAAATGATTGGTTATAACTTCATCTATGGAATTAAGAAGAAATAATAGAAATTAGCTTTGCACAACAGAATAACATCGCAATCCATGATTCCAATCCATACGTTTTAGAACAAAAAAATATTTTAATAAAAGTTGTGGAAAATACAATTTATCACTCTTGTTTCACATTTTATTTGTACCTATGCATGCAGGAAATCAGAGAAAAACTCGAAAATTTACTGCAATAAGATTACGTAATTATAGTATCTGAAACAACTGAAAAATAAAATAATCAAAAAACGAAATGCCCTTTTTAAAGTAACATTTTAGCTTTCCGAATTATACCCAAAAACCAACCAAAGCTTTGCAGTTATAAGATACACTTCATTTTATTTGAAAAAAAACTCGGATGGATTAGGCAAAACCCCAAGACACGTCAGCTTTAATGGAAGGGGGATGCAATTTCATAAAACTAGAATACGATAATAATCATTTCTCGAGCAGGGATAATAACCTCTTTAAAAATCTTAATATGGAATATAAGAGGTCTGGTACTATTTGTTTGGATGATTAGGTCATTACTTGTATTGTGATATGTTTCAACCATAGATATAGGAGTGGGATAGATAATTTTTTTTAATTGGAGGCATTCGGCTTCACTTTCTCTTTAGGTAAGGTGTATCTACACTACTCCTATATCATTGGTTTCAACTGACATTGTAGTGCATAATACCAAATAATGTTCTTGCCCATTACAAGTAAACTATGTGACATTTAAGTAAACGGGAAGACGATATGGTCCTATTGGTGAAGAAGTGAATTCAGAGGAACCTTGAATCTCTAATAATCATTTCTTAAAGAGGGGTAAGCAACCATTAACAACTTTATTTTCATCGAGGCAAGGCTATTGTCCTTCAAGTACCCTTTACTTACAGGATAGAGAAACAATAAATTAATAGAGTAGAACTGTTCTGATTTATTGGAAACGTCAATAATTACAAAATAATAATAATCTCTCTCAATTCAATAAATATTCGAACCGTTTTCATTCACTTGTATTCAATGGTACAGCCAAACTTTAAAGAATTCCTTACACTATTTAACATATCTGGATTATTAGTTTTTGACCTTTCCAATACGTCTTTTTTACATTTGTGAACTTACGCGATTTTGTATTTGTCAAATGTTTTGCTTATCAAAATCTTTGATTTCATAAACGTACGAATACATGCAGGTTGGTTTTAACAGAGCACTTAAATATGCAAATAAAGCATTAGAGCTTCCAAAATTCCACTGGTAAAATTCGTATGTAAAAAATACCTCCAGTCATAAAGTAAGATAATTTGATTAATTGACTTAATCACTCCGTTAAGCATAATAAAGGAATTGTGAAATTAAAGAAATTATATAAGTAGATGCTTGCCACTACTATTTATAAAAAAAATATTTATTCCATGAAGTATGGTATCCGCCAAAATAAACAGTACCGAAACAGAAACTGCTGTGGAGTTGTTTATGTAATATGGATTTGTCATATTTGACTTAATCGTCATTATTTGATATATTAATAGTACGCTGCAGTTAAGTTTGATTTAAAAATGGTTCTAACAATAGAGCATTATTTGCGTTCATAATTATTTTATTTTCGGTACTGTTTGTTTTGGCGGATACTGTAGTATGCATATTATAACTTGGGACTAATTAGGGTAGTTTCAAGTACTAACGATTTTTAAAATTCAAAAACTTTCCTCCATATATAACAAAAACAATGGTAGTTGTAGGGTTTGACTAATAAGCACATGTTAGTCATATTGTTGAAGCAAATCTTGTCTAAATATAAATAAGGCTGCGCTTAAACAACATTTGAAACTAAATTCAACTTTTGAAAAAAATGTTAAAGAGAAAATACCAAATTTTGTGTTTCCATAATAGTCTGTAAAATACTAAAGCTACTTTGATCTTACAGATTTTCGAATTCGATGAAAAATTCAACTTTTTTCACGCTTAATCATTTGTCCATCGTTTACGAATATTTGCCCACGAAAAATTTTCGTTTGTCCACCCTCCTGAGATTTTGTATGCGAAAAAAACCTTTTTTGATGAAAAAACCAAAAATCAACTTTTGTCACTCCAAAACCTTTTCATGTGAAAAAAAAATTTTTTGTTGTTGAAAAATTCAACTCAGTCACGGTTTGAATTCATGGAAATTTCCACGCGCTAAAATTTCCACTAAAAATTTCCACCAAAATTTTCGGAAACCATACTTTTTGATTATAATTGATTTTTAAACTTTGTTTGTAGAATTTTCATGCCCAATACAACTCGATGGAATGAAATTGCAGAAAATTTCATATGAATTCGTTGTATTACTTATGACAATTTAACTCATATACAGGGTCATTTATGGTCGATGGTAGGTTAGACGTTTATGCAAAACGGGGCATAGGAGTAATCTGAAAATTTGGCTATTGCCATAAATAGACACGATCTATCTTTCTAAAATATTTTGTTTTGGCGGTGTTGCCGCTTCTACTTAAAAGTGGTAACAACTTGTTAATTTTAAATGAAACACCCTATATATTATTCAATTTTTAGAATCGTATAAGTTCTTACTATTAATTTTTTCTGAATATTTCTCTATACCTATCTACACCGGTTTTCGAGATAATAATTATTTTAGATAATTTTTTTCCAAAATATGATCCCACCACAATTTAAATTTAGTTGCTGTTTGAACCTACTTAAGACTGAAATTTTAGAGGCAGTTTGCAAAAGCCTTGTATTTAACAGCTACCTAAATAAATTAATTTTATCTTGTACAGGGCGGTTTAAAATTAATGCTTTTGACGTAACATACAAAAAAAGGTCAAAACTTTATTTTTTTATATGGAACACTCTGTATATTACTTAAAATTCTGATAGACAATTAAAATGCCTTCAAGTTGATATAGCATAATGGTATAGCTAACTCGTCAACTGAAATAATCGCAATAATGATTAAAAATCACTTTGTCTTCACATAATTTGCATTAGTTAGCCATGGAACGCAATTGCTCAATTATTCACTGTGTTTGACAGATGTCAAAGTTTTGAGATTGTGATTTACTGCTTCGTATTCAAAAACAAATTACAATAGAGCGAAATAGTTACTCGCATAAAGTTTTGATGAATCTATTTATTCTTCATGGAAGAATGTGACAAAATTGTGGCAAGAACATATAGGAAATTTAATGAAATGTATTCTGATTAGCAGTCAATGAACGAAAGAAAGATTATTGCGAATACAGGAGAAATTTATCAATTATGGTTCTAGGCTTAAAGCATAAACTTTCTTTCGGTCATTGGCTGCAAATCAGAATACATTGAATTCATTGAATTTCCTACATGTTCTTGCTACAATTTTGTCACATTCTTCCATGAAGAATAAATAGATTCATCAAAACTTTATGCGAGTAATTATTTCGCTCTATTGTAATTTGTTTTTGAATAAGTACTTAGTAGTAAATCACAATCACAGTCTCAAAACTTCGACGTCTATCAAACACAGTGAATAATTGAGCAATTGTCAAATCACATGGCGTTCCATGGCTAACTAATGCAAATTACGCGAAGACAATATGATTTTTTATCATTATTGCGATTATTTCAAAAAGTTGATGAGTTAGCTATACCACTATGCTATATCAACTTGAAGGCATTTTAATTGTCTATCAGAATTTTAAGTAATATACAGAGTGTTCCATGTAAAAAAATAAAGTTTTGACCTTTTTTGTATGTTACGTCAAAATCATTAATTTTAAACCACCCTGTAGAAGGTAAAATAAATTTATTTAGGTAGCTGTTAAATACAAGGCTTTTGCAAACTGCATCTAAAATTTCAGCTTTATATGGGTTCAAATAGCAGCTAAATTTAACTTTTGGTGGGATCATATTTTGAAAAAAAATAACCTAAATTAATTGTTATCTCGAAAACCGGTGTAGATAGGTATAGGGAACTATTCAAAAAAAATTATCAGTAAGAAATTGTGATTCTAAAAATTGAATAATATATAGAATTAACAAGTTGTTACTACTTTTGAGTAGAAGCGGCAACACCGCCAAAATGAAAATATTTTAGAAAGATAGATGGTGTCTATTTATTGGCAGTAGCCAAATTTTCAGATTACTCCTATGCCCCGTTTTCCATAAACGTCTAACCTACCATCGACCATCAATGACCCTGTATCAAAAATCGCATATGACACAGTTGCCAGTTTCTTACAATATTAACCAATCAAACTGTCAATTTAAAAAAATAATAGTCAATAATAGCTTATGTCTGAGTAACCCTTTCCTTTTAGTAACCTAAAAACTAATGTCAAATAAGAAAAAAAAAGAAAAATTTGCCCCAAATTAATGTTTCACATGCAAACTTTATTGTGTTTTCGTATAATTAAAAATTTAAGAACTTAATTTTCTCTACACGACATGTAACTTTAAAAGAAATTTGACGGCTTAGCTAAGGTTGCCTTTAATGCAATTATAAGGTAAGGAACACTTACACTTGTGATACAAATCGACATGAGTTGACATTTTCATTTATATTCGGCGAATGAGTATTACTATTACCCAGGTGTATTCTTAAATCATTTATGTACGAGATTAAAAGAATAGGAGACCTACAACTGACCCTTGGGGCACTCCTAACTTGTTTTGAATTTGAGAGCCACCTCCGCCTGAAGTTATCTGACAGCACAATGTAAGATAATTTTCAAACCATTTGTGTTCAATACCACGTGTTCGATTTATTTTCATTTTTTTTCAATACACTCATTTATTGTATAAAAACACTGGCAACTACTTTTTTATTTAGGTTAAATTAATTTTTCCATTTTGTTAGCACAGAGTGTATGAATTGAATAATTCAGTAAGAAAGATTCGATTTTGAGGTTAGTCCATGCCAAAATTAGAAGTTCGTAAGTTCGAATTAGTTCTAATAACGTGACGTACGTTACAAATGTTAATCCTACGGTCTTGAAAAATATTTTTCTATTTTGATGACTTCGAACTATTTTCTAGCATTGTCTTAAAAATTAATTAATTCGTTCTTATGCTGTATTAATGTAAATATTATAGGAAACAAATTTGTGTGTGCATACACAGATGTATAAAATACTTTGAAATATGTTTAATTTATTTTAATTGTGATTACACCCACATAAAAAAATTTCGAATGACAACAGAAATATTTTTTGCTATACTTGATGTGATAATGTAATTGGGTATAATGATATTCTTATTCTTGCAAGATAAAGCACCTCTCCACGAATTTTTAATAATATTTCAACGTGTGTGAGCGGATGACGGAATATTTTAAGTATAAGAATAAGTTCTCATTAGTCTTCCGTCGTACGAGAACATTATTAATATTTCTACCTAATAAAATAGTTCTTGATATAAAACGAAGGATCTTCTCCCTATGGAAATTAATTTTCATTAGTTTTCTATTTTCATGTAAATTGTAAAATTTGTCAATAGATGCTAAAAACAAGATAATCAATCACCATCTTGCTTTTTTTAGATCGAGTACTTGACAAAGGCTCCCTCGCGTACATGTATCATTATCGAACTAGTTATAAGGAAATGGTTGACCTAATATATCGAATTCTTTTTTTTTACCAAACGTTTACCATTTGTAAAGATTTAGTTCTGCATCGAAAGAACTCATCTGGTTTGTATTCGAAATTACCATATCTAAAGCCCATGAAATCAGGCGTGGTTCAATGGTTTGTTGAGAAACCGGCGAGATCACTCTCTCTCGTGCCCCCCTGGTGCTTGTGCTCTCGGGTCCTCACCAACAAACGCAAGCACTTCGCCGTGCGGTCAGTCTACGGGTCGCGTGGTTCGTTCGTGTACGTTTCACGTGTAAGAAAATTCACACGATGCGGTTGCAAATCTCTGACCAGAAAATTTCGTCGTATAAATATTTAAAACGACCTTCCGTTGCCGCTTCGTCCTTGGTACAGTTGGATTTTTGAACCCGTACCTGCGACGAACCAGGTAGAAAAATACCGGAAGGGTGTTCAGTAGTGAACTAGTGGTGTGTTCGAACGACTTAACACGGATTTTGTTTGTGCCTCTAATTACTTATTAGGAAAACAATTGTAATTACAAGTGTTGTTTTCTTTTTTGTTTTTGGAGTTAACAAGTTAAACCGGCATTTGCAACAACTAGAAGTGGAATTAAACAATTATGGTAATTTTATTTGTTTTTGTTGTATTATCCTTATGTGGATTCTGGGTAATAGCAGTTACTTTGGTGACACGGTTGCGTGTTCTGAATACGATAATTGGAATTCTGTTATTATCACAAACGCTTCACCTAAAATGAGATTGCGTTTACCTTGAACAATGCCGTTTTTATAACATGCACAGAGATATTTGACGTAATTGTCGCGTTACGTAAATTCGTACCGACGTTTGTTATAAATAAATTAAATACTAATTATATTTTTACATCAATCACACGATGGCTATTATGCAATTCAATGTCGCGAATTTCTGAGGGAATTAAAAAACGATTACGATTTGCGCGTTGAATTTAGATTTTTAAACGATTTATTCAGAATCAAAAATTATAGATATTTCCGAGAAACGGTACGTAGAATTTTGTTCTTAATTACGTTCGCTGCAATTGAAACGGCGATTAATATCTTCAACGAGAAACCGCTGAACAGAAGCGCTTATTTCGAATTGCTTGGGGATACAAAATTAATTTTTTATTTACTTATACGTAATGTATTTTGTATGATTGCGAAAAGTTTTGTTGCTCTTAAGAATCGACCATGCATTGAAATAACCGGATTTTATAGGCGGTAAGGGATAGTTGTAGGTGAGATGGTTAACGATTTCTACCTTGGCTTTGAAAGTGAGGGCAAATTTATGCTTCATTAGAAACATGCGGATTACAGTTTCGGTCTTTTACGGAAAGAGAAACTGAATATTGCCTCGGTAAAAACAGTTAGAGTTTATTTTAAGAAGTCGTTCGTACAACGGTAAAGTACACAAAAACTCAAAGAGAAATAGAGGTCAAAGAAACTAAAAGGAGGAAGTTTTCACACAGCCACAAGGCATTCTTAATTCTTTGCTTAAACCCTTTCGCATCGTTACAAGATTTTTTTTTGTAATATTATAAACTGACATTTTAAATTATTGTGTAGTTAGATTTTATGCAATTCAATAGTTTATAACATAAATTCAAATGGCGTTGTTTTAACAGATTTGGAGCAGTAGAATATTGCGAAATAATTGTTTGCGTTGTTGCAACCATTTGGGTTAGTTTGTCACAGAGAACTTAGTGGGTGTTACGTAAACACACAGTTTTCTTTTATTTACACGCGTCAAACATTTACTTACATTACTATAGCACTCGCCCCTTGCGCATTTAAATTCACCTACAAGTTTTATAATTAAAAATTAAGACTTTTTAGAATCATATTTCGTGGTAAATACTTCCATAATTTCAAATACCTCTGTATAATATTATTAAAAGCTAAAGTTTATTATTTAATATTTTTGTTAAACCCTGCCTATTCCTAAATTCAATAGACCAATTAATCTATACCAAATTTGTAATTGTTTAAAGCACTCCAAGTATCTCAAATTTATATTTATTTTTACCCTAAATATTCAGTCAAGCATGTGAATTATTGAATGAGGATTTAAATATTATGGTCAACTACGCAAATCTGCATTCGTTAAAGATAAACCCCACGAAGTCCAAATTAATACTTTTTGGGAATAATCAAATTATTAAATCTATATTACCGTTTTTTTAAATCAATAACACCCTTATCCTTATCATGAGCAAACAAAAAATGTCGGTGTTATAGTTGATAATAGCATTGATTATAAACTTTGGAAAGATACGCAAGCCTTAATATTTTTTCGTAACTACATCTCCTACAAGCAACGGGTGCCCTTCACCCTCGATCACCAAACTGTTATTTGTAAACTGCTGCCCCGAAACGGTGAATACTGTAATCATTGATTCTGTTAGTGCATCTCATAAATGCAACATTGGTGTCTACTTTAGAGAATTATTCAAGAATCAAACTCAGCAGTTTCCAAAGCCGTTCGTTTTTATCGCAAAATAAGTAACTTGCACGTGTACAATAAAAAATAAAAAATGTGCACTCAACTAATTTAGCTTGCTACGGATTTATCCCATTGCATCATAATAGTTGGATTTGTGAATTGTTTTTAAATTTTGTTTCAAACTTCAATAAAACCATTGATTATAAATAAAACCACAATTTATTTTGTAAGAAATAAAATTTATTTTCCTCAACACAAGTTAGAACATCATATGATACGTTATCATAAAAACGACGTAGTAAATCGAAGTTCAATGAAAAAAGTTGAAGCTATTTGAAAATTCCTATTTTTTTGACAATTAACTAATTTTGAGGTATCATATTTCGAAGTGTAATTATAAAACAATAAAAATTTTATACTATTCTTAAAATTTGCATCAAACTAAACTAAAAAAAATTTATAAAACAAATTTATTTCAAAATTTATTAAATCTGCAGTTGAATTTTATGAAATTACTCCAAAAATAGTTACAATCTTCTTTTGAACGATCTATATTTTTTTCGAAAATAGGAATTTTAACAAGTAAAACGCGACCAAGTTGAGGTCAATCGGTTAAATACACTCATAAAATTAAATTCAATTAAATACAACTTATGATAAAAACATCATTTTGATGTATTTCCATGTAATTGTGGTTATTATTTACATAAACAATTTATTCGCTTCGGACCCAGTTGGAAAAGATGAATCTACTGAGTTTTTTTTTAATCGAGAAGGACATCCTCGGTTGTAATTTGCTTCGCGAGTTGATTCTAAGAAGAAAAAAGTAACATAAATTTACTGATAAAAGTATGCTGAGTCAATTGTATTTAATTTTGAATATTTTTTTCAAAATTAATTAAACACAAATCTGTTAGTACCTTCTAATGACAGCTTTTAATGTTCAATAACAAATAACAAAATACATAGTTGTTAAACGACTTTTCAATTTTCTTAGAAACCCTTTTGATCGTTCTATACGTACGCTACATGAATGCATAAGCATAATTAAAAGAAAACCCTAACGGGCAAATAAAAATAATAGTAATTTGCTTATCTTCTTTCTCGAATTTTACAGACACTGATTTAAACTTAATAATTTAGGTTTATTGTTTATAATAATTTCGGAGGGTAAAAAAAGTTTTTTACATATTAACTTATTTCCTAAAGTGTCAATATCCATAACCGCAATACAAATTTTTCCGCCGTCTTGTACAGTCGTATACCGCACTTAAGTATACACCTCTGATGAGCTCACAATAAGAGCGAAATGATGCATCAGGTGTTCTTTTTGTTGCGTGTGTGCTTCTGTACAAGTTATACTTGCTTTATCGGCAACGTGTGTTACAAGCATTAAAGCTATCGCTTAGATAGCGCTTTGCACTTTAACACACACATGCCGTTACAGTTAACTGTTGGCATTTTTCTTAGTTTATTACTATTATTATTATATTTTTATTATTATTATCAAACTTGGGATCTCCAACATATCAAGAATTGTAAAGATCTTTTGCTCTGCTGAAACAGCGTACATATGATTGATTTCGATCATTGCTTAGATTTTTCGTCATAATTTATGTTTGATCATTGTTAGGGCGGGGAGAAACAGCTGCTTTTAAGCGCTCGATATGCTGGTAGATTCTAGTTCTCAATTCATTTCTTTTGCATTTTTAAAACGAATAGACAAACATTCTACCAGGGAATACTTGAGAAGTTTTCCTTTTTATAGGCACCTTCGTTAAGTGGTAAGAAAAACACTGCCTTTGTAAGTATAGTTGTTGACGATGTTTCGCCCCAAACTTATGTGAGCTTTATCTATCTAGCTTAGAAGATGGTATAGTCCGAGTGTAGCCGTAACAAAACCCCCATACGTTTGGGGCGAAACTTCTGAAAAAACTATCTTTATGAAGGCAGTGTTTTTTATTACACTTCCACCTAACGAAGTTCCTATGAAAACGAAAACGTGTCAAGTATTCCTAGTTGACTACAGGAATAACATCTTTAAATATGGTTTAAGGCAATTTTTTTATAATCATGCTGACGTCGAATGGTCAAAAACTATTAGTTGGTGGATTAGTACGTATTACTCTGGTTTGGTTAGAGCTGTTTGTCCTCCATGATGCTTTAGATTTAGATGTTTGTGGTGTAGGTAACGCATAAAATAATGAATTTTGTACGTTTTGCATGCCATACCTTGGTCAATTAAATAAGGACTATTTTTATCAATTTTCTTAGGTTTTCTTTTATTTTTGTTGGCATTTTTCAGCAAATGAAAAAAGGAATTGCGAAAGAAACAGCTAACTTAAATGCATCCCACCTAAGTCAAAATCGCGGATGGGAATTTTATCACGTGTGGATTCTTACTTCACTCTCTCACACAACAATAATCTTTTGGTAGGATTCTTTCGTTTGGGACAAGCTCTCTTGGCAAACCTTTATGGAAAGCAGAAAATTATTTCTTTAATTCTCCTTTACAAAAAACTATGTAAAAAATAATTACTAATGGCGTTTTGTACAGATTACTGATACAAAATTAACTCTTAATTTAATGAAATGATACGAAGAAACAATATTTTGGTTTTTAATTTTAATTTTAGGTTTAGGTATAGAAAATGCTAAATAAATCAAACAAAGGACTAGTTCTTCTTGCACAATCTAGTGTCACTTCATCAAATCAGCTCCAGTTAAAAACAAAAGTAAATTTTTACCAAATCTTTACAAGCCTCTTTATTTAGACGAAACGATTAAAACTCCATGTTCTTTTTAATTGCCGGTTAAATAAGCCTTGGTAAAGGTCAGCATGTGACGGCCGCACCACCTTCTTTTCTGATCCAATCTTTACGAGTGTCTGTGATCTTTTACTAGTCCTTGATCTCCACTGTATGACTTTGTTTGCCTATTTTAGTGAGGAAAGTATCCTGATCTGAACCCTTTTGTATAAACATAAATAATTTTTGAAATTTGTATAGGATGCTTACAATTTTCTTAGTATTAACCGAAATTAATGCCTTGTAAGCACGAATACCTCAAACACTACCTGTAAGAATGTAATAATGCTTGACATTTAAAGGTTTTTGTAATAGGTATATATTTTTAGTTCTTTTTAAGCGTATTTCTTAAAATATTTCATGTAATTTTTTTTAACAAAAAATTGTACAAATTTATGTTAAAACAAATTTTGGTTCTATAAGTAATTATCGTGATAGACAATTACGTGACCATTATTTAACATAGTACACAATTATAATTATACAAAAAGTTACATAAAAAGTATTGTAATAGTTATTTCTCCAACAAGTGAGGAAAGCGGTTCTTTTTCCCACTCGAGCTCGAGTTGCCTCACGAGCGTAGCGAGGAAGGCATTAGAGTGAGAGTGGAAAAAGGCTTTCCTCATGTGTTAGATACAACATTTTTTCCACGATATTCCCTAAAAAAACAACCTAATGAAAGAAGTAATATTGTAAACGTAACCAATAGTCTCGCTACAGTATTTATTCTGTAGTATCGGCGTGGTCTCAATCTGTCACAGCGCAGTCGCATAATTCTAACCAATAAATGTAGGATAGCAATTTTTAAGAGTCGAAATATAAGATATTAAATTAAACAAACCTTATTGAATACTAAATTAAATTGTTTAACTAACTACTAGGCGCATATAGTTCTAAGAACACATTCTTAAAATTTTTTAAAGAGGCATTTTTGTAACACGGCGTTATTTTCCTCGCTAGTGAGGAAAAACGAATTTTCCTCACTATTTGTAGAGAAGAAACGTCCGTTTTCTAAGTATGTCGTGGAAAATTTACATTTTTCTACGATCGTGCAAAAAGTCACTACTTTTTGCAGCAATTACTGTGCCAAAAGTTTCACTTTTTTGCATTAGTGCAAAAAGCAATTTATTAGTGCAAATGTCGACAATGGTTTTTGGACAAAACGCCAAAAATGCTTCAGTGGACAAATCGCCGAAAGTTCTGCTGTGGACAGAACGCCGAAAATGTTTCTGTGGACAAATCACACAAAGATTTTCGACCCCAGGTTACGATCGCTAAGGCGACGTTTTTTACTTTTCCACGTTTTGACCACATTCGCCGATTTGTCCACAGAAGTATTTTCGGCTTTCTGAAATTTTTTCGGCGATTTGAGCACAGAAGTTTTTTCGGACCCCGTTTGTAGCACCGTTGTCTACTTTGTTAGTGGGATTGGAAGGTAAACAATCTGTTGTGTTAATTTTCTGCATATTTAAAACATATTTTTGGTTCTCCGTCCATAATCACTGATTTTGCATCACTCAAAAGCGGCCAGAAACACCTCTTTTCTTGGCTTCTGAAATCTGTACAATCCTCATGCTGGAATACGTAAATAATACGTTGCAGTACTCTTTTACATCTTATTTTGAAAAATTTTATAAGCCTTTTAAACACAAACATTGATAAAGACACGTATTTTAAGATACCAAAATGCCACCGTGTTGACAGCTGCCAAATGGCATTACTAACCAAAAATCTATTGTCATATAGTAATATTTGAAAATTTAAGTTTCAACAAATTTAACCATCTGTCGGCCCAAAGAATCGTGTGTATCACGTGGCCAGAAACTAGTTTTGTTTCTGGCCTAGTGATACAAATAACTATTTATGATTACTTAAACTTTTCACTATGCAGAAAGTAAATATCACTTTAAAAAATCTTTATTACAGTTTTTAAAAATACTATGGGATTGATTAGACAAAATAGTGAACATGAAATTCTGATCGAATTCTAACCCTAATACATAAAATGCAGATACTATTGACCGCAATTAAACGGTGTTAAGTTGCGTGGGAAATATTGAAAGTGAAGAAGAAACTTTCTCTAAACATTCATTGTATGTTTGCTCCGGCTACTGAATCATACATTGGTACTCGTCAGAATTTTGTTTTAATTGTTTTCGTACTTTGTCATCAAATAAGGTCAATGTTAAGAAATGTAAATATTTGACAGACATTGTTGCCACGCATGAGTAATTGTTTTTTTGTTCTACTGTCGTTTAAATGTTATTGAGGTTATTGTCCATTTATTATAGATATGTAAATTTTAAACCGGTGCCCAACAAAGTCTATTAATCCGATCGGAATCGAAAATACATAACATACTGTAGGCGTTTATAAACTTAGCATTCCTTGTATGGATGCTCACTATAAATTTAAACTGAAGATTGATTGCTCATTTACTTCCGGATGTCTCTACTGTTTTTATTTTTGATTTATTCTAAAAAATTGCATTTTTTTTTTTTGGTCGTGATCTAGGAGTAACGTACCAATGTTTTTGGAAAACTTCCTAAATTATTGAAATTATATACACGATCGATAGAAAAAATGGTATAATTAAATGCAGATCGTATCCGAAGCTGTTTCCATCGATTTAATTTGTGAGTATAATCAAATCCAATTGATTCATAATCATCTGCAATCGTTTTAAATTAAAATTAATCGCGACCACTTTTACTTGATGAAACATACATAAGCTTTCCAAATTTGTTTTGCTGTTGTGTCTATTTGAATTTTTATGAGTCAAGGTTAAAACATTGCGCAAACTGACTTATTTCAATTATAAAAATTTTTAGTCAACGTCATTAAAAATTTAACATTGTATGGTAAGTAGGTGCCGTTGTTGCAAACGGGCTTGCGAGTTTTGTATTTTAATTGCTAATTTATTGTATGCAAATAAATGTTTAAGTGAACGAGTTAATTAATTCTTACTACCGCTCTACTCTAAAACTTTTTTATTTTTTTCGATTTAATACTAATTGAAATTTAGATACATTGCATCGTTTGTAGAGAATTGATGGAAAGTTCTTATTATTATGGGCAACCTTATTAGGGGAAATTAATTAACGTTTACCGTTGTAATGTATTGTGTATGTATATTACATTTTTACTGAACTTTTTTTTAAGAATTGTGATATCCTTTTTATGAATTGATTATAATGTGCGTACAGTTTAATTATCTCGCATTTGATGAAGGATGCTGTTTACGGTACGATTGACTTTCCTTTATCTAATGTTCAACGAACTTAAAGTTTTCTTGTCCGATTTTAAAGAGTCTTCGGTAATAAATTCAATTTATTATTCTAGTTCGTATCTTATATAGTAGTCCTTTGGCCAACTTTTTGATAATGATATAGCGCAAGTCGATGAGTAAGCTTATTTCAAACTGCGTAAAATGACCCTAAAAGATTTTCCCTACAACATATGGGATGTAAACGAAGAAGGGCCAGGTTTTTGTTGGTGGTCCAAACTGGTATAGTCCACTTTGAGGCCGTATAACTAAACTCTCGAGCTACCTTCTAACTTTATAACATTCATAAGTTGTTTATTTTAAAACTTCGTAACTAATAAAACCGCTACTTTTATTTCAATACTTTCGCATTTGAATTTAAATTTTCTGCTACATCACTGTTTTTGTAAATTATAAATAGGTTTATGTATCGATTTATATTTGAATCCAAATTTACAACTGTTTTATGTTTACTTTGGTTCACATTTCATCATCGATAGAATCTCTCTCTATCTGATGTTTTTATGTTCTTGTTGAATTCATCGTAAAACTATGACAATAAATCGTGCAATTGTTAAGCACATTCAGTTTAAAGAGCGCTTTTGTTTTTAATAGTTAGACCACGTTTAAATACATTTTCAAGCTTTTATATTAATATCAGTCGACCATGTATTTAGAGAAAATTATTCATTAATGAACCCTATTAATGAATGATTTTGTTTTTCTATTAATGCACGATTTCAATATGCATACAAATCCAGTAGGTAGGTGTTTATCTAACATTTAATGTGTCACAAAATTTTAATTTCTATATAATTTATAAAATAAAGTGATAATTTTTCTTTAACGCCCTCCAGAAGCTGCAAATATTACAATTGCAAGTTTATTGGTTAAGATACGGAACCATTGCCCCGCAGGTTTCCATTGACCTATTTAAAAAAAAATTAAAGAAAGAAATTGTAATAACTGTAACCTACCAACCAACACGGTTTACTCCCCATCACACGAAAACATGTAATTTTTTTAATGTTTCCCATATACTATAACGCTAATTTAATTAATACCTTTTAAGGTTTTTTTAAGATTAGTCGCAGAATGCGTGACATGTAAGCTGTTGCCAAGGTCATCGAAACCGAGAAAAGCTTAAGATTAATTTAATGAGCATTGCACAGACCTTTATTTTTAAGATAACAAAAAACTACACTCTTAGTTTCTAGCCTTATTATATTTTTTGACGCTGAGGGGTTAAGGGGTCCGACTTAAGGGTCGGGAGTACTACCGTTAAATTCTGCTCTTCAAGAGCTGTCGATTGTGATAGCTCCTAACCTTGTAATAGCGCTACTCGATTCAGCATCCTTCAATTAGTGTAGAACCTAACCTAACCTAACCAAAATCAATAGAACCCTTAAAATAACAATTTTAGCATTTTTGTTTGTAATAAATAACAGCGCCATTTGATTCAGCATGCATATATTAGTCAATGTTGAAAAGTACATTAAATTTGAAGAAGAAGATATATATATATATATATATATTATTTACGTTTAACACATCCAATATTAGTATTTATTTATTATTTATGACTATAGTTTCAGCTCAAAAATTATTGTGAGTCATCTTCAGAATACAAAAATATTTTTTATACAAACGTTAAATATGAAATTTGGTTTTCATGGAAATTTATAAAAACATAAATTGGTTTGTAATAAAAGGTTTTTAAAAATATAAACTAGGTATATAAATGTTTGAATCTGGAGTTAATTAAATTAATCTTAGGACATAAAAATTCTGTTTATAATTTAATGTAAGATCTCAAAATTTGTTTGATCATTGATTATTAAATTTGGATTTTGTTTTAATGAATATTATTTCTAATTTATCTAAAATTTGTCTATTATAATTAGTTATTTTAAAAAGATGTTATGAATATTTAAATGTTTATGTTTGTTTTGGATAATGTTTTAGCGAAAATTGATTTAATTGCAATCTAAATTATAAGAATATTTTTCTGGTTGTTTAAGATATCTTAGATGTTCTTTTAATCAATTGTAAAATTTCTTTTAGTTTTACCAATATATATTTTGTTACAAGAGCATAGTAGTTGTTTTTGCCGCTTGATTCAAGACTATTATTTATATTTAATTTTTGTGAAAAAATGTTAGCTAAATTGGTAGGAGCTTTGAAGACAAATTTATAATCACTTAATTTATTCAGATCTTTAATTATGTTAATAAATTCAGGAATAAAAGGAATTGAAATGTATTTATTTTTTGGTTTTTCATTAATTGGAATTAATGTTGTTAGATTTTTTAAATTATGTACATAATTAAATTTATTAAAAATGTTTAAAATAATTTTGAATGGAAATTGGTTTAAATGAGCAATATGAAAAATTGTGTCTAATTCTTTTTTAAAATTTGTTTCTGATAGAGGTATGTTGAATAAACGGTTGAAAAGAAAATAGAACGCTGATAGTTTTTGTGAAAAATGGTGCTTTGAAGAAAAAGGAATTGTTTGAACTGTAGTTGTAGGTTTTCTATAAATGTCGAAATTAATAGAATTATTTGAATCGATACAAATATACGCATCTAGAAAAGGAAGACAATTGTTTTGAGAAATTTCTAAAGTCAAATTAATTCTGTGATGTAAATTATTTAAGTAATTTAGAAAAACATGAATTTCTGATGTAGAACCTTCGAAAATGCAAAGAATGTCATCAACGTATCTATTCCAGAATAAAATATTTTTACTAAAAATAGAATTTTGGAAATAAAATTAACTTCTAAATTATTTATAAACAGATCAGCTAAATTAGGTGAAAGAGGAGAACCCATTGGTAGTCATTTTTCTTGTTTAAAAAATTGATTGTTGAAAGTGAAAAATCGATTATTTAAACAAAATTTAAGTAATTTATCTATATCTGAAACTATCGAGTTAGGCAATTCACTATCATATAAATAATTGGATACTAAAGGAATGGTTTCTTCTTAAAAATATAGATCCTAATGAAGTTTACCATTCAAAATATACTTGTCATCTCCATTTTAAATCGAACATACTTGTTGTAGTACATATTTTGTAGATTTGACTCATGTATTTAGTAATCATATGTACAATGTACATATGTATAATCCTCTCAGAATGCTTTTAGCAATGAGAATTTGGAAACTGTTCCCATAACTCTATACTTCCATTAAAAGTGACGAACTTTGATAAAAATGAAACATATACTTTGAAAATAAAGTGTGTAATGAATATTTCTAAAACTAGATGGCGCTTAAAGAACTAAGTAGATACCGTTGTATTTTACTTTCGCTGTCAACATAGAGAGAACGCTTTATTTAATTGAATATTACAAAGTACGGTAGATTACCATCTGTAAATACTTTTTAATTTGTGGATAACACTTTCACAAACATTCAACATAAAGGTTTGGTTAGAGGTTTGATCTTAAGAGATATACCTATTATTATTTACCTCCACCTAGAAATAATACATGTAACATCATTGTACATAAACGAAAATGGTTGTAGGTAAAGTGCCCTTTTGGCTATTCATATTGTACCCAAAATCTAATAAAATCTTCGGTATTATAAAATCTCGTTGGCGGAATAAAACCGTGGAAAAAAACCCGGAAAAAGCCGTCCGAAAAAAAAGGCGACGAAAAGAGAAGCCGCGGAAAAAAGCTGGTGGAATAAACAGTTGACGGAAAAAAATCAGAAAGAAACCCGGAAGAAAAATAACGCATCAAGTCATCAGTTGTGTTAAAAACTTTTTTTCCGGAGGTTTTTTTCCGGAGGCTTTTTTTCCATCGGCTTTTTTTTCTGGGGCCTTTTAATTCCCCAGCTTTTTTTTCCGAGGCTTTTTTCCTAGATTCATAAAATCTATGTACCAAGTTTCATTAAAATCGGACCAATGGTTTGCTTGATATCGTGTTTACATAAGGACGGCTGACCGGCCTTCGGACGTAATTTTTTTTTGCTTATTATAAAGTACTAACTCTAACTCGTGTGGAAAATTGAAAATAAAGGGGCGTTAAAATTTTGGGTTTGAAAACCCTTGCATAAAATTCCCCTTGTAAACAATGAACTATAAGGTGCGTGAACCAGATATTTCCATCCAAAGACCTAATTATACTTTGTGTTTATACAGAAACATGTGATTTTGCAATGAAGCAATGTGACACCAAAGGCCAACCCGTTTGCTTTATATGACTCATCGGAGTTTTCTCAACGTCATACAGTATTAATCACAATCAATTGGGAACTTGATTTTCTTAAAGATGATAAAATTTAACAGCTCATGACGCAAACGAACAATATGGAAGCACTACGACAATTGTAAAGTCGTCATTCTCGCTTTCATTGTATTTTCTTTGACATTTCTTTTAATCTACAAAACTATTTTATAGGATATAAATGTTTTAGTGCAACATTTTATAGTACTTTATAAATTTCTTAATTCTAAGGTTTTGTGTATTTTTTCAGTAATTGTTTTCTTCGGTTTAAATTGTTTGAAAAGTGATCAATAAGAAATTTTTATTACTTGGCATTGATTAGCATTATACAGGATGACAATTGTTTACTTGAAAGTTAAGAAATCAGATTATTTTTTTTTGAGAATAATTTTTTAATAAATTATAACAGTTAACGTAAAAAAAAAATTTCAACTTGCTTTTTTTGGTTTTGACAATAAGATTGAATAAGTATTAGCTGTTGATGAGTTCTTTTTTTTGCAAGTAGTGAACGTTTGAATATTTGTTTTTTAAATTTTATAGTTTATTATGCAACAAGACTTTTAAACGGCATTTTAGACACGAGATTTAGTTAGGGACGAGCGTTGCGTAGCAGAACGAGTGTCTAGAGATAATTATAAAACGAATAGCATACTATACTTTTTCTACGACTTACACAAAAATACTAAAACTATAAAAATTACTTTACCTCAGCTTACAAACACAATAACAATAACAAAATTTTGAGGTAACTAGATTAAGAGTGACATTAAAAACATTTTGACAATCAAAACTAATCTAAATAACTGACAAGTGACATAATTAATTTGAAGCCAAGTTCAACCCGTGACGAAAACCCAAAAAACCACATCTTGTCAATGTGTATTTAAAAGGTTACTTAGCATCGTACCAACATATGCAATACATTGTGTTTTAAAGGTGGGAGTAGAAAAAAAAATATTTTATCTTCAAGCGGTCGAAAATGTTGACTTTATGTATCTCAATTGAAACCGTTGAAGTGACTGTTTCTTTTCTAGTTGTAGTTGAAATACTTCAAATCCTAGGAGTTGAAATATCCATAGTCGGCTCGACCAAGTCAAAATATACATTCATTGAAAGCATTTATAGAGTTTAAAATCACGATTTATTTATCAGTATTTACACTTACCATTTAATAATTGAATTATCTAATAAAAATGACTCAAAAAAAAGCGAAATAACGAAATTATTAACCAATATTACTAAACGGCTACCCCTACGGTGTTTAACACGAGCCGCTAATGTTTATGTGCATGACATTCCCATTTCCTTGACATTGTCAAAACGAAACGGAATGCATGTAGTAAAACAAAAGCGTCGTATGTACAAAAATTCAACTCATTATTGTTCCGCTTGAAGATAATAGTATATTTTACACCAAGGTTGTGAAGTCTGTCATTATTCTCTTAGCACCAGTAGAAATAAGGTGCGTAGGCAATAATGGACTTCACAACCATGGTGTATATACTATTTTTCCACTACTAGCCAAATTTAAGCCAAAAATAAAAATAAACATTTTTCTTGTAAAAATCAAGTAGCACAGGAATGCAAATAAATCAAAAAGCATTAAAAGCTACATACGTTGATAAACCAACTGCAACTGATTCACTAAACACTTGTGTGGTATATTTCACCTTCATTTTCTGAAAATTATTGGGAGTAATATGTAAATTAGTTGATTTAGGAGCCAATCGCAGCGGTTTAGATTTGTCTGACATGTAGAAATTTTTAATGTCTTTCCAAGATGCTTTTTGTTATTAAAGATTATATCGTATTAAATCAAGTTATTTTGCACCGACTTCAATAAATAGGGGACATCGAAGAAATAATATTTTTTCTTATCGTTTACGAGAAGGTGTTTCCTGGTGATACATCTATTCTTTTAATTAGGTTTCGAAAATTTTACTACTGCCCTAACATTGGCACCGCATTGTAGTTGTAGCTTTTCTATGCAGTCTAATACTATCGACTTCAATTTGTCACCTTACATATCGTATTTGTAAAGATGTAGCACAAGGGTTGTTTAAATTTTTTATAAATAACTCTAACCATGATCATGTAGCAGTTTGAGCTGGCAAAAAAATTAAAACCTACTTTAGAATTAACATTTTGGAGGCTCGTAAAATATAATTTTAGTGAAAATTATTTGTATTCCTCTGCATATCTCCTGCTTCTTAGTGGTTTATTTTTTAAGTCCACTTGGGCTGTCACAATTTATGCCCTGCTTTCGGGAAGTAATCGTTGGGAGATGTTAACTTCATTTTTTTTTCGTTGCAATTTAAGAATGTTCCTCCGTAATTTCCTTTACCTAAGAATATTTGAGCTGCAAGCTTGAGTAGTTTTGGTATAGCTAGAGATGTTAACGGGCATTTATTGCTTCGCCAATATACCTTGCATCATTTGAATATTGGGTTTCAGAAATTGACACTTGTAATTCATTTAGGAATGGCAAGTGTTCGCCACATACTCGTTAAGTTTTTAGAGTCGACATTTTTATGCAACAGATCGGACCTTCCAGATTCTGTTAACCATTCAAAAACACCTACAACCAAATGTTTGTAATTTACTTCAAATTTTTGATGTAACTTAACTCGCCTGGTTAAATCTCCTTTGGGAAACCTGAAAAAACTGATTCTACCATCATATTTAATAATTCAGGTTATGTATTTGCGGTTATGGGATGGGGGCGCGAATTTTAAACTAATGGCATTTTTTATTCAAATAATTTTATCGTGTTAGGTAATTTTAAGCAGCAAATAAGTTAAAGATAATCACCTGGATATACAAAATTATGTTTCACTCGTTTTTGTTAAACAACTATTCTTAGATTCTCAAAAATTTGAAATTGTCCATTATTAACCTAGGTCAACAATAGAAAAATTATTAACCACTAATAAGAAATTCAACTTCTCAGTTGGCTAGGGACGCAATAATTGTCCACTTCACAGCTAGTAGTGGAAAAAATATTATACATCATTCAGAGGAAAGGGTCTTTTTGTGGTGAGCCCAAAGGATTGACGGACGAGACGCCAGTCGAGGCCGGTAACTGGGCGAATACTTCTACTCTTAATGATATAAACTACTATTACATCTGGTATGTTTTACGGTACATTGTATAAAAATTTGTTACTTTAAGGCGCCAGGTACGGTCGTACGAATATCTAGAACTATTTTTGGGATTAGTGAAATTGTTAAGTATTATGTTAAGTGCATTTAACTAAGCTGCAAACACAAATACCCAACTATGGTTAAAGTATTTTTTAAAAAAACATGCCTGTCACGTTGATTTGCAATAAAGCAACAATGTTTTCACAGAAGTTTATTTTATACGATAGTTGACTAAAAATATACTATTCTATATGAAAAAACGAAGCGAGGTTAAGTTGTGCACCTCCCTTTGAAATTGAATATTTTTAAATATTAAATATTTATTTAAATACTTCAAAAGTTGTCAGAAATTATGGGGATTATATCGAATGCATTCTCCTCGTACTCTTGGAATTGGTTCAAAGCTTAATTGAATACAGACTAAATAAATTCACTTGACATTTTGAAAATTTCTCCTCTTGTTTATTTATGTATTTGTACATGTAGAAATGATGTTACTTATTTACTTTAAAAAAATATGTAAACGGATATATTTAATTCAGAAAATACTATTCCAAAGTCACTTAAAACACGAGATTTCTAAAACTGTGAACATTTTGGGCATAAATAATACGAACGGAAGAATTAAGATTTAAACTAACTAAAAAAGTGAAGACATTTTATCATGATGAAAAAAAATCGGCAAATAAAATTTTCCTGACTTACTATCATTTACGACATCTTAAACGAAAAAGGAAAACGGAAATTCTTGTTTGCGAGGAAGTGTGTAAATTTTTCCTAGAGGCGACATTCATCATTATGTAGGTGTTGGGGTTACGGTTGGAAATGTTTATGCTTTCATTGGATTGTGGCGTATTTCTTTACTATTTCTTTTACGATATTTATTGAATTTCAGTTTTTGTGTTATAAATAACTGTGTCGGCTGATTTTGAACTTATTTTTTTGCACGGCGCTGTCCATAACTTTAATGGTCCAATCCCACCTTGGGTTATCTCACAATCGGCGATTCCTGTCTGCTATAAAAGGAAAGGTGAAAATGCATTGGTTCTATCGGTTTTAAGTGTAACATAAAAGGCAACGGCGGCGTTTAATCATCTTTTGCGGATTATTGCTTTAGAAAAGGTTCGTTTTTGTGATAGAATTTTGAAATTTAACGAACCGCTATTAATGCCCGAAGCCGGAGTTTGATTATGTCTTGTTATTTCTCGCAAATGGCGAAATTGTTTTATCTACTGCTTCAAGTGTAATTACGGAACGATCCTTTAAAAAATAACTGGGGTTTTTCTCTCCGATTTCCGACTGTTAAATTGTTGGAATCATTACTAATGCTTTTGGATACGCTCTTTTTCTGCGCTTGCATTTAACCTTTTCCCGTCGTATGTCTGTGTGTCATTAATTTTATTTTCTGTTGTACGCTCCAGTACCCTAATAGTTATGGTAAGCACGAGTAATGTACAAATTTGAATTTTAATTTGGTCGTTTACCGCAATGTGCTGAATATCCTTTTGTTTGTTGTTTAAATTAATGATCTTCGGTAAACGACAATAGAAGTTACAATTGTGTTCATCTTCAGGTTATTAATTGTTTTGAACAATTTTTGTTATTGCGGATATGTTTTACAATTACTGTTGTTTTAACAAGCTATTGTTATGATATATGAATGTATTACAGTAATTAAATATCAATTACGTTTTTAATGTTAGGTTTGTTGCTGTAAACCCGCAAGTATTACGTTTTAAATGTAAATGCAATGGCAATTGATTAAACTGAACATATACTTAAAAGGCATAGAACACTTTGTCAAATAATAACGAACGGAGTTTTACAGAAGAATCAAAACTATTTATACTTTCCCAAGCTACTTAGATTTAGAAAAACAACTCGACAAATATTAATATTGACCCAAAAAAGATTTTTTATTAGTATGTGTTACGATGAAATAGACAATTATGTTAAACAATAGATACGAGGGTTGCCTTTTAAGTGTCGGGAATGAAGAAAAGTGTAAGAGTTATAATTTTTTTTTTATTGTTTTTCAAAGTACTCTCCGCGATAGTCAATGCACTTTTGCATTCGATGGAACCAGTCGTTATAGCATTTATTCCATTCCGAAGTAGGTGTAGTCAAAATCGCTGTTTTGTAGGCATCCACCGCTTCTTCAGACGTATGGAACCGCTTTCCTCGTAGCATATTCTTGATTCTTGAGAATGTAAAAAAAATCATTGGGGCTTAGGTCCGGGATGGTCAAGAACTTTGACATTTTGTGGCTCGAGCGGTGTGCGAGCTTGCATTGTCTTGATGGAGCATAATGCGTCGATTTGGGTTATCTTTCCGAAGCTCGGCGATCACTTCAGGCAAGCAAATGGTCGTATACCATTAAGCATTAACTGTTCTTTGATTTTCAAGAGCAATCGTTACTACATGCCCTGATTTGTCAACAAACGATGCAACCATTTTCTTGGCAACGCTGCGAGAGCGAACAACTTTTGTCGGTTTCAGTTCACTTTGGAAGACCCATACTGCAGATTGGCGTTTCGATTGATGCTCATAGCTATAGATCCATGATTCATCACCACTTACGATGTTTTGATGCTCTTGAGTTGAATCGTTGTAGAGTTTTTCGACATCAATTGACTCGAGCTGGTTTCTGTTCTTCTGTGAGGAGATGCGGTATCCACCGAAAAACCAATTTTTTAACACCTACTTCTTCGTGTAAGATCTTTTGAACTGAGGTCACTGAGATGTCCAATGATGCCTGAATTTCACGGTATATCACATGACGATCTTTCAGAACCATGTTGCGAACAGCATCCACGTTTTCTTGAGTGACTGCGGTTTTTTGTCGCCCTTCACGCGGTTCGTCACTGAGGTTAGAGCGTCCTCGCTGAAACTCTGCATATCAGCGATAAATGGTTGTCTTTGATGGTGCTTCTTCGCCAAAAACAGCAACAACTTCTGCGACGTATTGTTGCTGGGTGAGGCTTCGTTGAAAATTATAAAAAATAATCGTGCGGTATTGTTCCGGACTTAATTTCATCTCTTACAGCGACTTGGGAACTTTAACACGCCACGGTTTAAAAACTATCAGGCCGATCTAAATGATATTTTGACATTGATATTGACAAGTACCGACAGTTGTTTATTAATTGGTTGCTAGGTGATAAGGAACGTTCTATTCCCGACACTTAAAAGGCAACCATTGTATTTCGTAACAAATTTCACGTTTTACAAATTTCAAAATGAAAGAAGTTTAAAGAATCGAGTGATTTTCAAATGGAACGTTGTTTTACTTTTTATTTATAAGTTCTAATAAAATAACTTTTAAATACCGTACTCGTGTACAAAAAATTCAATTAAAAAACTTTATATTTACCGCAAATATTTAGTTGGTGTATTATTGTTTGTTTATAAGAATGTCTTATTTATAAAATCAACAACCCAAAATTAAGCACTTGGTCAATAAAACATTTTGAATTTAACAGCGATTATGTTTTTGGTGAAGCCACCTGCGTAAAGACAAAAATCGGTTTATGCGCATGCTAATTGCACTTCTTCTCGCTGTTTGCAGCGCCCAATTACAAAGTTTGTTTAAAAACATCAAAGAAATTTTTTAATTTAACTAACTTTATAAAACAAAAATTTTTAAATTCAAAATATTTTATTGAACAAACTTATTAATTCAAAGTTTTAACTTCAAAATGTAGAACATATTTTGATTCAACCAAGTACATTTTAATTATGATTATTTAGTTTGTTGCTTATCGTTAGTACAATTACTTTTAGTTCTTATGTTATTTGTATCAGCATAGGGTAAGTCGGGGAGAGATGACCCACTTTTTTCTTTTAATTAGGACATTGTAAATTTAAGTGGTATCCAGACAGAAAAAATATTTGTAAAAGTAAAAACATTATAAAATGGTATTTTAATGGGAAAATACAGAAAATGTCATACATTTTTGCAAAACACAAATAAATTGCAACCCTTGCATAGAGCCATCTATCCCGGATTGTCCGGGTGAGATGACCCACTACTTAGGGTATTATGGCCCAATAGAAAGCTAATATTTGGAAGAAAATAGAACTACATTTTATTTTTTTTAAAGCTAAAACTTTTCCACAAGAATGGCAAATATTCATAAATTTTGAGCATCCATCGTGGAACCATTTTTACAGTTCATACACTTAATCCAATCGTCTTGTTTCGATGTAGAGGAGTACTGTTCTCCACATCCCACGCATTCAGCAGTGTCGTCATCCTCAGGACTATCATCAGACTCTTGGGAAACAAAGTCAGAATTTTCATCGGAAGACGACTCATCTACAACTTTTTAAGTTTGGACTTCTTGCTCGAATCTTTATCACGTTTTGCTAGTTTAGCCACTTTACGTTCTTCTAGCATACGTTTTTTGCTTCTACGCTTTTCTATTTCCAATGTTGTCAAATGAGGTTAAAATTGCTGCTACCTGTTTACTACGTTTTCTGGTTTCCTGAACACCACGTGACGTACTAGGAACAGGATTTATTTTATTCAACATTGTCCCTGGTGTATCTTTAGTAGGAGTTACTTCATTTTCATTAACAGCTGATTGTGATGAACCAGGCGAAGGGCGTTCTTCAATAATTTCGTCCATGTTTTCTTCTACAGCATCCGGCAAATGTTGTCTAGGTTCAGATTCATCATTCAAGAAGGCATACTCTGGAATGGCGTTAGGGTTATATGGATGGATTCCAGTTGCCTTAAACGCTGAGACCCCATTCTCTACCGTGGCTGATTTGGACCATGCATCTGCTAAAAGTTTCCCAAATACCATTCTGTTGATTTTTCTAGTTGGATTTGTTTTAATATACAAATTACAAGCTTTGGCATAGTTTGATTTTAAACTTTTAAAAATGCTCGGTCTAATGGTTGCAAAATTGCGTAGTGTGACTTGGAAGGCACAGCAATATTATTCCACAAGCATCCGCGTATTCCAGCATTTCAACGGAGTTGCAATGTGTTGCGTGTCCATCAAAATCAAAAGAACTTTTCCATTTGGCTTCCTAGGGACGAAATGTGTTCTCAACCAGTTCAAAAACAAATCGGTGCTAATATAAGCAGACTTTTGATTCATATATACAGCCGAACCGGGAGGCATTCCATCTTCAAATTCGGATTTTTTGTTTTGCCTTTAAAAATACAAGCAGGTGGTAAGAAGGAGCCTTCTGCATTACAGCAGGAAATAACGGTGATAGTTTCCCCTTTTCTGCTGAAGTAACTGCTGCAACATTTTTGGAACCCTTTTGGGCAATGACAAATCCGGTTTTATTATTTAATTGCAATCCTGTTTCGTCCATATTAAAAATATTTGATGGCTTGTTCATAATATCATTTTCAAGCAAAATTTTTTCTAAAAGCTGGAAATATGACTGAACTTCCACCTTGTTCATGCCTTGGCAGCGGGCAAGTGAAACCCCTTCTGATTTTCGAACACTTAGGTCAGGATGGCGTTTTAAAACATATTGAGCCAGTCATAACCTGCTAGTTCTTTGTTCTTATTAAATGTATGCTTTATGCCCAAATTTTCTGCCAAATGAAATGCCATCGATCGTACATCTTCGCGGGTTGGTGCAAAACCGAACTTTTGGAGCTTAATGATGTGAGTTTTAAGTTTTTCCTCGTTCGCATTTCCTAACACTGAAGAAGGTCCTAAAGCTTTTTTGATAAGTCATTATTTTTATTCTTCTTCTCAAAGTAGGAGCCGGGACACCGAAGTTTCTGGAAGCAGCATTGACACCCATTCTGCCACTTCGAACTGCTTCAGTAGCATTCAAAAGTGCTTCTTGTGTCCATAACCCTCTGCAATTGTTTTGTTTTCGTTTATATTTGGTCGGCATGTTGCTAAAAAAAAATAAAACGAGTATATATATATATATAGAAAATTCGATTTGAAAAAAATGTTGCTCGAAATTTGCGTTGTAGAAAAAAAGTTCAAACAAAAATTATACCTACATAATGTAATTTACAATAAATTTCTTTCTATAACTTTTTTCTACCATTAATACTTTTGGAGATATAATTAAAACAATTAATGTCACGTGATAACCATATCTTAGTAATTACTTGTCAGATCCAAAATAGTTTAAATAAAAGTTGTGTAGAAATGAATTACAAACAACATTTATTTAACGAAATATTTAAAAAATTAATATTTTTGAAAATAATCTAAAATAAGAAAATCTATGTAGGTAATCTGCTGTTTTGGCTCAATGGATTATTCCCAAAAACTAATCAGATCTTGTAAATTATAAATAACACCTACATGCTAAGTTTCATGAAAATCGAACTGGTGGTTTAGTCGTAATTTTGTTTACATACGGACGGACGGGCGGCCGGCCCGGCCTAAAGACAAAAAGTTTTTTTGCTTCATACTAAAAAGGGAGTCAAAATTTTCAGTTTAGAAACCGCCGCATAACTCCCCATCATATAATGATGTGGAGTAACAACTGAATACCTAGTTTTTAAATGGGCCAACTATCCCCTAGAATACAGAGCCATCTAACCCGATTGTGCGGGAGAGATCGCCCACTTGTTTTTTCAATAAGGGTTCGGCAAAATACAAGCCCGCCAATGGAAACCTAACCTCTTGGTGCCACATTAACACATTATATCAACAAAAGTGATTTTCTTTCGTAAAACATAAATCAATTACAAATTAAACAGCACCCAAAAAGTTTCTGGTGGTAGCAAATCATATTATCATCAATAACTTACCTAATTTATGGAATAAACCTGCACTAACCGATGTCGCGTTCGCGTCTTGAACATAACTTCATACACTAGCAACTACAGCGGGAAATTTGAATATGTTGGAAAAATAGACAAAGGAGTCATCTCACCCGCAGGGCCATCTCACCCGGAATTACCCTAATGTAAAAACTTGGTTTATTAAAATACGTTGAATTAAAAACTTTGTTCATAAAAGTTTGTTTTATAAATTTAGTTGAATTAATGTTTGATATTTTCAAACAAACTTTTTAATTGGGCGCTGTAAACAGCCGCAAATATCATGCGCATAAACTGTTTTTTGTCTTTACGCAGCCGGGTTCAACAAATTACCGCTGTTAGCAGCGCTCAATTAAAAAGTTTGTTTGTTATTTGCAATGAAACTGTTTAATTCAACCAACTTCATAAAACAAACTTTTAAATTAAAAAGTTTTATTGAACAAACTCTTATTCTATTAAACCAAATGCTTAATTTTGGGCTGTTAAAACATAATTGTAACAAAATAATAAACCAACTAAATATTTGCAGTAAATATAAAGTTTGTTTAATAGAATTTGTTTATACACAAGCACAATGTTTCAAAGTTGTTTTATCAAAACTTACAAATAAAAAGTAAAATGCCGTTCCATATACTTGTGTTTCTGCTTGATTAAAAAAAATATATAACACAGAAGTATCCAAACATAGGTAGCCCACATGATCTATATTGAACAATATCTTCAATTACATTAGTTATTGTTTTTACTTAATTTTGACTTTTTATATGCGTGAACAGTTACACCACTGACTAGTGTTACCGTAATTTTAAGAACGTACCGGGTGACCCAATAAGACTGTTCCTCGGCCATATCTCGGGAACCGTTTGTCGTATGACTTTGGTGTAAAAAATATTAGGTAAATCGACCATGAAGAATCGTAGGAAAATATTTTCAAGTTTTAAAAATGACCACCAGAGGGCGTAACTGCCATCTTAAATTTTTAAATTGCATTTTCTATAAATTTCGCATAATAAACAAAATTTTTTTTTCATATTTGTAAAGAGAACCAGTTTATCTGTCATTTTCGTAAAAACAAAAGTTCAGTTATTTCAAAAACAAAGATGGGGGGTGGGGTGGGGTGTTCAATTGTTTTTGCAATAACCTGCTTTAACTTCTTAACGATTTGACCGGAATCAATATACTTAATTTAATTGAATCCTTCTCCGCCAGGGGGCTAGTTTTGACACCATGACCCAAATTAAAAAAAAATCAAAAAATCAAATGGAATGATATTACTTTTCTTTATGATAAAGTAGCCAAATAACATCGAAATAGGCCAGTGAAAACCATTTTCAAAATCTCGTTCCTAACCTCATATATTGGGAAAATGAGAATAATGGATGTTTGAAGATCGAGGACCGCGCGGTAAATTTTTAAAACTATCAAAAATTTTGCACAAAATGAATAAGATGTTAAAGAGACAATTGTGAGTCTAAATAGAATTAATTTAGGTATTATTTAAAAAAATATATATCATCAGAACATTCATGTTACTCCAAAGGGACTAAACGCATTTTGACTTATTGTTATGGTTGATTCTTATTGCTTAAGTAATGCTCTTTTCAACGATACCAAATTTGTTAAAATCGGTCAAACCGTTAAGAAGTTAAAGCAAGTTATTGCAAAAACAATTGAACACACCCCGCCATCTTTGTTTTTGAAATAACTGAACTTTTGTTTTTACGAAAATGATAGATAAACTGGTTCTCTTTACAAATGTGAAAAAAAAATTTTGTTTATTATGCGAAATTTATAGAAAATGCAATTTAAAAATTTAAGATGGCAGTTACGGCCTCTGGTGGTTATTTTTAAAACTTGAAAATATTTTCCTGCGATTTTTCATGGCCGATTTACCTAATATTTTTTTTACATCAAAGTCATACGAAGAACGGTTCCCGAGATATGGCCGAGGAACAGTCTTATTGGGTCACACGGTACATTCAAATCTAGCAACATACCTCAAGGTTTCTTTATCAGATATTTATCCATGTTTGGATATAAATTCTCTCCAGTAATCTCGGTTGCTTAATGCTCTTCTCCCGCTATTTCTTTTCTTAGGATTTTCAAAAAAAGAAATAAATCCTTTTAAAAACCACTTTTTTTGGGATTGGAAGAATGCCCCCATTGAAATAAATTTCAATCACAAATAGTGTATGTACGTCCAAAAAATTATCATAATTATAGGAAAAACGAGATAACGCTCGAGAAAACGTATTAATTTATTAAATAAAAACATAAAAGAAAAGGATAACAATTTATCAACACGGAATTAAATGTGTTGACTATTAAAAATACACTAACACTACGATCTGAATGTTTACCAAAATTTGCCGATTTTGATTTGATTGTTCAGATGCTTGCTTTTCCCAGGCTTACGTGTGTTTCTATTTGAAAAAATAAAGTTTTGACCTTTTAAGTATGTCACCGCCCTGTATAAGATAAATTAAAAATTTATTTAGATAGCTGTTAAATACAAGGCTTTAGCAAACTGTATCTAAAATTTAAGCCTTATATGGGTTCGCATAGCAGCTAAGTTTAAATTTTAGTGGGATCATATTTTGAGAGAAAATAACCTAAAATAATTATTATCTCGAAAACCGGTGTAGATAGGTATAGGGAATTATTCAGAAAAATTATCAGTAAGAAATTGCGATTCTAAAAATTAAATAATATACAGGCTGTTTCATTAATAATTGCTAAATTGTTACTACTTCTGAGTAGAAGCGGCAACACTGCCAAAATACAAATATTTCAGGCAAATTTTCAGATTACTCCTATGCCCCGTTTTCTATAAACGTCTAACCTACCATCGCCTATCAATGACCCTGTATTTATTTAAGTAATAATTTTTAAGTAGTAGAAAGAATGTGTATATATTGCTTTACCATTTGCCATGGCTTTTAATACATCTAGGTTTTTCAATAATCTTCTGGCATTATTCGCGTTAAATTTGTGGTATCTTTTAAATTTTCTCCTTTTAAATGGTCAAAAATATGTTGCACCACACCAACTCAGGTGGTGGTACATATTGTAACAGAGGTGTATCTTTATTGTCAATAACAAAGGGTATATTACACAATCCTATATTTCTTCGATTGAGTTGTATCTCCTCCAGTCTATTTTTTTTCCATAATTCGTATTGTTGGCTTATATTCTTTATTGTTCTGAAACTGCCTTTTTGTTTTAAATTTTTACTGCAAATGTTACACCAACAAGTACATGGATATAAGAATGCATTACATTGAAAACCAAGTAGCATCATAAATCGTTTCAAATCTATAGCAAATCTATAAGAGCAAATTTCACACAGCTTTAGGTTCCATGACATTTTTCCCGGCATTGCGCCAATGGCAACTAATTTTTTAACCATTCAGTGACAGATTGCAGTCCAACTAAATTTTGTTGTCAGTTGTTTTAGAAAAAAAATTTAAATTGTATATATTTTCATGGATGAAAAAACTGAAAAAGGTAACAGTGCTCCACTTTCTGATGGTATTATTGAAAAATCTCATCTTAACATTGGACGCACGCACTACATCGTTCTGTTCTAACTTTTTGATTCTGCTTCTCTCCTAACCAGTTCTTTTTTAATTTCGATGCTAGTTCTGCCATATCTGTCTCTCTTGTAACTCTCTTATACTATAATTTGTGATTTTATCTTTTAGTGAAATGTCATTTTCCTTTCCATTGATCTCTGTACGATCTTGTACTGACATATTATTCTTTTTATAAATATCTTGTTTCGGCATTATATGTCACTGGCAATATATAGATGTTATAAATTCTTGACCGAACGTTTAAACTAGTTATATCTCGTAGAAGTAATATATAGGAAACTTTTCCAAATATCGACCATCTTAATCGCATTCATCTGTTCAACTCTTACCGAAATTAATAGTATGCTGCTTTCTTATACAGTGTGTCCCACGAAAAAGTTGACATAGGCATTTACTGTGTAAAATTAAAAATTAACGTATATCTTTTTTCTGGCACAATTTTAAAACATGATAACAAAATAAATTGATGTGATAATAATGAGTATTCAAAGGGTATTTTACTAAAAAATCAGTAAAATAAGTTATATTTTGTGAATTTCTGTTAATTAATAACCCAATGGGTTTTCATTTATTAAACTGTCATCGAGGACGAATCGGTTAATTTGTTGCCTAGTAATGTTTTGCGCTTCCTAACCAGGGTTCGAATCGTATTGCAAGATATTTTTTTATTAACTTTATTATCAGTATATTACAATTTTGTAAAGTGAATTTAATATCTTGAAAAATACATGCAAATATTGTTGAATTGCAGGTGATAGTAGATCAAACCCTTAATGTGGAAGGCTGCCTTCCTTCGTTCCATATTAAGAGATTTGGTCTGATATCACCTGCATTCCAACGCAATTAACAAGCATATAAGAAAAAATGAAGAAACAAACGTACCTCAGAATATTTTGAAAAAAAAAAGTAGAAAATATTAATAATAACATCCATAATAATTTATTAATAAAAAGAATACAACAATCGAAATCGAACCCGAATTTTTTTGCATAAATTATTATAAAACTTTTACTGTTTTTATTAAAATATGCTTTAAATATTTACATTACCACACATAATTGTTCTCCTTTATCTATCTAATGAAAACGAAAATTTTTTTTATTGTCTTGGAAGGTTTTCACCAGTAATAATTATAATTGGGTATAGACAATCCCTAGAATATAGTCACAAGTTTTTTATCGTTCTATATTTCGCACATAAATAATGTGCTTCTTCAGGAGTAATAAAATCTAATGAAATATGTTGTTATATTGTGGTCAAATTTTGCCAGGAAAAGGATATGCATTACATTTTTAATTTAACATAAAATTGCCTATGTCAACTTTTCCGTGGGACACACGGTATGTTACTTTTATTACTATAGTGTAACAGCGACAATCGTCCAAAACTTCAAAAACTGATTGTAACTCACAATAGTATCGAATACCTTTCCGTATTCAATGAAAGAGTTGTAAAGGCGCAGATTACATTCGGGACATTTTTTTAATTCAAAATTTGATGTTGGTTAAATGTTCGTTTTTGTTACATCTTATCATGTTTTCTGTGATCGTATTATATTGGCATATACATATGAGAAAATAATTAAAGGCCTATTAAGTAAGAGATGATCATGGACAGTTGCCATGTACTCAGATTCATCAAAATTTATCTTACATACCACAGATTTCTACAAATATTACATTTTGATAAATGGTCTATATTATGTATTTATTTATTTATTTATTCGTATGGTACAGTATACAATTGTGATGTAGGGTGCCTCAGAAGATCAGTATAAACCTGTACAGTGTGGTGAAGCAGTATTACCTGTACATTACACCATTTGTCTAGTTTTGTTTTAATATTTTTATTTTTACTCTTACCATGTTAAATAGTCGGACTTTTCTTTCTCCTAAGCTTACTTAATCCTTGATGATCTTCTATAACAGTAAAATTTTGTACCATACGAATAAAATGCTTAATATTGCTGACAAACGTTACTCATTCAACTGGTTTGCACTTACGTTATTTCGTTTTGGTAGCCCTTCATCAAACTTTCTTTTATACTTTTCATCTTCTGTCTTCAATATTTTTACTCTATTACTATTTATTAGTTTTAACCCTTCCTTTGTTATTTTTGTATTTTAGTACTTAAATACTATAGTTTCTTCTACTTTTCTTTTCATTTTTGATATTCCTATTACATTCCAGTTAATTTCTAGTATCTTCTTCTGTTGATAAGGATTTGATATTATATGACATACGTGGCTATGAGTTTGGGTATTTCCAGTTCTTTCTTATGTAGAGAACCCGTAAGGCAGACTGACCCGTTAGAGTGGTATTGTAGGCCCATGTTAGCCATAAATATTTTTTTCTGTTACGCTATGTAAATATTATCTATAATGAGTTGCATGTTTATAACTACTAAAACAACAATTAATCAACACAAATAATTCTTATTTTAACATTTGTTTATAAAAAAATTCTTTAAACAAATTTGAAAAGTCCACTTACTTCTATCGAACTTTAAGAGCTTGCTTTATAGTGTTCGCGTGGATTAATTGTTATGCAAATTTGGTAATAAATAGTTTTCAAAATTTAAAACAACATATCAAAGAATAAAAATAATATTTTTAAATCGAAAATATTTGATTTCAAACTTATGGCTACGCGTGACGTATAAAAACTATTTATTGCTGAATTTGCATAAAAATTGATCCACACTAACACGTTCAAATTCACCCTCGAATATACTTTAAGTACGTCGCGCATAGCCATAACTTTCAAATCAAATATTTTCCATTTAAATAATATTAGCATTTTTATTCTTTAATATGTTGTTTATAATAATAAAAACTATTTATTTCTGAATTTGCCTAAAAATTGATGAACGCCAACACGTTTAAATTCACCCTCGAATATACTAACTTCACATGGGTGTATTGCAGGTCTTGTCAATTCCTATTCACCCGATATAGGTACATCATTTGACAGCTCGACATTCTGCATACTTAGTTAACATTAATTAAGGAGGTTTAGTCAATAGCATATCGCGCTTGATAAACACTGTGTTGGATGGGAACATTGAGTGAGTCATTAAATTCCTCTTTTTTTCTAGTTTTCGCTGTCTCGAGTACTTTATTTCCTGTCGATATGACTATTTACGATATACTCAATTTTTAAAGCGAATTGAATATCGACATCTGTTTATTTAAATCGCCAAGAAAAAAACTTGTAGTCTTTTCTGTATTAGTTTCGGGTTTATTCCAAAACGTCGCTACGGTTATTATTTTGACACTGTTCAAAATTATTTCAAAACGAACTATAAATATTATTTTCACTGAAATTGGTTACGAAAGGTTATAATGACCAAAGAAATTTAGTATTAAATAATTTATTTAAGAAAAATGAGTTTTTTGTAGCTTACATCTGTTTTGTCGGTTATGGTAATGGAAACTTGCACTTTCGCTACATAACTCTAAAACATTTACATTTTTATCTTCAACGGGTTCGATGTAGAAGAACCAGTAATACCTAACTAATTTATGAGAAAAAAGTGCAAGTTGTTTTTTGGACCGCTTAATAATAGGTACGTCTAGAATAAAAGTGAAAGTTGATCGGTGTATTTAATTCATTTGTCTTAAAAACTATAGAAAAAAAATACGAATTAAAAAAAAATTAAATAGCTTAAATAAATGAGCAAAACACAATATTTTTAAAATACAACTAATGGAGTTAGTTGACCGGTGCCGAAAATGAAGCAATACAAACTGAAGAAGCAAATAACCGCATCGGAATTATTTAGTAGTTCAATAACATTTTTGTCACAAGTTTAAGAATACCATATGCCCACTCGCTACTTCTTACAGCTAACAAGTTCGCCTACATTTTAAACAATAATATCTTTTCTGCATATTTTATTTCTTCAAGTATTGGTATCTGCAAGGACAGGTGTGGTTCTAGCATTGCCATAATTACTTTTGATCTCAAACGAAATTAATTGTCTACCTATATTTAGTGAAAACAAAGAAAAACGTGTCGATGTGGGCCGAAACGATTTAGTTATATGCGACGCAAATAATTTGGATAAAATTTGAGCGAAATTATAACATTAACGGATATGGTTGGAAATTGAGGCAGAATGAACTTGAAATGGCAAAGACAAAAATAAAAAAAGTGAAACAACTTTTTTCCGAAGAATTAATCACACATTTGCATAATATTGTTTATGTATGTAGAATTTATAAGCTATTCTATTAATTTTTCAAGTTAAACAAAAAATTTATTATAACGGTTTGGAAACAAGTTCAACGTTTTAAGAAATACCTTAAATAAAAAAAAATCTTGATATTTTTGCAGTGTATACGTTATCTCGAATTGTTTATTTTTTTTACATACATATTTATTTATTTCTTTAACAAAATGAATTATTTAATTAAGTAAATGTTATTGTTTGATTTTGCCTTTTTATCGGTTATAAGTAGTGGAATTCACTACCACAATTCATTTGCATATTATTACTCCACTTCTTATGAAATAAGATGGGGAATTATGCGACGGTTTTCAAACCGAAAATTTTAACATCCCTTTTTTTCACTTTTTCCGACGAATAGAGTTAGTACGTTGTAATGATGCAAAAAAAAATTATGTCCGACGGGGCCGTCCGTCCGTTCGTATGTAAACAAGATATCAAGAAAACCTTATTTATAATTCCGCAGTTCTGATTAGATTTTGGGCATAATCTATGTAGCCAAAAGGGCTGTTATTATACACAGATTTTCGAAATTTTAAAATATTTAGAAAATTATCTATTTTACACATTTTTGTTTCAAATATCAATTTTACAAAAAAAGTTGTGGGAGAAAAATTGTTGGAAGTTCTATTGTCTATAGCTTTTGTTTGAACCATTTTTTCTAAAACCTAATTTTATTTTCGCTGTGGAGTTTTGCGGTAAACGCTTGTTTTTATTGCAAATGCGCAAATCAACTCAAACATACCGAATTTCTAAAATTTCGTATGCAGATCAACTAATACAATAAGTATATTTAAACATCAATACAGTATCATAACCACAAGTCACATACCAAAATAAACTGTCAAACGACATGGAAGAGAAATCCATGATGAAAAGTTTAATTACACAAATGGCGACTATGATGAACCTTATAACGTTAATCAACAAAATACAATAATGCTCAACTCTTAAAAATAGCTGTTTGGAATGCCAATGGCCTTAGCCAACATTCGCAAGAGATTAAACTATTCCTTGAAAATAACCAAATTGATATACTCCTTATATCTGAATCTCATTTGACCAACAAAAGCTACATCAAACTTGAAACCACCCTGATGGAACTGCTCATGGCGGAACAGCTATTATAATAAAATCCAACATAAAACATCATGAACTAGATAAATACGAAAATCACATTTACAAGCTACTACTATCCAAGTGGAAGATAAGATAGCAACCATGAAGATTCCGCAGTCTATAGACCTCCAAAACACTCAACAAAAAAAGACGACTACTCTAATTTCTTCCAAAGTCTAGGGAATAGGTTCATATCGGCCGGAGATTTTAATGCAAAGCATCAATACTGGGGATCAAGAGTCACAAAAACTGATGGACGGGAACTATTAGCATCGATACAAGCAAATAATCTAAACTACTTATCGACTGAGGAACCGACCTATTGTCCCACATATCGCCAGAAAACCCCTGATCTAATCGATTTTTGTGTTATTAAAGGAACAAATATAAACCTGTTTACAATCAAATCGTACCTAGAACTAGTTGCTGACAAATTGGGATTATTTTTGAACTAACCTAACGGATAAGATAAATCTAAAAATACCACTTAAAACCAAACACGACATAGAAAAAGCTGTAATCGAATTAACCAACACAATTCAACAAGCTGCTTGGGTAGCCACACCAACCAAGAAAAACATCAGCACCAATAACTGCCCCTTAATCTTAAAAGATAAAAAAGACGCCTGAGAAAACGCTGGCAAACTACTCGATCAGAAGCAGACAAACTTGCCCTGAATCGGTTCTCAAAACAATTAACAAAGCTATTATTATTACATAAAAATAAAGGAGTCGAAAACTACTTAGCAAATCTCACAGCTACGGAAATCTCCGATTACTCGCTCTGGAAACCGGTTACAAAATTAAAGGCCTATAATGCACAAATCACCTATTATCAAACCAAATGGTCAATGGGCTTGCAGCAGTAAAGAAAAAGCAGAAACCTTTTCTGAGCACTTAGCTAACGTGTTTAAAGCTTTTCCTAGTCAATATCCTGAAGTGGACGCTAAAATAATGAACTTTCTACAATGAGGTTTTCCATCAAGCCATTTAAGATCATAGAAGTACAAGATATAATAGATAAGGACACTAATCCCAAAAAGGCGCCAGGCTTCGATCTTATCACTGGGGAGATTCTCAAACAGTTACCTGACATTGTTGTCCAAGCGATAACCCAAATATTCAACGCCATCCTCACCATTAGATACTATCCAGTTTCTTAGAAAGTGGCCCAAATAACAATGATACCGAAACCTGGAAAAACACTTACTGATCCCGCTTCCTATAGATCAATTAGTCTCCTTCGAATTCTCTCTAAAGTTTTTCAAAAGCTACTTCTAAAAAGACTTCAGCCAATACTGGATAAAAAAGGATTAATACCCTATCACCAGTTTGGTTTTCGACGACAACACGTAACTGTAGAACAAGTCCACCGAATAGTAAACTAAATACGTATCGACTTCGATTAATATAGATATTGCTCCGCGGCGTTCTTAGATGTATCCCAGGCCTTTGACAAGGTCTGGCACCTGGGACTACTATATAAACTAAAAAAGCTTCTACCACACCAATCCTATGAAGTACTAAAATCTTATCTATCAGACCGGTATTTCTATGTGAATGCACGAATCTACAACCCGCTGTATTTGGAGTTCCCCAAGGCAGTGTTCTGGGACCTACACTGTACTTGCTGTTTACGGCTGACATTCCCACTACGAGTACAACTACAACTGCTACCTTTGCTGATGACATCTACCATCGTAATCCTTACATCGCAAACTAAAAAGCGTACGATAATAGTTATTCACGATAAGTTTTGAGACATCTATAGTTATTCACATTACAGTGTGGGAAAGTAGTAGTAAAATCACTTTACTCACGAATTTGTATATATTTTAATTTATATATTTTTTGGGCGACGATCATCATCAAAAAAAGCAAAAAAAAACAAAATTATTTCTACTGATTTTAAGTAGGCCTGGCTGTTTAACCATTTTGGTACACCACTTAATATGTGTTCATTTGTTTAACTGACGTATAGATGGCGCCATCAATATCATCATCAATAAAAAAATTAATTGCGCCTTTATTATGTACATTATCATGTCAAGTATGATGTAAAATATAAATCAATTTATCGATAAAATCAACCACTACTTTACCGCATAGTAGTTGTAGTTTACCGCATAGTAGACGTACTTTACCGCATAGTAGCCGTACTTTACCGCATTGTGTGTAAAGATCAAGTTTCTAGAACGAGTATGTTTTACAGTTCAGGCGGCTAAAAATGGTTGTCAAACTCGCATTGCTTTAAAGTTGTCTTTGTAACAACAAATTTTAAAATTTTAAAAAACGACTTCAAAACTCATTGTTTTCAAAAGCGAATTAAAAACAATTGCTTAAAATTACTTGAAATTTTGTTTGGCTTTTCGTTAGGCAGTATTCAGTTCACAACGGAGAAAATTTACAAATCATGCCACATGAAATTGCGAAATAAATCTAAATTCTTCAAATTTTTAATTTTTCCGTTTTATTTAGTACTGATGTAATAAAAAATAACGTCTAGGTATAAGAACCTTTAAAAACACTCGCCTGAGACTCGTGCTATTGAACCTGAGGAACGTGATTGAAAGGTTCGGTTACGCACTTCTATTATAATATTCGATTATTATCTTGTAACATTTGAAAATCGTATTTTTTATTTAATTAATTAATTGCTTTACATTCATATAAATATTGAAGTTGTAGTAACAGTTTGGAATAAAATTTGCATTACGATTGCATATAATTAAATTCAAACTTTTGATGTATGTTACCAATTTGAAAACGATGTGAGGGAAAGTGTTTTCTGGACACTTTTGGTTATCAAATATATAGGAAATAAAAATGAAAACAAGCGTTTTAAGCAGAACTCCAAATCGTTCTGATACTAACAAACGTGTAAACGAGTATCGAAAGTGTGCGGCGATATAAAACATTTTGCTCGAAATAGAAAACAAACATCTAACAACTTTGCAATTCGCAACTTAATAATTTGGATTAAAAAAGTTATAGAAAAAAAACCAACGTTTAAGAAAGAAGAAATAAAGGTGGAATTTAAAAATCCAATTATAAATTTCAGTAACGGCCAAGAATTGTTAAATGAATCTAAAACCCATTGATAGGAACGCTTCCTGCTACCTACTACCGTTCCTGCGTCGGAACAAAACGTGGTACCGCGCGCACATACGTTTCTTTTAAGACGCGTTGAAAAATAAAATAAAATTGCATTTTAGAAAAAAATAGTTTTATTAATAGAGTAAAAAATAAAGATCTCAACTTTATATATGAAATTTAAAATAAAATATTTAGTATTGGAATTTTCTAAACATTGCAGGTATGAGTTGACGTCTTTCAAAATGAATGTTTCGTTTAATAATAAACAAATATTAATATATTAGTAATGTTTTATTATTTATACATTGAAGAAAAAATATTTTGGTATTATTTCTGTCGCATCGTAATGAGTAACTCCTCTATGACATATTTAATTTATAATTTTAAAATATAAAAGCATCTATCATTTGTTTACTAGTAACTTTTAATTAAAACTACCATGAACCTGGTCGCTTTAAACAATAGCTTTTTTTATATTCGCTTCCCTGCACGTAAGATGCACGTAATTTATGCTATGATTTTTCACTTTTTAAATTATAAGTAACCGTCAACTCAAAGAGACAGTTTAGTTTTGTAATCTTCTTGATAGTGAAACAAAAATTACTCTCAAGAAGATTTTTTGAAAATGATTTATTTGGAAGACTGCCAACATTTGGAAATTTTTTGTATTATTGATTTTATTAAAAAAGGTTTCGCTTGACCTGACACCTTTACTCGTGACAATATTGTAAACTTTAGTTATAAAAATTGTTCAGAATTGAAAACTGTGACTTGATATGCAATTACATCCTTATATTTGACTTTTTTTCATTTTTATAAATTGTTTTCAAACTATTAAATGTAATTTCAAGATTTTGATCCAGGGATTCAATGTTACGTTTATGTGGCAAGAAATATCACAAATACTACTGTATGTATGTTGTTTTTTATCTTATTTTCGCACATACCTAAGAAATTCCGCTCTACCGCTTTTGCAAAGCAACAGACACCTGAGTTTAGAATGTTATAATTTTTTATTTGGCGTTTGATTGTTTTGAAAGTTGGCATGTAACTATGTACAGTCTTTTGGGTTTATATTGGCGCGGTTAAGAGCAGTAATAATAAAATGGGATAAATTTTGCTATTGTATATATAGGCTTAACAATACCTGAAGCTATAATTTGAAATTGTAAACTACTATGCATTTCATGATTTCATAAAAGTTCAACGTTCATCTGCAGGTAGATATTGTAATTTCATGTAAAATATAATAAATTACTCTTCATAGTAAAAAAAACTAGAATAGGAGATTTTTAAAAGTGAAAGTTACCATTTTTTTAATTCAAAAATTAAACTTTCTCTGATAAAACATCCATTTTTGTCATCACAATAGTTTAAGAGGTTAATCATCGCCATTATCTGAAAATCAATGTATTGTTATGAAAATCGATCAAAAGTTCTTAACATTTTTTACTTCAAAATTTCTAATATATTGCCCTATGAATTATATTAACATTTAAACTTGTGAACTCCTGATTATTTTAAAGTCTTTTTCATTGAATACTAAACGTTTACCTGTTTTTACATTTTAAAATTTTATGAATCACTCTTTGCAATAATTTACAGTTGCAAGTTATAGATTCAGGCCCGGTATCGAGTCTACCTATCAATAGCAAAATCTACCCTATTTTATTTTGTTTGTGTATCTAGGCAATTAAAAGGGAACGACTAATTTATGTAAACCGCGCCATTGTAAACGCGAAAGACTGTACCTTGTAAAAACTTTTTTATTGCTGTCTCCGTTCCCGTGTGAGATTAAAGTTTTTATTAATTGGGACGAAGTTATGTAATTAATATGTTTAATTTGTTAGTGATTATTATTAAGTTATTTATTATTATTAATAATTATTGTTCAAAATTTCATATATTTTAAGTTAAAAATAATCAAGTTAATCTCTTTATGTAAAATAAGTGCAAAAACAACCAGTTTTTTTATTTATTTATAAATAACTGCCGAAAAAGTCCACCTACAAATTTAACATTTATTGACCGCTAGTAGATACGTACAAGGTATACATACATGGCAACTTTCAAAACAATTTAACACCAAATAAAAGAATTATAACATTCTAAACTCAGGTGTCTTGCTTTTGAAACCATTAGAATGTGTGTATTTGATTTTGCAGCCTGAGCGTAGTATTAACTTTTTTGTTGCTGGCTTTGTAAACAACCAAAGCCAATAAACCACAAACTGTCTTTATTTTATTTGCAAAAAATTTAAAGTAAACTTTTCACGAAGGCACTCGAAAAACGTAAGTTAAAAATTATAATTCTTAATTTGGTATTCGAGCGTTTCAAAAAGTAAAGTAAATATTTACCCAGCAATAATATTTACTTTGCACAAGCTCATCAAGTTTTCTCATAAAATGTATTATCGGGTACATTATGCTGAACTTTCTTACGAAAAAAAAAATATATTTTATATTATTTAAAACAAACTTTTTTCGTTGTGCAATAATTTTAAAGTTTTTATGTAAATCAAGGAGAGCTTTTCAATATACGATATTGAAAAGTTGCTACTGAATTCAATGGTTTATTAAAGTTTTCGTTTACTATCGTATTGAAGGCATATTGCCAACTTCTAAACTCTTCTGTTTTCCTCGTTCCCGCTTTAATTTCAGTGGGTACCTTATTGATTAATAAAGATTTTCACGTCTACTGGCACAAATACCGAGTCGAATAATCTTCTACTTACATTGTTTGAAGATTAATAGGTAGCTTACCGTGTTGTCTTTGTGTGATCGGATAGTTTGCGTGCATTAAAAAAGTTTCGCGAATATTTCTAGTTTCTATAGAATTTTTGATTTTTAAAAGTTGTTAAGCAATTGACATTCACCTAAATTACGAAAATTTCTAACGGCCTCAATAAATTGCATTTATGTATATCAAACAATAAAATCGCTCGACCTTCTTTTGTAATTGGTTTTATTACCGTTTTATTAACTGTTTTTAAATATCCTGTTGATGTAATCGTTAAAATGAATGTGAAATGGGATGATTTGTTCGACGTTCGGTATAAATGATGCCACTTATTTGCAGAAGTACATGTCGATGGTATCGCTTGGTACTTCGTCACTTACTAGATTTGTCAAATGTAGCTACTATCCATCTTTTGACCTCTTATGGTATGGAGCGTCTTTAATAGGGGAACTTTCTTCGTGACATGTGAATGTGTAATTTAATAATTGCCTGTATTATAATTTACGTTAAATTGATTTAGGAACAAACAATCAACGTTTGTTTTTCGCTATTAACGTTATTAATGGAATGGTGTCATTCAAAAATAGTTGGAAATTAGAGATGCTAATAGTTGGGAACACATTCTGTTAGGGTGAAAAGAAGGTATTGTAAAATGTTTACATTATTCAATTATATAATACATAAACTCTGCATTAATTTTTTTATTACAGTTTTAAAAATATCTTCCGAAACTTACACTTCAATAATGATTGTGCTTCTTATAACAAATTCACCTAAACAATTGGGTTTAAAACCTAAAAATTTTCCATAAAATAGCCTTCTGTTTACTTCGGAACAATAATTCAACAGTAGATGCCGCGACTATAAAGTGAGTAGCAATAGCGAGGGAAATAATATCCATTTTATTTCATTTTGTTTTAAATGAGATTTGTTTTTTTTTGTCATATACAAATACACAACAGATATTCAAATGAAAAACTAGTCTGGGTAGGTCTTGGAATTTTCTTTTACATTTGGTGATTATTTTTAACGAAGTACCTAAGAAAACATTCATTTCAGGTTATATTTATATCATGTTTTAATGCAGAGTTCCACACCACCAAAAAAAAAAAAAAAAAAAAAAAAAAAAAAAAAAAAAAAAAAAAAAAAAAAAAAAAAAAAAAAAAAAAAAAAAAAAAAATGGGGGGGGGGGGGGGGGGGGGGGGGGGGGGGGGGGGGGGGGGGGGGGGGGGGGGGGGGGGGGGGGGGGGGGGGGGGGGGGGGGGGGGGGGGGGGGGGGGGGGGGGGGGGGGAGGGGGGGGGGGGGGGGGGGGAGGGGGAGAGAAAAGGGGGGGGAGGGGGGGGGGGGGAGGGAGGGGGGGAGAAGGGGGGGGGGAGAGGAGAAAAGAGGAGGGGAGAGAGGAGGGGGGGGGGGGGGGGGGGGGGGGGGGGGGGAGAGGGGGGGGGGAGGGGGGGGAGGGGGGAGAGGGGGGGGGGGGGAGGAGGGGGAAGGGGAGAAGGAGGGGGGAGGGGGGGAAGGAGGAAAAAAGGAGAAAGGGGGAGGAGAGGGGGGGGGGAAGGGGGGGGGGAAAAAGGGAAAAAGGGGGAGGGAAAAAAGAGGAGAGGAAGAAGAGAGGGGGGGGGGGAAAGGAAAAAAAGAGGGGGGGGAAAAAAAGATGAAGACCATATAAGAGAACTCGGACAGAAAGGAAACAAAATAGTAGGACAAGTTTGGGGAATAGGTGAAAGGACATTTGGGAAGGATTTAGAGAAAAGACGATGGATTTTCGACAAAATAGTTAAAAGTGTGATGTTATATGGAGCAGAGATTTGGGGATGGAAGGAATGGAAACTATTAGAAAGGACACAGGAGAAATATTGGAAGTGGACGTTAGGGCTGGGTAAGGAGACACCTGGTTATATAGTGGAAGAAGAAATGAAATTTGAAAAAATATGGATAGAAACTAGAAAGAGGGCGTTGAGATTCGAAGAAAGGATGGAAAATAGGAAGAACAATGAACTTTTATATGAATGTTGGAAAGAAGTGGAGGCACAGAAAATTAGTTACCCGGGAAGATGAAAGAAAAAAATATTATGAAAGGTGTGGATATGCGAGACAGGAGATAAGAAGTTTGAGACAGGAAGGAAGATACATGGAAAAGGAAATAATAACGAGAGATATAAACACGCAAATGCAAGAAAGAAGAGCAATAATAAAAGAAGGAAAATACAACGAGAAATATGGACAATTAATAACGGGAAGAGTGCCAAAATACATAATGGAGGGAAATCGCTGAAAGAAAAAAATGATAGCAAGGTTTAGAACAGGAAATGAAGAAAGGGAGAATAAATACTGGTTGGAGGATGAATAGAGGATATTTAGATTGTGTGGGGATGGATGGGAAAGCATAATGCACATGAAAGAAGGATGTAGTGAGTTAAGAGAAGATGAAACGAAGTGGTGGGTGCAATTAGGTGAGAAAGAAGAGGGAGTACAATGGATGAAGGAAGTGATGGAGAGAAGAAAAATGATGGACGAGAGGAAAAGAAAGATAATGAAGATAAAGGGATGAAGATGAAGGAGAAGAAAAAGAAGATTTTGTTAAGGGAAAGAAGATGAAATGTGTTTAGAAAGAAGGGGCAGGAGAGTTAATTTTGTTAAATAATAATATTTTTAGTTTGGTAGTTAGAAAATGTATATATATTTATATAGAAAACCGAATTCTTTTGTTAATTGTGTAAAAGACAAAATAAATAAGATTCATTCATTCATTCATATTATCATTATTCGAAGGCAATTTTAAACCATGTTACCCAATAATATATTGCAGTGGAAAAGTTATTTTTTGAATAAATAAACAAACATTATGTGAACGAGATTCCCAATATTTGGGCCTTTTATAGGAGTTGAGGAACAATAGGTCGTCAATGATACACCATGTTCTTAATAGCCGACGTTTCGATTGGCGATGGCAATCTTTCTCAAGGGAATCTAAGATTCCCTTGAGGTCCTTGATGTCACCAACTCTTAGATTGCCTTGAGAAAGTTGGCATCGAATCAAACGTCGGCTATTAAAAATGGTGTATCATTGAACCCTATTGTTCTCAATCCTAAAGACCAAAATTATTGTTGTTCACATTAATTTTTAAGGAGCTTTAATACTTTTAAACAAACATTATGTTTAAACAAGAAATAAACGAATAAAATTTAGAATGAAAGTTTACATTTAAATAAGAAGTAAAATTAAATTTAATTTGTAGTTAAAAGTTTTCTAAAAAGCCAATCTATATTTTATACACCATAATTAATTAATATTAATCGAAGAATTTAATTTGTACATAAAAAGATTAATTTCTGTTCAATTAAAGAAACAAAAAAATAAAGATAAGTTTTGTGTAGCAATAATGTGATAAACGCTTATAAAAAGTGTATGAAAATTAGTTTGTGTGATAAAAATAACTGTGTCTTAAAAACATAACGAAACAGTTTGAGTGCTGTAAGGTTAAAAGAGTGCAACGAGACAATTTTAATATGAAAGTAGAAGTGAGAAAAATCATTTAAAAATTAACATTCGAAGTGAGAAAAGTGAAAGAAGGGTAATTCAAGTCCCAACGCGAAAAAAAGGATTCGTACTTCGAGAATCGAAGAAGCAATACGAATTGTGTTAGAAATTCAACTCAAAACCGTCAAAGGTTAAATAACATAAAACATTTTATTGCTTCGACAATGATAATTAAAAAGTATTACAACAACAAGTAATTACTGAACCTATACAACAAAATTAATTGGTGCACCCAACGATTAGAAGACAATGAAGATTGACACGCAGGTGTTGAATTTAACATCGATACATAGTCGGTTATAAGAACTTATTTCTTTTTCTTATATTTCAATTGAACTCTTTATGCATGCATCGTATTATAAATAAAATCAATTTTAAAAGTTTTGGAAAAGAAACCTTTGTATAAAATTAATTAAATTCCATGTTATAATTATTTTTTTTTATTTGGGAAAGGACTCATTGACCTGAGATTACAAATTAAATAAACAAGATGTCTCATAGATAAAACATTTTTTTTATATGCGAAGTTGGTAATCCATCTCAATATGAATACTAGAAATTTTGCTACAAAATAAAGAATGGAGAGAGAGAGAAAAGGAAGAATCGACGGAAATTACTTGATTATTTTTTGCTTGGCCAAGGCTGTGGTTTTACATGTTCAATCGGTAATGGGATTGAACTACTTGCGCTATGGACACGTGTGCTATAAGTTGCTTTGTAAATGAGTAATTCTACCTTCTTAAGTTGTAATTGTAATGCCTAAGTTTTAAATCGAACATCAACTTTGAATTGCTGTGTGTTCTTGTTTTGTGTAGGCGATTTTCTAATATTTTCGCATCTGTACTCTGTCAATGTCGAAGAAATTGTGAATTTAGGTTATTGATTGTCATTGCATCATAAGAGTGGGAGTTGGATATAATTTGTACTGTGATACTGTTGAATAGTTTTAGCAACACGTGTAATTTAAAATGGAAAACATTATTCAGAATAAAAAAAAAAAAAAAAAAAAAAAAAAACTAAAAAAAAAAATAAAAAAAATCAACAAAAATAAAAAAAAAAAAAAATACACAAAAAAAATATAAAAAAAATAATTAAAAAAAAAAATTTAACAAAACAACAAAACAAAAAAATAAAAAAATTTTTAACTCAATTTTACAATTAACAATACTTTCAACAAATACAACAAACCCCCACCTCCCCCTTACCAAATAAAAAAAAAAAAAAACAACATAACAAAAAAAAAAAAAATTAAATAAAAAAAAAATTTAAAAATAAAAAACCAAAAACAACACAAACACAACACACAACAAAAAAAACAAAAAAAAAAAAAACATACGAGATTTAAACAGTAAGACACAACGAAGCGTAGGTACCAAGGTCACATGAGCATAAACGTCTGTCATGGTCCATGGTTATATAATTTTATGAATTAAGAATCAACCAATCATGTTTCCTTATCTTGGTCCAAAGATTTCAAAGAGATGTTACCTATTAATAGGACAAGAATCATTAAACTGCATTTTGTTTATGGCTTGTAACACTTTTTCTTAAATTAAATTTACATTCCATATACAGGGTTATTCACGGTATACGACACGGAATATTACAGCCATACTATTCAATAAAATTGAAAAATATATCTGGGATAGATAGAGATCTATCGGAGGAATATTTTAAAATTATTTTCGAAATATACAGGTGTTCCAAAATATACAAAACGTATCAAAGTTGTGTTTTTCTTATGAAATGTCCTGTATATTATTACATTTTCAGTTTCTACGAACAAAATAAGAAAGGATTTTATAAAGGTTTACCTTACTTAAACCTAAAGGTTTTGAGATATTTTGTATTTTATGAAAAAGTCGTTACAATTTTGCCGATTCATATCTCAGCAACTATTCTCTTTCTCTAAACTAAATTCGCTCTGAAGTCTATCAATTGATCAGATTTTATGAAGAACTTGTGAAAAATCCATTATCATATACATGATGTGTACAAAATAAGATTAAATAATGACATGTTTTGAACCGCAATAACTTGCTTAATTTAAATGGAACACCCTGTATTTTATATCAACAACAAATGTAAAATGTAATGACCTATCAAACAATACTATAGTGTCCTATAGCTAAATGTTCTGATTGTCATGAAAAATGTAAATTTTCATAATGAAGACTGATTTGTAACAATTTTAATTTTATCAAGTAAGCTATACAACTTTGACAGGTGAATATTATGTATTTGTAAGAAGCCCGTTGACGGGCAAATTTTAATGCATGAATTTAATAATGCTAGACTCCGCGTGCATGTAGGTTATTATTCTCTGAATAATGTTAAACCTATGGCGTACGAAGACCCCTTGGCCCTGCCTATGAAAATTTCCGGTTTTCGGTTTTTTCCGTTGGTTTGAAGGCAAGACCCATCGGCATGCCACATTTCAAGTCTCTACGACGTCTGGAAGTACCCGTTTAATTTCGGAGACAGACATGAAAAAATAGGCGCTTTATTTTAAGCAAATGTTTTTTGTATTTCACCAGTATGTTTTACAATATTGTAAACAGCTTAGGAATTGATCCGTGGAGCAGATAATTCATTAGAAGAGATATTATTGTTAAGTAATTTTGTACGTTTATTAAATTCTTGTAAACTCTATACATATTTATTTCTCTCAAAATTTAATACAGTTGATGAAATGTACACAATGCAAATCTTCTCCTTCTTACAAATACATAATATTCACCTGTCAAAGTTGTATAGCTTACTTGATAAATATTAAAATTGTTACAAATCAGTCTTCATTATGAAAATTTGCATTTTCATGACAATCTGAACATTTAGCTATAGGCTATTGTTTGATAGGTAATTACATTTTACATTTGTTGTTGATATAAAATACAGGGTGTTCCATTTAAAATCAGCAAGTTATTGCGGTTCAAAACATGTCATTAATTAATCTTATTTTGTACACATTCTGTATATGATAGTGGATTTTTGACAAGTTCTACATAAAATCTGATCAATTCATAGACTCCAGTGCAAATTTAGTTTGGAAAAAGGTATTAGTTGCTGAGATATGAATCGGTAAAATTGTGACGACTTTTTCATAAAATACAAAATATCTCAAAAACGTTTAGGTTTAAGTAAGGCAAACCTCTATAAAATTCATTCTTATTTTAAACGTAGAAACTGAAAATGTATTAATATACAGGGCATTCCATAAGAAAAACACACCTTTGATACGTTCTGTGTATTTTGGGACACCTGTATATTTCGAAAGTAATTTTAAAATATTCCTCCTATAGGTCTCTATCAATCCCAGATATATTTTCCAAATTTTATTAAATAGTTTGGTTGTAATATTCCGTGTCGTATACCGAGAATAATCCTGTATAATATGTAATAAGATACAAGTGGATATTTACATTGGATTAAGCAGTTTTCTCTCAGCAGCTCCATCTTTGCGGTCACCGGCTCCGGCCAGATAATAGTTGAACAGCATATTGAGGAGATTTATCTCGAAAAAATTAACCTTTGCATTTTGGATTGAATAATACTTCAACATTTTTATTGATCAAATTTTGAATCTCCTCACGTTTTTGTATCCTAATTCCTTCCAATAACTTGAGACAATAAGCCTGTTAATAATTTGTGCTAAAGGTCTTGCCATACTTGTCAAATAATTTTTTAACTTTCCAATCAAGTTTATACCCCATAATGCTGAAAGATCAGTTAAATTCCGTGTGGAAATTTCTGACATCGTCTGAAATATGAATAACGCTATGAGCATGCCTCACTTGAGAGTTTTGTCCACAAAACACACCAATTAAAATTAGAAATTAGAAATTCTTCAGCATGGTCAGCATAATTAACCGCCCATTCGTAATTCGTACCCCTGCATATACGTGTAAAAGTGTCTACATCTAGTTGTCCAAGACAAATTTGAGGACTATTCCTCCTGCATACAAAGAAAGAAAGAACAAGTGCTTTACTTTCCAGTAGGATAGATCGAACACATCAAACGTATCACTGGAGTTCTGCAGGTACAACAACTCACATTCATTGAATGCGGTCGGTGCTCTAACATATTTTAACCATCTACTTACCTGTCCATTTGCAATTATGGTAATTACCTCAAGTGAATATTGTTTGTTCTCAATAGATAACCCTTTATCAATTAACTTTACTACTGTAAGATATTTACTCAAAAACAAAATTTCAAGCACTTTGTCGAGATCTGAGAAATCAATTTGAACAATGCAATCGACAACCCAGTTCTTTATTTTATCTTTAAAAAGTTGATTTTTCAATTATTAGTATATTCTCCTTCTTGATCCAATAATATATATTTCGCTGTGTACTACAACATCTTGAAAATTATTAACTTCGGCGAGGTCAGGTTCGATTTGCTGCTGCAGAATCAACATAATCACTCCAATGTTCATCTTCATCTATTACAGTTTCCTCTTTAATTTCATCGGAACTTCACGTAGAGCTTACAATTTGATACTAGTGGCGAACAACTCGAAAACTTACCATGTATCATGATTTAGCGAATAATAATAATGAAATAATGAATAATTTAAAAATAAAAATTATACCGAAGGTAAAAGCCTACATTCGTCGAATGATGAACCAAGACTGGCATTCAACGTTGCTTAATTATTTCTATCCAGCTTGGTTTAGAATTGGCTTCAGCATCAACATAACCTTGGGGTAAGATTGTTCTACAAGTATTGGATTTTCAATGATGGATCAATTTCCGTCCGTTTGTTAAAGCTTGGATTCGCTACCTTGTTATTAAAAGCAACTAATCTTAGTTACAAAAGCATCAACTCTTATAAGTTGCAAGATAAGATTTTTTTATGCATTCATTCTTAATCGCATAGTATAAAATTAATATCATCTAACTATCTACTTGACTTGGGTTAGGACTATGGCCCCAGTCCATTTACTCTAACAACCCCGAAGGCAGTTTTTAAAATTGGAACAATCTTTATGCACAAAATCGTACAATTTTCGATGTTAGTTACTGTATTCCTTTTGGCGAAATTCTTGGTTTGAAGGAGTCTAAAAGGGGTAACTAGAGTTACTAGAATGATTCGCGTCCTTCTCGATCTTTCGTATTCCTGAATATTCGATTACTTTCTGGGCTAGAATACTATTCTAAACTAAAAAAGTATAGTCATGTATTTGTTGAAGTTCAGTTGCGAATTGTCATTTAATGCGAGTTAATATAAACTATAAAGTCGGGTAGTACTTATTGTGTGTATTTATCATTATATTTGCTGTACGTGTTTAAAATAAATAATCTCTAAATAAACACTTTTTAAAATACTAAAATTTTGGCAAGTTGTGACGAAGTAAACGTAAATAAACGTTTAAAAACGTAGAAATGGTTCCTACTAAACAAAGTTATTTCGGCTAAGACCGGACTTACAAGAAAATATTATAAAGTATTTATGAAAACAGTTAAACTTCAATGTTTGGAATGGGAATATTTCGTTACCTTTAGGTTAGAACGTTACTATATCTACTTATAAAATTAGCAGGACAAAAACATAGAAGCATCTATCTACAATTAATATGTACGACAGTTATGTTTTGCATAATATGGAAGTGAGATATTTTCCTCTTTCATCAGTATATAATATTTTAAAGTACATATTTTTTCTTCGAAACGGCAAAATTAAAAAATATGGTCTACCTAGAGAAAGTTTCTTTACTGTTTAAAATTACGTATTTTATAAAGCTACACTATTATTATTACAATTCGTTTAGTAATAGGTTAAAATTGATAAAGCGTGCTGTCTAATAGAAAGTTGTTTAAACTTGACTTTATGTAACTTCACATCTGATGACACACATTTTTTGTTCAGGAACGTTTTTTTTTATTACAGAAACGGTTAACACTGTTCTAAGTCCAGTATTGGAAAGTGTGTAATTAACAAAAGCTGTCAATCGTCGTGTTGGAATAATTACCAAGAACAATTATTTTGCATGTAGTTTGTGTTGAAAGACTTTTAGGTGTGGACGTTTCTTAACACCTTGATTTTTAAAGTTTTCATTATTGATGGTTAGTAGCAAATATTTTGATTAGCCAATTAAGTTTTGTATAAGTTATAATAATTTTGTTTTAATTAATATGTGTTTATTTATTTAGTTTAGTAAATTTTTCTTTGTTTACTTTAGGTACGTGTTTGCGCATTAATTACTTCCAAACTGGAGGTGAAGGTGAAGGCGAAATGGACTATACTTTCTCTATGTCGAATGTATTCAAGTATCAAATTTGTATTCATAATTGTAAAAAGAAAATAAATATTTTTTGCTATGTTCTCAAATTTATTATCGTTTTGTTGTTAATAATCGGAATTTACTTTCTGTTATGTTTTCAAAGTATCACGCTATGGTGAAATTTTCTTTAGACAAAACATCAATCACTCTATTAATTTATATTCGTCTAATGTACTATTTAATCCAGGAAATAAAGACCATCTGAGGACCTTGGCTTACAAAATTCATGTAGTTCTGGAAATAAGTTTATATTATGTTTTATGGGCCGCTGAATCCAAATTTTTAACTTCCAACCAAAGTTCCCCTTGCAACCCCCCCCCAAATTTTGAAAACAAGAAAAAAAATACCGTTTTTGGAATTTTTTAATTTTGTATATTTTAGAAAAAACTGCCTGGAATTTCAGAAAGCAGACAAAATTTGCGACAAAAAATTCTTTAAACATTTTGACGTAAGATAGACGTAGAGGGCGCTAACGTGATTTGAAGCATGCTCATTGGCGACTCAGGGTATTGTACGCTGAGTTACACATTTCGCTTAACAGCCCACCTTTTCTTAAACTCTTTGCTACTCTCCTTTTTTATATCTTATTTTTAACATCTGAAAGTCCCCCCAACTTTTTCTTAACTATTTTTAGGCAAATTAAAAAGTAAGAACACATCTACAGGGTGTCTCAGAGATGACTCCTCAGGCTTGTATTTCCGTTATTTTTTTGTTATTTTTAAAATGTTTGTAAATGAGATTAAATTCTCTATAAGTAAATACAATTTTCAAATTCTGCACTTGTATAATGGTAAGGGATATTCAACTTTTTTCAAATAGCATAATATACTTTTTTTTTAATATTTTGATAGTACCTTTTATTCTCTTTAGAACCATATAAAAAATATGGGTCATACATAAGAATTTTTGTTAGAAATATAAGATTAATAGTTGAAGGTAGGTTTGCCATGGAAATAACTGATTTTTGTCATTTTTATCTAGAAACCAATAAAAACAATGCGTAAAGTTAGTTGTCAAACTGATTTTTCTAATTTTTGAGCGTGTTCTAAAAATCGTATTTTCTTAAAAAAAATTTTTATGTAAGATTCTATATTTTTATTATGGTTATAAAGAATAAAAATACTATCCTGAAATATTAAAAAATATATATTATGCTATTTGAAAAAAAGTTGAATATCGCTACCATTATACAAGTGCAGAATTTAAAATTGTTTTACTTATCTTGTATAGAATTTGGTCTCATTTACGAAAATTAAAAAATAATAATAAAAACATAAAAAAATAACGGAGCCTGGGGAGTGATCTCTGGGACACCCTGTATATGTTTAAAAAATATAGTTTATTACTAATGAAAATTTTGACAAAACAAAATAAATACTTCAAAACACATCTGAGCGATAACTTTAAATTATTATTCTTCGCTTAACTCAGCTGAGGGTTTATCTACGTCACTTTGACCAGTACTGTCGATACGTCATCTGTTACCCGTGGTTTCACTACAAGACAAACAAGAAACATTTACTTTCAAAGTCCTGTTTTTAACAGACTGATTGATCCATTGTAGGAAGAAAGAAGAAAGACAAAAAGGTAGACTTACCTGACAATTCTCCGGTTTCGTATTCTAGAAAAGTAGGACCATCAGCTTGATCGACCTTATCAAACAACATTTTGAGTTCTACCGCTTGTGGAATTTTTTCATCCAAATCTAACGATATGTTCAGTGCTATTATCGCATGAATTGTTGCACTCGAGTTGAACATTTCAACCCACTTTTCTGCATCACACGCTCCACGGCAGCCTTTTACACCACAGGAGATAAGCTTAGAAGTTTTGATGAAGCGGGGTAGCGACAGGAGATAGTCCTACTAGTTTTTCCCAGGTCCCATTTTCGTAGTTTCAACATTTCTGCCAATGCACCGAGGCGTATGTTCTAAGACGCGCCTAACGCCCTACGTCAAACCGTATAATTTATTTTTGTTGAAAATTTTGTCTGCTATCTGTATTTCTAGTAGTTTTTTCCAAAATACACAAAATAACGATTTTTTTCTAAAAATGATATTTTGTTCATTTTTTCAAAATCAGGGTTGCGGGGAATTTTTGTGGAAGTTGAATTCGATTCAGCGACTCAAAACATAAAACAAGCTGATATCCAGAATTACCATGAATTTTGCAAGCTAAATTATGTATTTCTGGAGTAATTCTGTACATCAACTTTGTGGAAAGGATTTAATTGGATTAAACATTGCACTCTGATTTTACTTCACATGTATGCCCGATAATTTCCAGAATTCTTGAACAACTTACACTTTAGTTATGGATTGAGATAGAATTTATTTAAAAAATATTTTTACCTCGAAGCTTTCCTCCTAGGTTTGTCAGGGTATATTATGTAACAAGGGGCTAAAGTGCTTTGTTAATCTCAAAGGTTGCTACATTAGTCCCTCGGAATGCATAAACCAGTTTATTCACAATCGTCTACTAACATACATCTTAATCATTTAAATAGTTTGACATGCAAAAATAGAAATTTAAAGTAAGCAGACCTTTTGAAAGTAAATTTTAATGAATTAAAATGGATGTATTACATGAATTTATGCTGTGTGTCCTCTGGAACTACGAGAGAGGGTTTCCGAAAAATATGAAATAGTGTCAAAGTAAGCACTACGGAAAGTTTCGTACCTGCCTACTTCGGCGAGTTAAATAAAGTTAATAAAGCCTCAACTTTATGGGCAAGTTTATGGACAACCAAATGAAAATGCAAATATGTTGCCAGCATTGAAGTCGTCATCTAAGATTTCTTATTGTTCGTCAGCACCGGGTGTCATCGATGGTCAATTGAACTAACAGACACCACATTTTTGTTTTCACCAAATCAAATTAAAGATGGTTTAAATGTTACATTTCATACGTATGACAACTCGAAAGTTATTATTAATTTTGGTAATGCAAATTCTAAAAATAGTAAACCTTAATTATGTTCCAAATACGTAATGCACAAAAAGTTTTTTTTAAAATAGGTATTTTTTTACTTACTACTTTTCAAACACATCTTGATTCTAGCTTATAGTTATAATTTTGTGTTTATGTTTATTTCATAAATGTGTTTGAGATTTAGCAATAATTCCAAAAAGTTTATGTAACCACCCCCTCAAGTCAGTAATCATTTCCTGGCTAGTCGGTAAATTGCGTAATCGTCCACTTCTTAACTTTTATATTGCCATATTACAATTTGAATGTGAATATAATAGATTACATTTAAGGTATTCTAGTTCTTCATCTACAACATCTTACAATATCTTAGGTTAATGGGCAATTAACAACATAGTTGCATCGGTTTAAGAGATACTTAATCGGTTACACACATAATACGTTATGCACAAAAATATATCGGTAGCAATACAGCATATCATTCTCTCTCGGTGATATTCACACATATAAATATAAATTAATTAGCGACACAGCAAACAGGTAATAGACAAAACTCGATAGCCGTTGCTATTGAGTGAGAGGGGTTCTTATCCTCCTTGAGCGTCGATCTTATCCTGCTAGCTACGCACGCAGAGCGTGTGGATTCAAATTTAACAATGAATAATTTAATTTTAAAACCGTCGAGTACAAGTAATTGGTCCAGCGACCCACAATTCTTCGACATTAACATGGAGATAAGTTACTTAACTAGGATCACATACGTGTATCGTTTATTAAGGCGTCCTTTTAGAGCGTTCGACATTAATAGTTCCCAGTTATAATTAAGAAATGGTTTCATACTGGTAATTGGATTGTTCGGATACACACGCTAAATTTGAAATAGCTGCAAAGCCAAGCACTGATAGCGATTTAGGTCGGCGTCACCGCATTGAAGGAAAGCCCTTTCCGGTGTTAAGACGAGACACCCCAAAGCCGCTGATCCCCGCTATCTTGCGTGACAAAATTTTAATCCCCACCTCCTAACTGCATAGGTTTATTTCCGCATATCACTTCCTCGAGTAATCAAATCTCAGCAGATATCAAGCAAAGTAATCCCAGAAAATACAAACGGACAAAGAAACTGTAATAGTTAGAGAAACCGAATGAACCAAACTATTCGACACGTGTTGAAATATAGGTCAGTAATCTCACCTGCAAACGTTCATTGTAAACCACATTCCGGTTTATTACTCATTACATATCCGGTGTAATTTACGTTTCACAATAGGCGGTTGGTTATAACAACTTCGGATTAATCCATCACTTGTGTTTAAAATTTCATTTCGCAGTTCCTTTTTACAAACACGACTGTCCTTGTGGTCAGTCAAACACAAAGAGAAAGAACGTAAAACGAGCGCAATTGCATTTAGACGTTGACCTTTTCCTATTAAACTTGCGGTGGAAATAGACAGGGCCGTAATAAGCAAAGTAACACGTATGCAGGAAAATTGTAGCGTTAGAAAAGTAAAGCTAGTAAACGTGGATTTTTTCGAAACAAACAAGTACACATTTTTTGTAGTTACAGTTTCCATCCTAGGAAATTTCATAATTAGCACTGCACGCTAACAGCAAAAGAAACACGCAGTAGAGTAGGGCATCTCTCGAGGGACGTCTTTGGAGTTATTAATTGAAGAAATAATACCTTGCAGCCATTTTGTCCAGTTTAGAAAGCAAAATCGAACTAGTCGTAGCTTTACTAATTTTACGTGATGTTTAATTATTACACTTTATTTTTGAGTACGAACCAAACAAAATGCAAATATGGCTAAACTTGTATTTTTTTTAATAATCAATTAAATTTGTTTTCAATAAATCAATTATATTTGTTGACATCGTAGCGTAGCGTAGCGGACGCGTTTATATCGTTTCTTCGCCAGTTTTAAACCGAAATAAGGCCATTAGCATAATTAGTTTTGTATACCAGGATACACTGCTGTGTGTTTATTATGCTGTAATACTAGTCCATATTTTTTTAAACTACATTTTTTCCGGTGGAGCAGTTGCAGTTAATCATTTTCAGAAAAATATCAGAAGCATGCGCCTTATAAAACGGGATAAAACAATATTATTATGTTTGTTACGATATTAAAGAAGTACATTGAAACTTTAGTTGTTCAGCGTGGGATAGCTATAAATACCAACGATGAATTTAAACTAAATGCAACTGAAACAGAATAGTACAGCATGTATAATAATAAATCAATGCTTATTTTAATGGATACATAACATTGCATGACGTCACTGGAAATATTTGGACATTTTTAGACCGTTTCTGTTGTTGTATCGCGTCCATCCAGATATCAAGTTATAAGGAATACCAGAATGGCACCAGAGCTACTTGGGATTTTTTTCATAGGTTTACTTCGTATTGTGTTTGTATAAATTGCATTTTTTACCCCGCGTTCATGTACCATTGCATTAATCTGTAGTTATAGAAGTGTTATAATTGATACCTGTTACAGTTCACCCCCTGCACTACTGTTATTAATTTTAATAACGATGAAGTGATGCAAGTTGATTAGATACTGATACCTTATTTTTTATTTTTGAGTATTTAAGTTAAAAATTAAACCTGTGGCTGTTGTTAGGGCTACACCCATGCCAGTTAGCTGTCCTGAAGGAAAAATAATGCATTATTATGTAAGATATGATAATCCTTATCCTTGCGATTAACGCAAGTACTAGTGAATATCTATACTCAATATTAGTGATTCAACCATAGAAAACGCTTTATAAGTGTAGAGTGTGTGTTGTGGATGAAAAACATTACCCATTTTGAACATGAAATTACAACTAAATCAATTTGAGAAAACGGAGAATAACATGTTTTAGATGGATAATTGCACCCAAGGAATAAAATATAAATTCATAAGATGGCCGCCTCTAACAAGAATAAGAGAAAAAAAATTAAGAGCAAGTGTCTTATATAAAATTAATCAGGGAAAATGACGAATCGTTTGAGACTAATATTAAGCCATTTGATATCAAATTTAGAAAATTAGTTCATTTCACGCGCATAACGGTGCGAAAATTCAAAATTTATGTTTTTATCAAAGCGTGCTGGTCCCAAACAAAATAAAAAGGCTATGGAAGAAACGTATGAGATAGTTGATTTTAAATTCACATAGAAACCACGTCGGTTTGCACAAAGAAAATTAAATTGAATTCAATAAGTATTAAGTGATGAAACTGTCGTATACAGTCACCATAAAAGTGTATCTCCAAGGGTGTAGCAGCATCCTGAAGAATAGAAACATTGCAATCAAAAATGTTTGTAAAAACTTTTCACTGAACGCATTGACCTTGATATTAAATTTTAACGCACATGCAATCTTTATGAGAGGAGTTCGCGACACGCTCATAAACGAAATCGTACGATTCAAAAACGAAAGTAGGTCAAGTTTACATGTAAAAACGGTCAAGTGTTCCATTTTTTAACTTTAATATTACTCTAATGATTCTTTTTTGGGCCTTAAAAACTTTTGCCATTGGAGGTAATATGATGAGAAAATTTATTTCTTATGTTATTTTTTTGGTATTAGCTCCTAATAACTCGACAGTGTCTTGTGATTTGTACTGGTGTTTTAGTTTTATACTTATACTTTTTTTACTATTTTGGGTTTGGAAAATGTTTTCTTGGTCCCTAACTAGATCTTCGTTGACCACTCGGACTTGAATTTTTTTCCGAAATCGTCACTAAAGTACAATACAATCGGCAGTAAAGTAATTAAAATCGGCACTAATAGTTATTTAACAAACGAGTGTATTAATAAGGGCAATTAACAATTGAGATATTTTAACGCGTGAGCGAAGCGAGCGCGTTAATGTTTGAGATTGTTAATCGCCGTTTAATTCAAGAGTTAGTTACACAACTTTTCCGTCGACCGTACTTTGTAATTTTAATAAAATTATAATTTAATACTTTTTGGAAAAGATATGCTATTGTGAACGCACCTTTAGAAAGTACCGTTTTGTGAACTTACCACAATTTTTTAATTGTATAACATAACCTAACTTCATTATTTCTATTCCTTTCCTTCCATTCCTTTTTTATAGTTTTTGTTTTCTCTTACAACCCTGCTTGAAGAATTTAACTTTTGAACAATGAGTAAACAATATTGAAGAACTGTGTGAGACAATAGTTTGTAAAATAGATGAGCTAAACATCGTTAAATGTTATTATAAGTGTTATCATAGGAATGTTGTATACAGTACAAAAATATCTCAAAATTTGTGTGAACAAATTGAAGATTTATTACAACTGTAAATTAATGTTGATTCGTTATTATTAAAATTTGCTTTGCTACAAATTATTTTTTCTATTTTGGGCTTTTCAGATTGATTTTAAAATAAAATTTCGCGAGTTTTTAAATTTAGGGAATTTTGAAGTATAATTGCTAGGGTGGCAATATTTTTATTAAATTTTGGTTTAAATGCTAGAACATTTGTCATACGTTTAATTTAAAAAAAATGGTAGAAATAAAAATAAGTAGATAAATAAGTCTACTGAACATTAATTACGATTTAAATTAACGCACGCCGAACGTAAGAACAGCTTTGACGTTTAATATCAAATCAGTGTTACCACCGTTCGAATAAAAATTGTTCTATTTCTATAAAAGAACTCAATTTTCTATAAAAGAACTCATTTGGGTGCTTTTATAGCTCTGTAAGCGACTCAAAATAGAAAGAGTTCTTTTCATATCGACCCTGGAACTAAAACACACTCGTCATGAAAAATCAAACTTAGTGCCTTGATACATAAATAACTATTTTCTCACGATAAGGTCTTATTATTGTGTCTCGCGGCCAGATTTCAGGATTGAAAATGTTCGCCACATCATTTGATCCGATTGTTAGTTTAAAAGCTGAAATGGTATTGCTTGGATGTTCAATTTCTCAATTTCAAGGAACTTAATATTATGTTTATCAGCGTGGTTTAATAATTGGGTAGTTGTAGTTTCAGGAACAAATCTTGAAATTAATGTATTCCTTCTAAATCAAACGAAAGGAACACCAACTGCAGCGTCTATTAAACCAACAGAAAAACACCAAAAACTTTACTCGGACACGTGTTTCAACAGCTAAGCTGTCATCATCAGCGATACGTGCATTTTTTGGCGTTTTTCTGTTGGTATTCCTTTTAGTTACTACTGCTGCTAAGTCAATTTCAGTAATGCTACACCCTAAAGTCTTATTATTTTTCGTTGGGCTTCATTTTTTTTGTAGCTCACGACTTTAAAATTATTATCGTTTATTGAATTCGTAGCAATTTCTGTATTAGTTGTGAAGGAGTTCGAAGGTTTATTATTGAGTTCAAGATTACTTCGTTCACAATCCGTTTTTGAATTTGCATTCAGATGTTTAATTTCTTGTTTACTTTTTCCTTGTTATTTTATACCATTTTACTGTAAGACGGATTCACATCTAGAGTATCTGAAATTTCAGGTGTTTTATTATTTTGAATTATTTTCTGCTTTGTATAGATAAATTTCATTGTTAATTAGTGTCTCATTTTAAGAAATTTATAAGGTCTTCTTGATTATTAATAATTTTATCTTTATGTTCTGTTGGCTCGTGTAAGTATTGTAATTAAATTTTTCACACTTGTAAGTCACAGTGTGCACTCTTGTTATCACTAATGTCTGGGTCACTTGTAGTCAATGAATTAAATTCACAACATATTAGTTGTTTGTTATCTAATATTTTTGCACTTTTAATAGATTTCACACATCCAGGGTGAATTATACTACCACTTTTGACACATTTTAATCCACTTTTGGGTATATATTGACAGTATTTACACGGTTTATCGGAGACCAATTCACACAGGTCTGCACTCGACTCGAACTAGAGACTTTAATTTTTTTGTGTATTGTCAAAATTTATTGTGTTAACGATATCTTCAAGAATATTAAATATACAAAAAAGTTATAAAAGAAATCCTACTGTAACTTAGATTGTCTCTAACTTTTATTTAAACTATTTTTTCTTAACTTATCGTTTCGATTTTCATTTTGTGAAGTAGTCTTTAGTAAAAACTATTTCCTGAATTTCAAAAACTACTTGTACGATTTTAATAAAGTTTTGTATTTATATTTTTAATCCGTATCTTATAAATAATACGGGGAAAATTTCAACATGCCTTTTCTTATCCTTTGTTATGATTTTGATGGTCGGCTGACCGACCGTATGTAAACGCGAAACTACGTATTTAAGGTGATATTAATAACGGTGCATAATTTTGTAGTATGCAAAACTCACTAGGAATTTTATTTAATATGTAAAAATACCAATAGTAGCAAATGGGTTCACTTCCGCGTTAACGTTCACCAGTCCTTACTCGTTTCTTATATAATATTACAACTTTATAAAAATTTTGACCAGGTACAATTATTTAATTCTCAACCATAACATTTATCACTCTGAAGACCAGATGTCAAAAGTTGATGAAACGTCGATATACACAACAAACCACTTACTAAAAATCATACGATATCCTTATGGTAACAAAAACTGGGATTTATTGCCCTACCTTTTAAAATGTTGATCAATAAAATTACGTGCACATACTGCATAAATATGAACGTTATTCGCAAGGGAATTCCTTTTTGCGCAACATGTTATTGAAGAAAAGGAGGAACAAAGTATATATTGTAAAGTATAAGTGAAGGAACGAGAACGATGACGATGTTTAATAAATCTTTTATCTCCATTTTATAAATTTTTGACAGATACAAATGACAAATCTGATTATACCATCGCTAATATCTAAGTGGAAATAAAAGCGAGGCTACACCTACTTGTACTTAACTACGAAGGAAAACTTTGAACTTTAAATCCGACAATCAATCATTCCAACTGCGACAATTTTTTCTTCGTCTTTATTATACCGAGATTGGGAATATTGCCAGAATCGCTTGTACAAGTAAAACTACCTTATCTAATTAACGTCCGTTATTGATATCGAAGAACTGCCTATAAATAAAAATAATACCTCACATTCAATATTAATTATCGAGTTGCATAATTAAATATTTATGTCTGGAATAGATTATGTCGAACCAAATTTAATTAACCCAATTTTCTCATGTAAGTTGTAACCTTATTATTATTTTCGAATTGATTATATCGAACGTATTAAATATGAATCATCGATTAAGTTCTTTCTAACACATGATTAAGAGTTAATCGATGATCAATTTTAGATTACGTTCTTTATGGTTGATTAAGCTTTTTATTGGCGTCCATAAAGTCTAACCATTACTTATGCTTAATAGAAGTTCTTGTATAGCATTTTAAACTTGGTTTTACTTCACATTTTATAAGATTTCTTTTTTTCACTTAGAATTAGAGTTAGTACGTTATAATGAAGCAATAACAAATTTTTGTCTGGAGGCTGGCGATCCGTCCGTATGTAAACACGATATCGAACCAAAAGCGCCCTTAACTTACATAGATTTCTTATTCTGGAATAATTATAAAAATTTTTTTTCAAATAAAAGTTGCTTGTGATTTATTTATACACAAGTTTTGTTTAAATTATTTCTGATCCGATAAGTAACTAGTGAGATATGACAATCACGTGGCTCTAATTGTGTTAACAATATTGATTATAACAAAAAAAAATCGTTTTCACTTTTTCGAACAAGTACTGCTTGAATCGCATGTACTTACGTAAGTTCATTTTAATATTTAAAGCAATGTTGAAACGTTATCGTTAAAGATCGATTGATACCGCAATAGGTTTTATATAGGTACGTATATATACTTCCGTTAATTAACTAACATTGGCACGTCTTCCAACAAACACAAAACGAAATTATTTTATTGTATTACAAAAACGGAAATTCCTTTGTAAAAATCATGATTTCAATCTAAATTGCTAAATTGCGCGTGCTCACATAAATATTTATAGGATTTAACTGTGCAATTTTTATGATTCATGTGGTGGATTATTAGATTTAATATACGAGGGCACGTCAAAAGGTCTTTAGTATTTTAATTTTTATCTACAATAGGTACGAGTTTCGGAAAAATGCATACATCTGTTATCGATTTAAAGCTACGTTTTTAATGGGTCCTCATTAATTGTTAGATTTTAATTTCGCGGGAGATAATCTTGTGAATTATGGTCCCAGTTCTTAATTTTTCAATAACATTTTAAAATTACTTTCGTTGTCGTGATATTGATGTTTCATTCCTTAATTTTAATTTAATTTATACAACCTTTAGAATTTATTTTACAGATTTCCAATTGATCACACATTTCTATTGGGTGCATTGCTTATATACCCCAGTCTATAGGGCAAGTAATTAATAAATTTTTCAAAGGAAGGAACACTGCACCAAACTTTATTGGACACGTAGTTAACAGCTGCTGTTATCATCAGCGATACCGATACTGTATCGGTACTGTACTGAGTATCGGTATCGCTGATGATAACAGCTTAGCTGTTGAAACACGTGTCCGAGTCAAGTTTTTGGTGCAGTTTTTGGTGTTTTTCTGTTGGCTAATAAATTTTTGACAAAAATAATAGTAGAAGATCTCCTGCGCCATGTAATTTTAAATAGTATCAAGTACCTTGTATTCATGTTTTATACCGAAAATTAATTGTCATTATATAGTTAATTAACATTTATATGCAAAAACGTGTTTTTTTTCAACTTTTTTTTCCTGAGTGAAAAGTAATAAACCAATGTTAATGGTGTAAAAGAAAAGTTATAGAAGATAAAATACGAATAAAATGAGCACCAATTGGACTCAATCAGGTAATAACTTTCCAAGAAAATCGGAAAGTGAAATAGTTGGGTTTTTCTTTTAAATTGTAGATCCGTCATTTTTTGAGATGTAGCATAAATCTTCAGGAAATAGGAGGTAATGATACGTACTTAGTGTGTGCAAAACCCTGCAATTGTTGGGCAATTAGTTTATGCACAATTGCGATTTAAATTTTTTAAAGCAATATATTAAATTGAGGCTGAATGCTCGTGTGATCATCCAATTGTTAAAAATAAAAATGCATTGTAAAGTTGAAATAAAGGAACAAAACGTACATTCTCATTTTTCGATAAAATGATATTTAACACCCAAAAAATGCATGCAAAAATGACTGAAAATGAACGAGTGTAAGCATACGGCGGAGTAGTGGGGGTACCCGTCCGCTAGTGCCGTTTGAGGGGACTGAGATTTATATAAGCGCGCTGCGGACGGGTACACTACTTCTCCGTTTTCTCTCACTCGGCCATTTTCAGTCATTTTTGTATGCGGTTTTTGCGTGTTAAATATCATTTTATCGAAAAATCAGGATATACGTTTTGTTTCTTTCTATTTCAACTTTACAATATTTTTTTATTTTTGACAATTAGATGATCACACGAGCATTCAGTCTCGATTGAATATATTACTTTAAAAAATTTAAATCGCAATTGTGCATAAACTATTTGCCCGACAATTCCAGGGTTTTGCACACACTAAGTAAGTACCATTACCTCCTACTTTTTGAAAGATTTGTCCTACATCTCAAAAAATGACGAATTTACAAATTTTAAAAAGAAAAACCCAAATATTTCACTTTTTCCGATTTTTCTTGGAAAGTTATTACCTGATTGAGTCCAATTGGTGCTCATTTTATTTGTATTTTTATCTGTATTTACTGCACTATATATAGTCCAATCGACAGGTTGGATAAAGTGGGATTAGGTGGAAAAAGGACGGAAGTTAATGAAATTTGGGGGTGTTGTTCAGGAATGGTTAATTGACATTTTTTTCAGTTTTGGATCTCAATGATCCTATGCGAAAAGTGGGGGAGCATTAAACAAGACCTATTGAAATTTTGAATAACTCCGCCATTTTTCAGCCGTTTTTGACAAGTCAGCCAGATTCTGAAACGTCAGCCTATGCCATTTTAGACATGGATCGACTCACAGCAAAAAATCGGGCTGAAATTGTAGCGCTGTACATCAAAAGCAATCGTTCAATTGTGAAAACTGTGCGTGCCTATCGTAAGAAATATGGGAGGCATTCGGCACCTTCCGCCAAGACAATTCGTACTTTGGTGAAAAATTTCTTTGAACACGGGTCTGTATCTATTAGCAAACCGAAGACTATTGAACTACTAAAAGCTAATATCAAAGCGGAAATTGCTGCTATTACGAAATGTTGTCAAATACAATGCGAAATACCCAAAAAAGGGCCACTTTTTGTGTCTCTAATGAAGGCGGTCATTTGATCGATATTGTATTCTGAATGCATTGTCAATAAATGGCATTCTATACCCTAAATAAATCTTGTTTATTTTCCAAAATCGGTTGTCTACATGGCGGATCCGTTATATCAAAAGTATTTAGAAACTATTAGGGATACAACCTGTCCACAATAAGCACTTATTCCCACTATGGGGATCTTGGAAACGGTTAGAGATCGGTTAAATGGAACAAAAGTTGCGCATATGAGGGGATGTATGTTTTTTAGTTTTTGAGATAATGAAAAAAATGGAAATTTGTGATTTTCGTTTTTTTCTGACTTTATTTGAAAAGAGTTATCAAAAAAAAGAACAGCACATTTTCGTTGCCACTTTTTCTAACTACTTAATGGCATAATCGAATTTTTGATACAACGTTTTGTTTTTGAGCAACAATCATCAGCTTAATTTTCTTAAATAGACGAAAAAATTGTTTTTGCCGTATTTAAATTCTTTCTTTGATTCTGAATTCAACGACATATCATATTTATATTTTGGATATTTTTCAGATGAGAAAATTCATACTCAATGTAAAACATCGAAAACCGACACTTATAACTAATACTAGAAAGGTAGATTTTATACTTATGTAATTTTTTTTTTGGACACAACCTTTTTTTCCATTAAAAAATTATTCTCAAATTTAGAAATTATTTTTATAGAAAAGGTGTTCATCAGAATTACGTCGTAAAAATCAACCTTTTGATTTTTTACTTACTATTTTTCAATTCATTATTGGGTTCTCCATTGAGGTTTAAAATTGTCTATCTGTCAGTTTATTCGTAAGTAATACCGTAAGTGTTCACATTTAGGCGAATATTTTTATCTTTTTGTCTTGAGTACATGCTTTCGCAAATTTAACGAAACCTGTTTCAACAAAATTAGTAGAACGTAGTAATTTCGGAAAAGCAAGTACGAGCGACCAATCGGAAAAAATATCAGGTTCAAAATTTGAGCGCGAATAATAAAAACACAATTAAAGATTGGATATGTCAAAGGGTTTCGCAAATTTAAATTTTTCCATAGATACATTATATAAGTCATGCTTTATGCCTGAAAAACGTAATATGTGCATATCGTTATTTTTAATGGTTCAGATTTATTTTAGATCTCGCTTTAGAGTCCGTGGGCGCGTGACATAATGTGTCGGGAAATTTGTATGTCAGCTTTAGGTGTACAATGCTATGAAACGTGCAGATCCGCGACATGGGGCCCAAAAAAGTTCTTTAAAAAAAGAATCGAATTATGACATTTTCCGAATTTATTTTCCTTAAGTCACCACTTCAACCAAAACGTCAGCTTTTTGAATTTCGATGATATTTCATCAAGAAAAAGCAATTTACAAAAAATCTGATGATACAATTGCCAATGCACATTGCAATAAGGATTGTATGGGCCTGAACGTTTGGGTCTTATACCTTAGAAACCTGTCTGCAAAAAAGCTGATGTACAATTTCAAAAAATATATTGCATCTAATATTGTATGGGCCCAAATCTAACGGTGAACTTTTTTGGGCCTCATGTCACGGATCTGCACGTTTCATAGCATTCTACACCTAAGATCTAAAAAACTGACATACAAGTTTCCCGACACATTATGTCACGGGCCCACGGACTATTACGTTTGTCCGCTGTAGAGTCCGTTCGCTAAGCAATTCCCCAAGAAAGATTGTATGGGCCACAGGGTAATTTGCTTTTAGTTTAGTCAGTGTTGTTAAACGAAAGCCTTAATTAATAAGTGTTTGTTTTTTTGAGAAATGAATAAAAAAATCATACAGTAATGGACCCTTAAGGGAAGTGCAAAAACACTTTAAAGAATCTGGAGAATGGTACAAGACGCCTAATGGTGTCCCAAAAAGGAGAAACCGCTAAAAGAGGGTAATAAACGAAATCAATCGTTCGGAATGAATTTATCTGTATGAAAGTAAACGTCAGATGACAATCAACTACATCCTACCTAATGACATGATGAATTTATGCATGTGTGCAAAAGAACTTTTGCAGAAAATTTGATGTTCATACAAAAAGATTAGATATATTCGTTGGTAAAAAGAAACTGAAGAAATTTGTGACACTGATAAACGAATCAGACATACGAAGCAAAAATTTGCGTTTGGTAGCCAATGTATCAAAGCTCAACTTAATTTCATTCCACGACAGGAAAGTCAGTATCTAAGCCCAGATATTTTCAAAGCTACCCCAAGATCTGAAGTAATGTATCAATATTACAGGGCGATATTTAAGCAATACTTTTCCAACCTGAAATTCCATCGCCCAAGAACAGATACCAGGAACATGTGCGACAAACTGCACTGTGAAATTCGGGCTAATGTAGTATCCAGTGGTTCTACTAAAACTAAGCTACATCAGCTACAAGCTCAAACGCTTTTGCGACAACACAATACTTACGCAATCTGATATGTTCTATCTTTTTCAGCTGTCTTGTTACAATTTGGCAGTGCACATAGGAGATATGGGAACAGCCATGGTGTGTTTATGGCACGAGGACGTAGCAGGACGTAGCAGGACGTAGTGCAAATGAAATTGTATTTTGTTGGCTTCAACTTCTGAATGGAGGATTACTGACCCACAAAACAAATTTGATAACATGGCCCGATAACTGTCCGAGCCAGAATAAAAATAAGATCATTCTATTCATACTAAAACTTTTGGTAGCGAATGGTGTGTTTGATTGGATTGAACAGTAGTTCTTGGTTAGTGGGCACAACTTTATGCGATCGCGATTTTGCACAAGTGGAGAAACGCAAAGGAGTAATGACTGCATATGTTCCTGATGATTTTATCAGTGCAATAGAATCAGCTAGATATGGTCTGCCATTCAATGTCATCAATATGTCCTTATGTCCTATCGTTAAATTTTGGAGGTTCTAGGACAGTTCGGTGCCGACCCAGTTATTTGTTGCGCTCATCAAAAAACTCTAGCTATTAGTGAAAGCCAACATTTTGCAACCTAAAGTAGTTGCTTCATCAGGTCTAAGCAAACATATTTAGATGCGTTTCTGAACAAGAATGATACACAATCATAATAATAATTAATTATGTCACCACACTATACAGGTTTATACTGATCTTCTGGGGCACCATACATAACACTTACATCACAATACAATATTTGTGTAATGTACCATACGAATAAATAAATAAAATATAATTAAATAGTAGTTTCTATTATAATAATATTTTTATTTGAACGAAGGTACCTTAATCATATGACCCATCTTGGTTTATACTAACCATTAAAAAATAATCATAAAATAACAATTATCGTAAATTGGATCAAGTGTCTATTTGAAAAATTATGTGATTGTACTGGCCAACCACCGAAACGGCCGCACTGAACTGACCGGCATCGAACTGACCACACCGAACCGTCCCATCCCTGATTTTGAATATTAAATGGAATATTCGCAATAAAAAATGGGTAGTTTCATTTAAAAACACATAACTTTGGTATGTCGTGCTTTTGTGAACACCCTGTATAAATGAAAATAATTTTAAATTGTACAGTTAATCAATCTGCACAACTTTTATTAAAAAATTTTTTTCTAAACCCAATATTTTCCGAGATATCGCTCGTTCTCGCACTTTATATTATTTTATTTCAGATTTAGGTTTTTGAGAATCTTAAAAGATAGCTTGTCAGAAATTATGGAAATTAAGTCGAATGTATTGCCTATCTGATAGCCAATTAAGAAGGCCACTCGGTGCTATCCTGAAAAGCATTTGTCTAAAGCGGTCAAGAAAAAATGCTTGAAATTATTTCTAAGTGTCTAGAATGTCCGCCAGCGGGAGTAATCGCTTTTTTTAAACACTTCAAGTTTGACAAAATCCGTTCAGCCATTTCGAAGTTGTTGACATTTCTTTTGGAAAATGTTCGGACACACTCCATCTGCTTTAAGACTGTGTCCATTTTCTTTATCTGTAATATAAAAATATTTCTCAAAAATTTCATTTAAAATCCAAGAATGCGATTAAGTTTTCTGGTGGATATTCTAGAAAGTTAAAAATAGTTTTCAGCATTTTACTCTTGGTTGCTTTATGTCATAATTTTTTACACCAAGGCTTTACGACAATTATTACTTTTTGATATAGACCCGAGTGCCCTGCTTATTTGGCCACCCGGTACATCTTTTTACATTTTTTCGAATGAACCTAATGTAGAGGATAGTACATATAGATTTCAAGGTTTTTTTTGAACATTTATTTATTACAAATGATTTATTTAGAAAATTGATGAAATGTTATTTGAAGAGAGCCTTTAATACATCAATACCACATTTTCACAATTAATTAAAGTCAAAAGTACAACATATTGTTACGCCACTGGAGTTATTAGAATTATGGCGTTCTAGAACTTACGTTCTCCTGAATATTCAATTATCTTTTAGAATTAAACCGTAGTCATGTAGTTGTTGAGTTAGTTGGTAATTGTCATTGAATGCGAATTGATATAAATTTTAACGTGTTATATTTATCAGAATTATAGTATTTAGTGTTCCAAATAAATAAACCCTTAATAGTGAAATACGATGCTGGCTGCATTTATCTCGCGATTGTGAAGGCGGAATCAAAAACAAGCGATAATATTCGTAACAATATCTTGTGAGAGTTTATGTAACATCCTTACACAAAAACTTTTTTGGAATTTTTAAAATAATTAAGCGTAGTTATCTCCCATGTGAATTATTAATAGTTTAAACAGCAATATTCCACCACCATAGTTTTTTGCTTGGGTTTTCTTTTAACTTTTAACAAAATAAAAGTACAGAAATGTTGGTATTTATTAAGTGATTTAGATTACAATTACATGAGATCGGTATTTTAATAATATTTTGCTATTTATTATTTTATTATTGTAATTTAAAATAAATAAATAAGCATAAAACAAATAAAGCAGTAACTACAATCTTATTGTAAAGGAAATGCTAACGTAATAAAAGATATATAATCTACATCTAATCAATAAATATCGAGTTAGGTAACTAGGAAACCAAAACAAGTTCTGCCTTATATTTATTGCCTTATATTTGAACTCAATAAAAATAAGTAAACTCTTATACAGTCAACCTAACAGTAGCATCATTACGTTATGTAATTAGTAAATACAACTGTAAATAAACTTGTACCTCACTTCTAAATTTGGAATGTTTTTTCTCCTTGATTTATAGGATCGTAGGTTACTTAACTTTTATCTTTCGAATATTAACAATGATTTCTATTAACTCATTTCTGTACAGATAGAAAAATCAGAAGTTTTGAATAAGATCAATGGTACGCTTATTGGGATAGAGTAATAAAGCTCCCTCTTTCATCTTTTGCTCAAGTTTTTTTTTTTGCTTTCACTTCACTTCACTTTCTTCTAATTAATGTTTTATCCTTTCTTCATTTTTTTTCGTCATTTTTTTCAGACTATTATATTTAAGGATGAGTGCATAACTAACTTATCTTTTGCTCTCTGCTCTCTCGCCCTAGTGACAATTATGTACTGATTGATTTATAACCTCAATGTTCACCGTGCATTTTCATATTGGTATAGTATCGGTATCTTCAACGGTGTTTTCTATTGATATTTTGTTATTCGCTGTAGGCTTTGTTTTATCATTACGTTATAACTAAATAATAATAATAGAACATATTTTTTTGTTAGACGCAAATTAATGAATTTAATAATAAACTTTTAATTGTGAACCATGGAACAAACACGTTTGACGTATGAACGTGGGTGGGTCACACAAAACTTTCGCATTCTATAATTAATATTTTCCCGTGTAAACTAAAGTTTTTTAAATTTTTTTGTGAAATTCATATGGTTCAATAAATCGTTATGGAATACATTTACGGCGACAGTAGTTTTAAATAAAGCCAATTTGACATTGATTGTAAATTTAGTTTACATGTTTGGGAGTTCGCGTTAAAATGTCACATTTAAAAGCCCGTATAATTACATAATTTATGCAACAACGAGACACGCGTTTTTGTTTATAACATCGGATCTGAATCCGATAAATAATGATTACGCAAACAACCTTGCATATAGAGTAGTACATGCGAATTTAATTAATCGTTATTGTTTTTGTTAATACTCCATATAAAAGGGTATGTAGATTAATTAACAATGGTGTTTATGGAAAAAAACTATATAATTGCGTTTGTTGCGAAAATTTGATGTAATCATTAACCTTCTTAATTTTAATTGGTGGTTCTAACCCAATGACATTAGTTTTCCAACAATACACTTTAAAGGCTTTTTAGGTTAATGTTTCTGTGTGGTGATCTGTGACGTCTTTTTTCTTGCACGAATCGGATAATATGTTGAAAACTACTATCAAATAGATTGCTCGTTCTTTACTAAAGGTTAAAATAAGATCTCATCCATATAAGACGAAACTATATGACTTAAAACATGATTATTACAAAATTAAATACAATTAATAAACCGTAGAATATTTTTTTGAAAATATAAAAAAACTCAAAACTGCTGTCAAAAGTACCGTTTGGTTTAACCGATTATGCCTAAAATCTAATCAGATTGTAATTACTATTTTATAAAAAAACTGTAGAAGCGGACTTATGGCCGCCCAAACGGAGCATCCTCCAGGGCTGAAAATTGACTTACAAGACCAAAATTGTATGGGGAGTAACAGTAAGCTAGGTTCCATATCTCCCTGACCTCTCTGAGTGGAACTACAAGCAAAAGTAGGTCTACGTGGGCCTGCGTAACCCGGGAACCGCTAGGTATCAATCCTAGTAAATAATATTATTTAGAAATTTATGAAAAAAAACTTGGTCATGCATTTTTCAAATTTTAGAAAAGGAATTCTTATAGTGGACTTACTCGATAAAAATCAAAAAGTGAATGAAAATGAAACATTGTTTTTATTTTTTTATTTATCGACAGATATCATAGGGTAAGTGTCTGTTTCGGCGCAGGCGCAATATTATTGAAAAAAACATTGCATTTCACTTTTATTATTGAAGTGTAATGTATGGTTCCCCAGAAGATCAGTATAAACCTTTACAGTGTGGTGGCGAAACCGTGTTCAATTGTGGATTAGTTCATTTTGGCAAAGCATTTGCTTCAAGGTTTACGAAAACAACTAAAACCCAACCTTGCCAAAGGGTGTTAAAGGTTGTTTGGTTGGTGGCTAGCTTGCTCTTTTACTAGACTGCTCCAAGTCAGCTTTACATGGCGAAGAAGTTATGATTTTAAATTTGCAGCCCTTTCTTCCTCTCATTGACATCTTTTTCTTTGCTTGTGGAATTGACGCTATTTCAAATGGACTCAAATGACAAGACTTTAATGCCTCTTTCTGTGTAGATTCGGGAGTGACAGAAGGAATTGTCTTTTTTGACTGAGAGAGTCGATGGAATAGGTGATTCGCTTGAGATTCCGGTGTCCACTAGATCTTGGTCAGTTCCTTTTCGCATCTTGCTGGCCTCTTCAATAAATTCATTGTCGGTGCATTTGTTTCTAGCACTACTCGGAAGTCGTTGATTGAGATTTTGGGTACCTTCACACGAGAATGAACAAATGTTCGTGCAGAATTCATGCATACAACAATTGTAATTAATGATCCACGCTCAGTAGATGTCAAAGAAACGATTTGCCTTTTATCTCGCAGACCAACACTCTTGCATTTTCGACTGCACAATTGTATTTTATCCGTGGTATATTTTCCTTTCTAATGTAGGTCCATTATATGATTGAAGAAGACATTCACTTTTCTTCGCTAAACCCCAGTGCTCTGGATAAGATCCCAATGGGCTTTCTTTTGGAGAGGCGTTTAAGAAAGAACCTGACCGAAAGGATGCTTGAGGTTGTTTCTTACGGCTAGCTATAAAGCCATCCTTTGCAGGTCCGAACGCGTCAACTCATTTTTCAGTGATTCATTTGAAACAGAGAGTCTTCCAATTTTTTTGCTCAAAGCTTCCACAGGGCTGCCGTATTTTGCCTTTGCCAGAGTCGATCTTGGCAAAATGTTTTGCTTGCTTTTTGCTGTAAGAGCTTCAATGGTGACTAAGTTCTTGATTTTGTTTTTAGCATATTTTCGAGTTTGATTCATGTTAATGTAGAAGAATTGAACATAAAAAACAAGGGGTCCACATAAGGGAATAGAAATATAAAGGGGCTCGCGTACTTTAAGGCACATCGATTGGACCCGACTTAAACGGAATCGTTTTTGTTTATCTTGTGAATTCGAAATTCGAATAACCAACCAAGCCTAAACTTCAAAAATACCATTAATTTGATTTACTTACCTGTTAAACTTCGTTCATAAAAAGACAAACACCAACATACGAAAAAGTTTCCCAAAACGGCAGCTGTTGATAGATCGCCTCTGAATTGTTTTGAGAGTTATTGTCCTTAGAAAGAGCCTTCTTGTGTCTTGTAAGGTCTCCCGATGCAAAATGATTCAGGAACAGCTGGTTTGTTTGCTCCTTTTTCTCTAAATTATATATGCCAGTTGACTCGAAGCCATTAATGATAATCTCTGATGAAAGCACAGTTTTTAGGAATTAGGTTTAGGAATTTTATTTCGTGGGTTTTGTCGCTGCCACTTTATAAATCTTTATCCCACTCTAGACTCTTAATAACTACCACATCAAGTGGTTCAAGAACGTAGATAGTGTGTGGTGGTAATTTCATGATTTTCACTTGATTTTGTTGAGCCAACCTTAAGAGATCTATTGAAATATGGGTTGTGTCGAGGGTTGTGTGCCCATTATAAATCAATAAAACAGGTCTTTGTGGACGTATATTTGTCAAAATTAGCTAAAAAAGAGTGTGGTTTTATCCCAACCTCTTGCACTCACGGAAACAGCTGTTTGCGTTGGGAGTTCTTTATCAATCATTCTATTACATACTTTTCCTTAAACACACATAAGAAAGGTAACATATTTCCATCTGCAGATGCACACCCCCATACCACAAGTGAATATATTTATTATTCTGTCGCAATACTATTGTATTGCATTTTTCTACCAGTTGAATTTATTTTACGTTTGCTTTCCTCATTAATTGCGTCAATAATCCTGGTTGTTGATGGATCATGGCAAAAACCAGTTTCATCGCAGTTTAAAATCTAGGAAGGTTTTCCCTCTAATTCTAGTTCTTTTATGACAGCAGTAATTTCTCAAAGTAGTTATTGCGAGCATGCTCAATATTTTGAGGTAATTTAATGGAAAGACGGTGTCTCTAAATGAAATGAACCAATCAGGCCCAGGGTGGTGGTCTTTGAATCGTGTTATTAGCTTATTTTTCACAATGTAGTATTGGACAAGATCTAATACTTTTTCTCGGGTTGAACCGAACCCATTTCTGTCCATAAGTTTTATGCAATTCAACGATTCAATTTTTGACGATTTTTTACAATTTTAAAAATATAAATGTAATTGTTTAAAAGGCGACACAAAAAACATTTCAATTTCGTAGAAAATTCCATTGCAGAATTTCCACACACCATCGCTCGGCGTACGGCTTCGCGTTGCGTTTACGTTTGATCTTATAGATTGCTTTGTATACTCCCAAGGTACATTATTATTTTATTACTATATTAAGATTCATAGGACCCTTTCGGCATATCTTTATTATTAATTATTTAATTAGGATTAAGTTTTTAAACATTTTGTAACGGTTGTGGTTTACAAAATAACGACGGCTCTAGAGGAACAACCTAAAAGAAAAGAAATAAAAGAGATAGGGATCGATGTAGCGCATTAAGTTCGTGGAGAATAAAGTATTTATAATAGTTAGAGCAGCAGCGTCCGGCTTCGTCGGAGAGTCGCGGAGGTCCCTAAAGAATTTTAAAAAAATTAGTCTGTTGTCTAACAAGGCTCCACCTGCTGGCTCAAAAAAAGAAAGAAATAAAACCAACCAACAGGAGATCAACAGGTTTTACTTAAAGCCTAATACGCTAAATCGAACACAAACAAAAGAGAACGACAGACAATTCAATACAACAACAAAAAATCTTAAAGTACTAGGAGAATGTGACAGAAATAGAGAGACTTTCGCATATATTTACTTGCGTTAACAGTAGCTTCGCTCTAAGTAAAGCTCCCGAGCCCGTATTGAGCTGGTTAAAAACGTTCGGTTGAAGAGAGTACACCGAATAAAAATTTACTTCAATACTAGAGATCAAGCCGTTCTATGTCATATGTACTTGAGCTTTATACGCATTATCACTGAATAAGTTACTTATATAATAAAACTTAGCTGTAATCTGTAGGATGCAGTTCCGAGAATGAAAGTTTCCTGCTAGCGACGATATCGACAGTTCGGGAAGTTAGGTAACCCCAGGATTCCTCTTAGGGGAAATGTGCGAAGAAGAACGAAAAGCGATAGGCTCCCTCGATGAAGTTATAAAGCATAATCAACCCCTGTTAGACGTAGTATCCACCGACATGGTCTTTAATTCATAAGGAAGGTTCTTAATCAGCCACTCCAGCACCCTCAGGAGTTCTCCAGGTATAACACACAGCGAGAACATAAGGTCACGCAACGTGCTAAAAGCATACGTGGCAATTAGAATTAATACAAACAGGAAAAGAAAAGAAAGCAAGGTGTACTCACGGTGAATTTAGCGGGATTTCAACTTAACCACCAATTTGAATTGGAAATCTTGAATCGCACATTAATAATTTTTGTGTAAATTTCAACTTCAAGATGTACGCTAAAACACCCGTACGGAAGAAAAAGAAGATGTCCGCTGTTCGAAAATTAGCAAAATGCGCGCCAAATACGACTTTCGTCATAAAATATTACTCGCGACACATGTTTTAATACTGCTCTCGATACACGTCCTACCTTCAGAAAATAAAACCGTAACAATTTGTTGTATGATAAGCATAAACAAATCCAATTAATATTTATATTATTATATAATTGAAATTAATAACAATAACTTACAATTCACTATTTCATTGTACTTCCATCTAAAGTAATGGTGGTAAAAACTTTTCTTAATTTATGTACATTTTCTACATCTGCTAGTTGTAGTTTTGTTTAAAACTTTTAGATCCGTTATATGGCACTAAAGACGTGAAAATAAGTCTACAAAGATATTTATTTTTCAAACAAACATATTTACTGTAAACGAAGTTACGAACTAGACATACATTTTTTTTGCTCTTATTTTTGAAGAAGCATTGTTTCAGTTTTGTTATTTACTAATTTTTTAAAAGAACATTTAATTAAAGGAAATTTTATATGGAAATAAATCGACATTGGAATTTCTTAAAAACAGGTGCTTACTTCTAAAAAGTATGTCTTTCATAGGTATATATTATTCAAATTATGTATAACAAATTCTTTTCTATTTCGTATACTAATAAGCTAGATTTTGAAAATCTTGTAGTAGTTTTTATTTCACTGGACGCAGCGATAATAAAAAACACCAACTTTAAATTGAATATGTAAATTGGGTCGTAAAAAAATAAGGAATTTAAAATTTTCTCAACCACTCTTAAACGTTTAATGAGATTCCGACCTCACAGAAACTATAGATTTTTTTCTATAAAAAAAAATTCGTTATAATATTGAAATTTCCGCTTATATGTGTTCTGTGTTTCAATTCACTTTGTAGTACAATCGGATGTATCGCAATAAAAAAAATCACATTTTTAATTAAGGGCGGGTATTGAAAGATAATCTACATCAATTTAATCAATCTGTTCAAGTTATGCTTTTTATTGCATCATAATCAGTTTATAAATTTTAATTGTCATCCCTTTTTCGGATTTAATGTGGTACGATAATGCCATTGTTAAATTACCACTTTAAATTGGTTTTTCTTAAATTTATTAAAATGATGTTGTGACTGCTTCTTCAAGATGCTACATTAACTTTCTAATTTAGTAATAAATTTTCATTTATGCAAATTAAGTTCGCTCTTGCCAAAATTTTTAAACTTCCGAAAAGTAATTGATGTTCTTATTATTAACGTAATTTAATTCTTTTCGGTTTCGTTTTTATTGACTTATTGTTTGCGAAAACTTTTAGCTGCTAGATTTAATGCGTTTTTGATATATGGGCCATATTCTTTTTGTACCCATAATCTCAAAGTTAATAATCTTTTTTTTTGTATATATTTTCTGTACGCATTTTAACGGTTTCGGCAAAATCTCGGAAATAAGACACAGCATGGATACCTTATCTAACACGCTTTTTTCACCTTTTCCGGCTAATTAGTACAGAATAATAAGCATAGTGAGGAGGTCGGTTGTCCGTATGTAAACAGATTATCAAGAAAACAACTGGTCTTATTTTTCTGAAACTTGGCACTTAACTAGCCGTTATTTATAAAAATATTCATTTTTTCGTCAAATAAGTAATTACTGAGATATGACAGTTGCGTGACAATAATTATTTTTCAGTATCTGCATAAAATTATTAAACAAAAAAAGAGTTATAAAAGGAAAATTGTTGGAAATTTTATTATTTTATTTGAGCTATTTCTTTTTAAAACTCAATTTTCTTCTTCCTCTTTTTCGAGTATTGTGTGTTCGAGTGCAAATTAAACTACAGGCAATCCATTGTAACTTAAGAAATCTCGCGCAGGAAAAATGTAGCTGTTTATAGAATTTCAAGGCGTGACCAGACAATAGTACACTCCGGGCAGAAGTAGGTATTACTAGCATATAATACAAATTGGTGCAAGATATTAATTATTACACCAATAATTTATTACTTTTCTGGTTAGTAGGTACACAATATACAAAAAATTCAAGCATTTTATTAACAAATTATGCTTTTACAATAATAATAATTAGGTAAATACAAATAAACAAATAAATACAATAATAAATAAAATAAATACAGAGCGATCTTTTATTTTGGATTTGAATACCTAAACTATAAATCATTAAGTTTATACTAATTTTGAACGAATAAAAATAGAAATATTTAATGAACACAATTAAATTTGCGGCAATTCAGGGTAACAACGACGCAGTATTAGAATCGTCATCTGAGCTGCAACTGAACCCGAAATCATCACTATCAGTTTCAATTCCAACATTAATAATTAACGATTCTGTAACAAAGTCCATAAAAACTTCGTTTTCGTAATATTCGTCTTCCAGTTTCTTGACGTTAGCGCACACCTTGTTCCAATCTTCTACCGTAATGGAGGCAAATTTTTCTTCCGCTAATTTTTCGCATCTTCTAACTTAAAAGTTACATTGTGGGATGCTACAAAATTTTTACGGTAGCCCAAATCATCTCGATTGGGTTAAGTTCGGGGTGATAAGGGGTAATCTTAACACAGTATGACCAGCTGCCTGCATTATTGTGTCTATTTTGAATTTTTTAAGTTTGTTTTGTTGTTTTTTATTAAAAATAAAGTTCAGCTTTAGTCAAATCCAATGATGCGGGAATATCGTTTTGCGTTAACCAGTCAATCATCACTTGTTTTCTGCTGTTTGAATTGGGCGCTGGATTTATTTGGACATTATGGTATGGCGCGTTGTCAATCACTAACACCGATTTTTCTGGCAAATTTGGTATCAGCTTTTCGGTGAGCCATTTTTCGTAATTATTGAAATTCATCTCATGATGATAATCTCCTGATTTGGTTCCAGATTTAAAAATTAATAGTGCATTCTTCACAAAACCATGACTATCCCTCCTGCATGCAACATAATTAATCGTTGTCCCTTAGAAATATTACCAAATAAACCATTTCTTGTTTTGTCGGTCCACGATTTTGAAACTGTATGGCTGCCATGGATGTAAGTTTCGTCCATGTAAATGATTGGTCGATTGTCATTGCGGTACATTTTAATTTTTTCAAAAGCAATTCTTAAGTGTCTTATATCGGGCTTCTCTTGTAATAATTTTCGATTATTTTCAGCCGAAGAAAATTTAAACCCCATTTTTTAATAATTTTGTGTAGTGAAGACCTGCCACCGACATAATCTAAATCTTCTTTTAATTTTTGTAACAAATTCTTAAGAGTTACCCGTTGGTTGTTTGTTTTATGGTAATTATAAATGATACGCCTAATGTGATGCAGTTCTGTTTCATGTATGTCAGTAATTGGAAATTTTTTCTTTCGCTTCCTTTTGGAGATTTAAAAACATTGGCGTCCTCTTCAGCTTCAGGATCATTTGGTGCGTCATTCCCTTCCTTGATAATTTTGTAAAGCATACTCTGTGAAACACCTGTAGCCGCTGATAAATGGCTTTTTAACTCAACCTCAGAAGCATCTATGATGTTCACTTCATTGTTGGCAATTTTTTAAAATATTGAAAAACTTTAAACACTACTTCGCGAGTTTGAGCACTAATAGCTTTTCCCTGTCCTAACTTTGACATTTTCTTAATTTAAAACTAAATATATAGACCTAGCTATGCAAGTAAACTGATAATGTTCAACTAATACTCATTTTTACCCGGTTGCGTAAAGCATAATCTTTAGTTAACAAAAGATATTAACAATTTGTTAGCCAATCAGAGGATTTAAGATTTAAATTTTAACCAATCAGAAAGACATTTACTTAACAATAGAATTAATTTTGTTTTGTACATCCAAGCTTTTGTATTCTAAATTAGTCATTTTAAAAGAAAGTTTTACATTCCAATGATATGAATTTTGACCCGGAAGTGTAGTTATTAAATTAAAATTAGAAAGATAAAAGATAATTTATTTATTATTAGATAAGATTTATATTGTTAACGCACATTACGAACTTAACATCTTTTAGGCATAATTATGTTAATAACAATTAGCAAACGACGTCATTATAATCATATAAAAATTTAAATTGAATAAATGAATGTGAAGCAATATTTTAAATATCTACGGTGTACCTACGCTGATATCTTATACCGCCAGTGTTTCATGCTGGAATAACCAACAGTTACGAAATCATTTTACCTTTGAGTGTACAACCGGGTCCCTACTCCAACACCTTACCTGCGCAACGTGCAACTTTTTCTACAGTTACAATGGATTGCCTGTACATCTTGGTCTCTTTGTAATTCATATTATTTAAGGTTCCTTATTTATACAGGTTGATTGTAAATTCAGGGCCACTTGATTTACTCTTTTATTATCCATGATAGACAAAAAGTTTATTAATAAAAGTTTTATTTATTTTTTAAAATGAATCATGTAACGTATTTTTTAGGCTAAAGTGATTCTTTGATAAATTCTCTTTAAAAAACTATAACACAAGTATATAGCGCTAAAGTTACTAATAAATTAGTTATTTATAATTCAAAATCTAAAGAGAAGCTTTTGATTAGCACAATTAATCTTAGGAGGCTGTGAAAACTAATGTGCACAACGGTCAGAATACGATTCTTAGTAGTCTTTAAAAAACTATAAAACAGGTATAACGTTTAAAGTCACGAATCACGAAATCAAAATTTAACAGCAGTCGATCATCAAATTAATATTTTGCAACTTAAAAACAGAAAACAGCTAATATAAATAACAGCTTATAAATAAGTCGAACCAAACAACAAAAGAAAAAATAACTAGTTAAACAAATGTTCAAAGTGCTCCCCATTTTGTTGTATATATAAGCGGCTTCTATTCACAATACTTCTTTGTACATCTTGCAGAATTTCGGGTGTTATTTCATCGTATTCTGACCGTTGTGGACATTAGTTTTCACAGCCTCCTAAGATTAATTGTAGCAATCGAAAGCATTTTTTTTAGATTTTGAATAATAAATAACTAATTTATTAGTAACTTGAGCGCTATACTTGTGTTATAGTTTTTTAAGAGAATTTATCAAATACTCACTTTAACCTAAAAAATACTACATGATCCATTCAAAAAATTAAGTTGATGTCATTTCCACTTAAACCCGAAGTCAGACGTTTTCTGCAAAGTTTGGAAAATACTCATCTTGTATACTTGTAAAACTTTTTCTTAATACACTTTTTGTCTATCATGGATAATAAAAGAGTAAATCAAGTGCCCTGAATTTACAATCAACGTGTATATTGATTTAGTCATTGCTAAATTTGTAGTTAAAAAAAATAAATTAACTTTAAGTTTGACATTTAATTTGTATTTAGGACATCTTAGAGACTTCTGCAAAATTTAATAGTATTTTTATTTTTAAAGTTATTAAAAATTTGTTCTACAGTTATGTTTAAGATATGTTAAAGTACACGTTTGTAAATTTTTATCAACATGATATTCTACATTTTATTAAAATTTTCAAAAATCAACTGCCGCATCTTTTTTATTTATTTTGAAAACCGATAAAAAGCAAATTATCATTTAAATCAAATTATTACATCAAGTACTTGAAAATTAAATTCCCCATTTTGAATTCTGATAGATTAAAAATTTTGTGAAATTTGAATCGATCATAGTCAAAAACATACATGCTTTTGATAACATTTCCACAGTTTTAGAACCGTGAAAAGGACATTGAAAATGATTAATTTTTGACGTTGAGGCGCCATTTTGGAGTAACATAAAAGTTTTAAAACTAAGAAATGCCAACAGTTAACTGTAACGACTGTGAGTGTTAAAGCATATCGTTATCAAAACGATAACTTTAAATGCTTGAAACACATGTGTGTCTATAAAGCCAAGTATTTCTTGTATAGTAGTACACACGCAACGAAAGAACTTCTTGAGGGGTGGATTATGTAATCATGAAAAAATTCCTCTTCTCATAGGTGCTGTACCAATGTTGCAAATTATTAAAATTTGTAGAAATTTGTAAACTGACTAGGACTTTTGGGTTTTAATTTTTTAACAAAAATATTCCTTTTATAACAATTTTTTTTTATTAAAAATTATTTGTAATTTAATTATACACAACTTTTTGATTGATGGGTAATTATCGAGGCACCGTAATTTCGTGGAATTATTATTTTAACAATATCTTCAAGAATATTTATTAGATGAAGTAGTCCATTTTGAACAAATAGTATGCATTTTTAAAAATATTTGTGGTACGTTCAGGATTCATTCTTAAATATGCCACCATACCCCAGGGGGTTGAAAACGAAATTTGTCGTCATGTGAATACGAGTTATTCAAATGTTTTTAGATTCGTGGTACTTTAAAGCAAGTTGTTACTACCCCCCTTTTTCGATAAGGAAAGTTTAAACGGGGTTTGCTAAGTTGAGCTCAACCTCCACTATCTCAAAATCGAATTTGAACAACACATCTAAATACCTCGAACGAAGCACTAATTTGTATCTACAATGATTTTTGCATAATTTCAATAATTAGATTAAAATGAATTTGTTTAGGTATATAATTTGTACCCAAAAAATTTGAATTTGTAGCCAAATAGATTCACTATAATGCAGATTTTTAAAGTGGGTTTGCTAACTTGAGCTCAATCTAGCACCTCCACTGTGTCAAAATCAAACTTGAACATCACAGATAACTATCTTGAATGAAGCACTAATTTGTACCCACAATGATTTTTGCATAATCTCACTAAGTAGTTAATCAATTTGTTAAATATAATTTGTATAAAAAAGAATTTGTACATTTTTAAAGTACCATTTTCAGCTAGCACTATATTAAAATCAAATTTTAATAATATCAAATTTAAAAATGAAAATACTTTTAAAACGAGGCATCAATCGACCCCTTATGCTTACCATAAGTAGATAAAAAATGGATCAACCATTGGGGGTACAAATTATAGTTCTAAATTTGACAGATAAGATCAAATTTTGTTTTTTATTTGCGAATTTTTAAAAGAGTTTTTGCAGGAACCGCTAAAATGCTTTCCGAAATTGTTTATAAAAAAATGATTATTAATTAATTATTGAGATTATAAGAAACCATCGAGGGTACAAATTAGTGCGTAATTCAACGTTTTTAGTTGTGTTGTTAAAATTTCATTTTGACATAGCAGGATACTAACTTGAGCTTAAGTTTAGCACTCCCTTTAAAAATCGGTATTGGAACAAATCTGTTTGGGCACAAATTCTAATTTTTGGGTACAAAGTATTGCTAAATTGTCACGTTTTGTTTCAATTTTCACCTATTCTATTTTGATCTTTCTTCTTTACAATGTCGAAAATTCATCTACATCGACGATACAGCAATTTCATTTCAACATTTTGATTTGATGATTTCCGTACAGCTGCATCGGCATTAGTTTATTCTACACCAAATTATTGTTCTCCTGTTTGGACTAATAGTTATAACAATAAAAAAAGTTGCGCGGGTTTAGGTTTTAGTGATTTTCCAAAATTTTGAAGCAAAGCCAAGACGAACCAATCCACAATTGCACACTTTTCGTCACCACACTATACAGGTTTATACTGATCTTCTTGGGCACCATACGTAACACTTACATCATAATATAATATTAAAAATTTACCATACGAATAAATAAATGCGCATCGTTTGTAGAATCATTAAATCTACTTCTCTCGATGGAGTGGTATTACAAAGAAGAAGCCATCTCTGTAATACCACTCCATCGAACATTCGAAGAGAAGCAACTTAACAAAAAACTTACCAATTTGGAATAATATTGTGAACCCTCCAACAAGTGGAAAAAATTATGAACTAGAGTTGATCTTTGACTTTGATCAAAAAAGAAAAATTTGGTCAAAAGTAATTTGCATAAGATAGTAACTGCGAAAACGAAGCAGAAGCTGTTGTGGTGAATTGTCCATTAACAAAGTTTAAGGTAGAATTTATAAACATTTATAATTTAACGGATGGAACTGTGTTATGTCTTATTAATTTGAAGTACTTTTGAAGTTCAACAATATTTGGTATCCTCTGCTCTAATTATCTGTTTTTCCATTATTTTGTTTTCCATTTCTTTTTCCTATAATTTTTTCGTCATTGTAAAGATTTGCACTTGAAGCTATTCATTGTAAGTAATCAATGAATACTATCGTAGGTCAGGGTTGACATGTTTTTAGGTTTTGGTGGCTTTCCTAAACTATACGATCTTCTGGCTTACCATCACAACACAATAATGAAAAATAATGTAGTAATGTACTACGTCTTTTTAAACCTTTTCTAACAATTAACACTTAACTTTCTTGAACAGATCAAAATTAAACCAATTACTCCAAGACTTACTCTTTTGAATGCGTAAAACTATAATTTAATTATAATAGTTATTAGATTGGTTTTTTTGGGAAAGATGTGGGAAAGAAAAAATTGTTGTTCTAGAGTGTAGTAAAAAATGTGATGATGTACGGGGCAGAAATTTGGAGGTGGAAAGAATGGGAAGAGCTAGAAAGGATACAGGGAAGATATTGTTGATGGACGCAAGGATTGGGGAGAGAGACACCTCGATATTTAATAGAGGATAGAAATGAAACTAAAGACTATAAGAGTAGGAGCAGGAGCAGGCGATAAGAAAAAAATTAATCTTAGAGAAGAAGAAACAAAAGCATATTATTAAGAGGGTGTTACGCGATAGAAGAAATACGAAGATTAAGAAGAGAAGGAATAAGGATAGAAAAAAATAACAAGGAGGGGCAAAGATAATCAGATACAAGAAAGAAGACTGAGAATCAGAGAAGGAAGATACATTAGGGGGTACATGGATATAATAGCGAAAGAATACTTAAAACAAAAGATACTTAACAGGGGGGCTGACAGTGCAAGAAAAAGGATGATAGTAAGGTTTAGACTAGGTAGGCGAAGAAAGATTATGTAGAATGTGTGAAAATGATTGAGAAAATATTAAACATCTTAAGAGAAGATTGTGAGGAATTAAGGGAGAAGGGAATGAGAAGAGAAAATTTACTAGGAGTGAAAGGAGATGGTATAAATTGGATGAAAGATGTAGACCAAAGAAAAATAATGACAATAGAGTAAATTATTATTTTGAATTACACTGTGAGTTTTATTTATTTAAGTTTCTTGTGTGGTCGAACCATTTGTTAATTTTAAAGAACTAATAAAATTTGATTGGTTGACAACTAATAGTCAAATAACCGCAAGCTTCATCAGTGGAGACTATTCGAAAAAATAAACAAGGCATATTCCAAACTCTCGGCTCTATCAACCGAGACCTTAAGAGCTTCTTACTTGCATATATTCCTAGGAAGAATAAATTGTGGTATAACACGTTGTCTCAAACTGAATTTAATGACTTGGGTCATTGCGTTTAGTTTTTCGACATCTACTATAAGAGGTTTGTAAAATGAAACCGTATTTATAACAATAGTGACTGGTAGATGGGTTTGATAATAGCTATTTATGTAATCAGTGACGAAACGCATGATTTTTTGTAACGAATGTTTCGTTACGTGTTGCATACAAGATTTTTTCTAATTTTGACAAAAAACAGAATCAACGTCAAATTGAACGTATACATGTATATGCAGTACATTAACATCACAGACTTCATAATTAATTTTTTGTATATACTTAAATATGAATAAAAAGCTTAGAACGGAAGGATGTATCTTAAATTTTTGAATGTAATTTCTCAAAAATATACACATAAACATGAGCTCCGATTCAGACATGCCAAGTGATATTGAAAAAGCCGAGAAAATGCGATGAACTCTTTAATTCTAGAGAAATCAAAACACTGTATGACTTAGCTTACTGAAATTTAACAAATGGTGCGAAGAGAAGAAGGTGAAACATATAAACGTGAAAGTTCTGCCGGCTTATTTTGAGAGTAAGAAGGATTTCAAATCATCTACATTATGGACGCATTATTCAATGCTGAGAACCCAACTATATCACAAAAAAGGCATCAACATTAAAACTTACAATAATTTAAAAGCATTTTTAAAAAGACAATCAAATGGATACCAACCCAATTTATCAAAGGTTTCTCAAAATTTCTCTATTAGTGGTTAATAATTTTTCTATTGTTAACCTAGGTTGATAATGGACAATTTCAATTTTTTTGAGAATCTAAGAATAGTTGTTTAACAAAAACGAGTGAAACATAATTTTGTATATGCAGGAAATTATCTCTAACGAATTTGCTGCTTAAAATTACCTAACACGATAAAATTATTTGAATAAAAAAATCCCATTAGTTTAAAATTCGCGCCCCCATCCTATAACCGCAAATACATAACCTGAATTTATTTATTAAATATGATGGTAGAATCAGTTTTTTCAGGTTTCCCAAAGGAGATTTAACCAGGCGAGTTAAGTTACATCAAGAATTTTAAGTAAATTACAAACATTTGGTTGTAGGTGTTTTGAATGGTTAACAGAATCTGGAAGGTCCGATCTGTTGCATAAAAAATGTCGACTCTAAAAACTTAACGAGTATGTGGCGAACAGTTGCCATTCCTAAATGAATTACAAGTGTCAATTTCTGAAACCTAATATTCAAATGATGCAAGGTATATATATTGGCGAAGCAATAAATGCCCGTTAACATCTCTAACTATACCAAAACTACTCAAGCTTGCAGCTCAAGTACTCTTAGGTAAAAATGACGGAGGAACATTCTTAAATTGCAACGTGAAAGAAAACACTTCAATTGAAGTTAAAATCTCCCAACGATTACTTCCCGAAAGCAGAGCACAAATTGTGAAAGCCCAAATGGACTTAAAAAATAAACCACTAAGAAGCAGGAGATATACAGAGGAATACAAACAATTTTCACTAAAATTATGTTTTACGAGCCCCAAAATGTTAATTTTAAAGTAGGTTTTAAATTTTTGCCAGCTCAAACTGCTACGTGATCATGGTTAGAGTTATATATAGAAAGTTAAACAACCCTTGTGCTACATCTTTACAAATACGATATGCACAGGTGACAAATTGAAGTCGATAGTATTAAACTGCATAGAAAAGCTACAACTACAATGCGGTACCAATGTTAGGGCAGTAGTAAAATTTTCGAAACCTAATTAAAAGAATAGATGTATCACCAGAAAAACCATACCTTCTCGTAAACGATAAGAAAATCTATTATTTCTTCGATGTCTCGTATTTATTGAAGTCGGTGCAAAATAACTTGATTAAATATGATATAATCTTTAATAACAAAAAGCATCTTGGAAAGACATTAAAAATTTCTACATGTCAGACAAATTAAACCGCTGCGATTGGCTCCTAAATCAACTAATTTACATATTACTCCGAATAATTTTCAGAAAATGAAGGTGGAATATACGACTTCACAACCTTGGTGTATAATATACTATTAATAGTCAAGGTAAACAATGATCTTTTTTCACGACATACTTAGGAACCAGACGTTTCTTCTCTACAAATAGTGAGGAAAATTGTTTTTCCCTTATTAGCGAGGAAAAAAATGTCATGTTGCAAGAATGTTGCTTGGAACTTAATTAAACAATTTAATTTTTGTTACACAAATAATTTCAGACACTTTTGTTTAATTTAGTATCTTATATTTCGACTTTTAAACATTGTTCTCCTACATTTATTGGTTAGAATTACGCGGCTAGCAACTTTGCGCTATGACAGGTTGAGACCTTACCGAGACCACAGAATAAATAGGCGAAACTATTGTAACCCTCCGATTGTTGACTTTTGCTTTTACGTACGAAATGTGTGACGAAATCCTGTAACAATATGTTACGATTACAATAATAGTTTTCTTCATATGGTTGGTTGGTTTTTTGAGGATGTCGAGGTGGGTCACAGTTCAACATATGAGGAAAGGTCTTTTTTCCACTTTCACGCTTTTTGCGAGGCAACTAAAGCTCGAGTGAAAAAATGAATCGCTTTACTCACTTGTTGGACAAATAACTAATTACCCATTATTGAGTATTTCAACACAGTTTTTACATGTTGTTTTAATTATTGGTATCGCAGGAGCATGTCGAAAGGTAGAATTAACATTTCTACTTGTCGAAGATGGTACAGATGGGCAGTCTTATTTCCGAATAATTATTTCCAATACAAAAACAAAGACAATTCGTGAATTGATTGGTACCCCAGGAGATTTAGGACTTTCTTGACGTTATTAGGAAATATATAAATTTACGTCCAGTTAACGTGAAGCACAATCAATTTTTCATAAAACACGGAAATGGCAAGTGTAGTATCTAACCTGTTGGCATTAGCGCTATAATTCGGTGGATTACCAAAAAAATTGCACTATTAATCAACTTACCAAATCCAGTGCTATACACGGAGCACTGTTTCAGAAGATCTTCGGCAACCTTCTTTGCAGACTCGAGAACCAACTTTTTACAAATTCAAGCAACACGGGGATTGGAATCGAATTCTTCAGCTGAAGCTTATGTCAAAATACTCTAGAAAACAGAAAACAAATTGCTGAAAATAGGTTTTGGAGAAGTTTTGCCTACCTACTAATTTATAAACAAACAATTTCGGGCCAACTCAAAAAACTTCTTCTGGAGTTACATTAAGTAATTGTCACTAATTGTACGATAATTATATATAATCTAAAAATATTGTTAAATCGAGTTAAATAAATGTTTTTGTTTGTTTTTAGTGTTTTTTCATGTCAAAACGGGTTAAAAATGATTCCTGATTCAGATCAATCAGTAACAATTCTCCTAGCTTGATAAACAATGGCCCAATTAAGTATCATCTAATTATCACTGTATTGTGATGAAATTTATTATAATAAAACACTCTTTTTAGACGGCTTCTCATCTGAATGTGACACATATCAAAGTAACAACTTGAGATCGAAAACTTCAAAATATCACTGATCAGTGTGGAAATAATTCATATCATTCACAGTGCACGATATAAATTCGGCCAATAGATGAAGTCCTATTCCGATTCCTCAATTTTTCTAGTTTTATACACAAATTCGATTATTACGATTTAAAATAATTGTGCTACAATTTCTATTATTTGAATGAAATATTTTTAATAGAACTAGAAAGTTACATTATTGAAATGTATTACTTTTTATTTGAATTTTTCAAAACATTTTTGCCAAATTTGACGATTTGACAATTGCTGAAGAAGTTATCATGATGGATAATTCTGCTTCATTGTTCAAGTTATCAGTAATTGGATTAGTTTCTGATGTGGTTTCTGACGAAGTTTCTGACAAATTTGTAACGGCCGAAGTGATTGTTTTAGCAACTTTCATTTTGTGCCCATAGACTCTTCTGTGTAACATTCTGCCACTGACGAAGAATCCCATCCACTATGGCGTTTCAGATCTTCAATCGTAGCACCAGCATCCACAAAAATGGTGGAAGATGATCCCCTCATACAGCGACTCGTGTAAGATGCGGGTTCCTCTAAATCTAAACCAAGGTTGATTCCAACGGGCATTTGGCTTGCTGATAATTTAAAAAAAGCGACGTTCAGACGTATTTGGTGGTCGAAGAGCAGCATATTTGTGATAGATATCGTAAAACTTGTCAACTATCGTGAAACCGCGATCCTTTTTATTTTTGGTGTCACCTAATTTGACAATTACGGCTGAACCGGGACATCAGTTAAATTAGTGGTTCCCTATACTTTTTTTCTCATAGACCACTTTAAACATTTTGCTGGATCTGGTGGACCCCTGCAGCTATTACATTTACTAACTTACTTCCAAAACCCGAAAAAAGTATATGTCTATGTAAATCTGTGTTGTGGTTATTTTTCAATCAACTATGAGTTGAAAGTTTTCGAAAAAAGGTGAGAATTTATATTGCTTTGATTATGCTGTGAGTATTGTCATTCAAGCTAAGTTTCAAAGCCAGTCTAAAAGCGTCTTCATCCAACAGTTGGATTCCTACTTTACTTTTTGTATTCTAAGATTGACTCACAGTACAAGAAACCAATAATCTCCCACTTCGGAGTGGTAAAAAGTAAAAATAAATATTTTCTTGTTTTGTAGCTATTTATTCAAACACAAAAATTACTACACTTTTAATTATGTTGTTATAACAGTCTTAGTAGAATCAAAATTTAAACATCAAAACTAATAATGATTATTAGTTTTAAAATAATCAGTCATTATTAGTTTGGATAGCATCTTTATCTCAGATTACCATTGTAATCTGAGATAAAAGTTATAATTTTAATGGGAGGGATGTACTTGGTGAATTGACAGCAAATTATCAATATTTGGCTTGAGTTTAGTTAAGTATAACCGTAAATCTCCTCGCTCTGTAATATTTAATCTGCTCCGTTTTTTTGTCAACAAGTTTGTTACGGCACTAAAACTGCGTTCGACAAGATATGACGAAGGAAACGCTATGAGAAATTTTGCACAATTCCCCACAGTCCTGGATATTTTTCAGGTATTTGTGCCTGCAGCCAAAATGATTGATACCCTCTTTGAATGCTACTTTGAGCTCCTCATTAGTGCTAAGCTCGAGTAGCTCTTCTTGCAGTACCACATTTTCCACTTCAGTTTCATCATATGGATTTATTATCCATGGTGGTATATCCATCGACAGAATGTCTTCAAATCTGATTTTAAAATCATCATACAGGGCAATCAAATGTTGAACATACGTCTGAATATCTTCGTCGAGGCATTCTACCTGCGATAAATTTGGAAACTGGGAAAATTCACGTCGACCAATATTTTGCTTCATAAGTTTCAGTTTACCAAGAAAAGCTGAAATTTCACTCTTTGTTTTTATCAAATTGAGGCTGTCCCCTTGTAACTGTAGGTTGAGGTCATTGAATTTTTGAACAAATCTGTCAAATACGCAATGTCTGCTTTGAAATTCATGAGGTTTTCTTTTTAAAACAGGATCTTTAGTGTTCAGAAACTCTAAAACAGAGTCGAAAAGCAAATAGAATCTTGATAGACATGCACCTTTCGACAACCAGCGTACTTCGGTATGTAGCAGCAATCGTTGGAAGTCCTCATCATTTTCTTCGCACAACTGTGCAAATAAGCGCGTATTTAATGCATTGCTTTTTATTTTGTTAACTGCATTAATCACAAATTGAAGCGCTTGGTGCAATCTATCACTCAATTTTTCGCTACTAGATGTTGTCGGTGGATGACACAGTGAATTGCAATTACCTCTGGTATAATCCTTTAAGATGACTTATAAACCCACTGATATCGCCCGACCATGGCAGGAGCTCCATCTGTTGCCACCGAAATAATGTTTAGAATGCAATTGATTTTTCCGTAAAAATCATTCAGAACATTAAAAATTGATTCACCTTTAGTGTCAGTCTTCAAAGTTTTCGCGAATAGTAACTCTTCAAACATTTGTTCGCCTTTGATAAATCGAACATATGCCAATAATAATGCTTCATTGCCAGGTAAAGTTGACTCGTCCAGTTGAATAGAAAATGAGTTGTTTGCAGATAATTACACAAGAAACTTTCAACATCAGAGCTCATTTCATCAATACGTCTTTGTACAGTGTTGTTACTCAAAGGAATTCTTTTAAGTATGTCAAATGAAGATTTGTGCAGGACAGTTTTTAAGACCTCTTCAACAGCAGGCAAAATTAACTCCTCTCCAATGGTATGCGGTTTCCCAGATTTTGCTATAAGTAATGAGATATTGTAAGATGCCCGCAAGCCATCGTCGTTGCTTTCAGACGTTGAAGCGAACATACTATGCACGGTGGGTCTCTTTTCATACTTTTCCTTCAATGTTTGGAAATATTTCAAATCCTTACCTATTTTGTCAGGATGACACCTTCTTAGATGATCTTCCAGCTTCGATGGTTTCATAGAGTCATTGCTCAAGACTTTGTTGCATAAAAGACACATGGGCAATCGCTTGTCTGTATTTGATGGAAGAAAACCAAATTTCAAATATTCAACACTGTACTGTCGACACTTCTTCTTAGATTCAGCCATGTTTCGTATCAATTACTTACCTGTAAATATGAAAAAATGTTTGTTAAGTAATCTTAAAATGATTTAACAAACATAATAGAAGTGGCTTTTAAGATACAAGTTGCTAACAAATAGATAGGTAGGTACTTACTTTTCCAACACTGGCAAACAATAATATCAATTCACTTTAATTTTCAAAAGTCTGAAAACTACTTCCGTCACTGGTGAACACTTATATAGGTACACTTTCTTTTTGAAATTCCGAAACAACTGAGTAATGTTTATCATTCGCATTCGTATTTATATTAAAGAAAAATCCAACAAGTTCATGCAAGTTCAGACACGACTTTAACTAGGCGGGCGGGCGGCGCGGCATCGGCGAGTCTTGACACGCTCTTTCTGAATATGGAATATGCAAGTTCTTACAAAAACAATTGCTGAGCTTCTTATAATATTGTCTTCCTATATATATTATTGTCTCCCTTATTCATAGGAGAAGTCAAGTCGGGTCACCTAATACATTTTATAGACCCCGCCTAACGAGTTGTGGACCCCATTTTTTTCCACGCAAGCGTAGACCCTTATCTGGGCTCCCGTGGACCCCTTGGGGTCCACCTGGACCACTTTGGGAATCTGGATGTTAAATCGTCAATTTTTAATTGGACCAATTCGTTCCTTTGCATGGCTCCACTAATTCCGAACACCAAAGTTACCTAAAATTGAAACTTCAATTGATGAAGGGTTTTTGTTTCTAGGGATGTACTTACTTTTTTGTAACAAATATTTGTCGTCTGGCGCTTTTTATGAATTTATTAACTTCTTCAGCAGTTAAAGTTCTCGATTTTTTTCGGTTTAGATCCTTGCGACATTCTTTTCAGAAAGGCTTTCAATTTAGGATATTGACTAATATTAGTATTCTGGTAAACAATAAGCGTGCTTTTATCGTAGAAAATTGCGTCCATAATGTGCTTGGGGCAATTTTTTCGTCTGTTCTCCAAAATACGCAAGCAGGACATTTTGCGAAAACGAAGAATTTACTCTGTTTTGCTTTCGCCACTCCATAAACTTGCTCTCCTCATAGCGTTGCCGGGATTTAGGGGCAACAACTTGAGGCTGGTTTCATTTGCTGCTTCCAAAATACTATCTTCATCATTATCCATATTTCAGAGTTTACAGATCACTATCAATATTTTATCGTTTACAGTTTAGAGGAGATAACACACTTTTTAGAAATTCAGAAATTCACAGCGAGAATAAGAAACAATTTAAAATAATAAACAACATGACCATAGCAACGGTTTAAGGTATCCAGATTATAGAGGAATTTGTCTCCGATGGAATTGGAAATTAATAATTAGTTTCAGTTATGTTGTTCAAACCGTCAAAATATTTTATCCTAACTCGTGCGAAAGTGCAAATATCGTGCGAGTGTCTAGATCTACCTACGTGTCTGCTAAGCTCCACACTCGTGTCTCTATAGACACTCGCACAATATTTGCTACTTTCGACACTCGGTAGGAAAAAGATTTTTTGGTAATCTATATTTGGAAAATTTTAAGTGTTCTATCACTCGGGACAATTTCAGATTTCTAGTAGGCGGTTCACTATTTTTATTTCTTGTTACATAAATAGCTATTTGTTGTTTTTTCTGTTTCTAAAACTGTTTAAAATGCACGTCATGTACAAAAAAATTGACATCAACAATTCAACAATATATTATTTATCTATTAATATTAATCGGCTTCAAGTCTGGCCTGTTGCGCTCAGAAAAATTCGGCCGCGAGTACATTCATTTCACAATTCTCCAAGAGTTTTCAGTATTTATCGTTTACTTAATGTTAATTTTTCTCATTGATTTTTAAGTAAAATTAAAAAAAAAAGTAGGGTTGTCAGAAAATTATTATCTATGTCGCGCAGGAGTCGAAATTTGGGCTTATAAGAAATCCATTTTTCTATTATTTTACGTTTTAATTAAATTAAATACAACGAAGACGAAAATAAAAAAATAGCTCCTGCACGACATAAATAATAATGTTAGCTATATGTTTGTGCAAAATCAGGAAAACATTTCTAAAAATAAGCGAGATAAATTTACATAAACTTTATAGCTCCCTGAGAGAACAGCCTTAAAAACTAGAACTATAAGACTACTATATGTACAGGGTTATTCACACAACTGGTTCATTAAAAGGATAGACAGATGTAGTACAAATATTTTTCAGAAAATTTGGTTACTTGGGTAGTCCAGTACGGACTTTTCAATTAACATATTTTCAAGACAATAGCATTTCCGGTTATACCGGAAGTAGTCACCAACGTTGTTATTTTAAATGGAATACCCTGTATGTTATTGCATTTTTAAATTCTACGGCGAATAATAATGTGCATTTATCATATCTAAGATAAATGGTTATCGAGATATTTCGATTTTTGTTTAAAAATAGAACTGTTTTTTAAAAATTCATATTTCAGAAACGATGAAAGTTAGAACCTCTATTCTTCATATTGGTATATAAATAATTAGCCAGCCATATACAGGGCCCTCAGAAATAGTTGACAAACCCGAGGAAATTGAAACGTGTAAAAATCAATTTTTTTTTAATGGAATATTTTCCATATTTGAATTCTAAAGTACGGAATGTCCTGTTTAGTATTTTTGTTACATTCAATTATGAATATAGAACAAATTTAAAATATTAGTGTTTGAATTATTGATTACTTGATTATTCATTTTTATGAAAATACCAAATCTGATAAACGCAAACGGTAGTGAACTAAATTTCAAATATCATATTGTTGCCAGTATACAGTTTTTTGTTTTCATAAATGTCTATGAATTATCAACAAACAAACCAACATTTTTAATATTTTACATATAAAATCGTAATAACTCAAAAACTATGAACAACCCTTATATGTACTAACGCAGAATTTTCCGGAAAATTCAAGTATGGAAAAATATACAGGGCGTTATATTTAAAAAAATTGATTTTTACACGTTTGTATTTCCTCGGGTTTATCAACTAATTCTGAGGGCTGGCTAATTATTGATATATCAAGATGAAGCCCAATATTTCGACTTTAGTTGACCCAAGAATAGAGGTTCCAATTTTCATCGTTTTTTTGCAACTTGTGACATAAGAAATAAGAAAATAAGTAGATGGTTTCAACACCTATTTTGATTATGAAAAATGGCACTTTACATGTCAAAATTAGAAAAATAAGTTTTAGTTATTAGACTGGACGACAGTTACTCTATTTTCCATGCTATTTTTTTCTATTACTACATTTGCAATTTTGCACAAAACTGAATAACATAGCAGATGGAAGACACAATTTAATGCGTTAGTGCACGCAAATTCAATTAAGAGAAGTAAGAAAGACGGTTAACTGGTATTTTTACACAATAAATTAATTAAAGAAAAACGTGTGAAACCTATTGTTAGTTTGCGAAGTTTCGGACTTATTCTTTCATTGTTTGCGAAACCATTATGCTTACTAACTAATGATCTTTTTAAACAAAATGTAATAATAACGTTTTATTTAAACAAAAATTTATCAATAAAATTCTATTACGTTGTAGTTGCACGTAACAATAATAAAACGAAACTTAATCGGAACAGTAGTACATATCTATAGATACGGTATTAAATTAATATCATCATTAACATTTATTGAACTGTTTTGTATAAATGTTTTGTTGGTTCAAAAATTTATTTTCGGTTAATAATATGATTTGTACAAAATCGATACCTCATCAGCACAAGCTGCAATTTCCACTTCAATCTGTTGTTAATTTGCTGCCGATTTCTAATTATACGCAAATAGTAATTATGAATTGACCTAAAATTGCACATTAAGATACTAACTTTTTTAACCTACGTTTCCTGTTCAGTGAAACAGTAATTAACAATTGCAATGAACACAAGAAGAATTTTGCTTCGTCTAGTCACGCTGTCATAATTTTTGTTGTCCACCTTACAAAGACCTCGTACCAGAAAATTAATGCAATTTGAAGTTGGTGTAGCAAATAAGCGCAATTGTTTTTCAGACGTGAAAGCTTAAAATTTCGTTTTTTTTTTTTTGATCCTAAAGTAACTAACGCTTTCTTGTCTTGTATACTACAACCAATCCATTTTGTAGAATGACCACTTGTAATGCGACCTGTGCTGCTATAATTCTCTTCGTATCCGATCTATACACATTGTCTTTTATTTTTATTTTTTGGACGTTGTTGAATTTAAGTGTAGTTTTAATCGCATGTAAATATAATCAGTTTTCTGGTCAATGAAATATCGATTTGGTTACGCACTTGTCTCCAAACTCAGTATATATTTACGAATTTCTAAATGAGTTGATGTGCGTTAATAAAATTAGCATAAAATGTTTCGATCGATGTTAACAAAACGATGTCTCTAATCAGACCGTGACGTAATTGGAAGCGAAATCGATTTCCTTCTTGAGAAATTGAGTTAAGAAAGCAATTGTTTTTCTAACCGTTTTGTAAAATATAGGCGATCATATGTTGTTCGTATAGATTAGAGAAGTGTAGAAAACATTTGATTATTTTAGTTTAATTGCCCGGTGTTGCTAATATAAATAAGCTCTTGCGATTTTTTATAGAGTGCATGTGTACTTAATATCATCTCTTACGTGCCCTGGTCAAAAATTAGTATTTCGAAATACCAATAGAAGGATTACGATTGCATGCTGTATAATTTGGTAAAGTCATACAAACCTGGAAAACATTTTTGATACTCCTACTTTAGAATAGTATCATTCTGGACCAATTGTCGGAATGGGCGCAGCTACGGACATCTCGTGGATGTTAGCATAACGTTGACAATTATTAGTACAAACCATTTATTTATATCGGCTATAAACGGCACAATTTAAGTTTTAATTTGTAGGATAGTTTAAAAGCTTACAAAGGTAATAGTTATTTACGTAACATGTGCGGAAACAGATTCTTATGGGAATTAGTATTGGCACGAATTCCCGAATACTGTTTACGCACAAGATTTTTGTAATTACTTCACCTTCTTTTAAGAGGGGCAATTAAACACAAAATATTTTTATCTTGGTTTGAATCACAAAATATGAGTGAAATTGGCTTGAGGAAGTACTCACTTGGAGTACGAAACGTAGCCAAATTCATACGCTAGTTTTGTGTTGTGTTGTACCTTTATGCACCAGTTGCGTATGCTATTTTTTGCACGATTTTTTTCTAAAATTGCATTTTCAATTCTCTATTATTATGACATGCAAATCACAAAATTTAATTAGTAATCTGTGACTATACACAAATGCACATAATGAATACATTTGTCATCTGACATCCAGTTAACCTATTTAATTACCGAATTTTTATTTGAAGATTTGAATTGTTTTACAGCATTTACAACATATAAAGTCTGCGTAAATTGCATTCTAGATAACGAACAATGTAAGTAAATCAACAAATTGTCCGTGGAGCGCTTCTAATATATAGTGTTTTTTGGTCGTTTTTGAAACACATGTTCTGGATAACAGCGTTTCCGTGTCTGCTTTACATCCACTCTTGTTTGTTTCATAGGTATGAGTGCAACAAAAAATTTTTTCAATTCAGTGTAATAAAAAATTTTTTATTACACGCAAAAGCGTTGAATAATATTTTAGCAGCGCACTTTATATAAGTTACTATATTCAGCAAAGAAATGTTTTACATTTACTAGAATAATAAAGCAATTGGAAAAAATATTGTATTAAATTCGTTATATAAGGGGTCTATTGAACAATAGACTGCTTATACAACTAATTTAATAATATACTATTACACCAATACTTGAACTATCTTATATGATGAAGGTTTAAAACCATCTTTGCTATCAGTTTATTTATTCGTATGGTACATTACATTATTTTTCATTATTGTGTTGTGATGTAAGTGTAATGTATGGTGAAGATCAGTACAAACCTGCATTGCGATTGTGGTTCGGTTCGCCTTGCCAAATCAATTGCCAATATACTCAAATGTACCCACTTTTGAAAAATGAAGAGTCGAAATGCAAGTGTACCCTAAATTGTTTGTCAGTCTTATATTGAACACTATGGCAACCAGATTTTATACAGATATGCACGGAATATGGTAGGTTTATCAATGCATATCGCTCGGGTATAGTAAAACACCTACAAGAGAGTATTTTCACTTCAATCGCGCAGGGTAATTTATATCAAAATTGCATTTTTAAAATAGAACCCTCTGTATATTATTGCATATTTGGATTCTTTGGTGTAGAACTTTTTTTATAGTATGGATAACCATTAAATTCAGCCAATGTATGTTAAACATAACTAGATTTTTTCAAATTAAAGTAACTACTTTTCTTTATGCTATTAAATATAAAAATTTGTGAGGTTTGTCAAATTTTCCTCTGGCAGTTTTAAAAGTTTTTTATTAATAATAGGTGTTAAAATGGCTACCGCGTTGTCCTATGTACAATCGAATAATTTCAAGACGTGAATGCCTAACCTTATTTAGCATTTCTGGGGAGATATTTTCAAAAATGTTTCTAATTCAAATTTTTCTATCATCAGCCGTCGTTGGTTGTTTGATGTATATTTTTTCTTTTACATACCCTCATAAGAATAAATCAATGTCTAGAGACACACGTTGGTGTATCTCTTGCTATCCACTCTACGTTGGTTGTTATTCAGCCAATCACTTACAACAGAATATTGTTGAAAATACTTGATCCTAATTTAAGCATCTTCAAGAACCACCTAATATGTCCGCACAGACATTAACTGATTGACTGTGAACTCTGAAATTATGAAGGTGAAAATGTACACTCGTCTGTAAACACGGTACTATAAAAAAAATTTAATTTCTCATTCAGCTTTAGACCTATCCAATAGCGAAAATTAATTAAATTTTGGTAGTCCATTTCTTGGAGCTCTTGGTAATGTCGAATATAATAAGTGATAGGGTCTACTGTTTCAGTTAAAATAATGTAAATATTTTTGTTTTCGTTGACCACAGTTTTTAATCTTTTCTGCTTCCGTGAATAAAACGTCCTGTCTCTATAAATCTTTCCAAAATATTTTGAAATGATTCTTTCATTGGTTTTGTAAGCGGTTGTTGAAATGTAATGTTTGGTACATCTCACTTAAATTGACCAAAGAATCCAATAATATGCAATAACTAGTAACCAAACCGCATTTGGAAAGAGCCTATTCTAGACAAACCTGATAAGTAAAGACGGGAGGTCACTATCCAGGTCAGGAGGTTAAGATCAGGTCAAATGGCGACCCCGCCTAAGATCAGCGCCTGGACCTCCCTGAACAATTTGATCGTATCGTCTCCGAAATCGGTTCAGCGTTTCGGAGGAGAAGACTGTGAACTATACAGACAGACACACAGACAAACCGGGTCACGATTTTATATGTATAGATAATAGAGAGGGTTCTATTTAAAAAAATGTATTCACTTTGTATAATCGATGCGATTGAAAAGAAAGTATTTCACTCTAAGAATTGAGGCTTGTTAAAACAAGATTGGACGGTTACCTTTTCGACACGGTCCAATCCCGGAAGTAGTTTTTGTTTTAACAAAGGTATTTTAAGGTTGTATGCTTGAGGATGCTTGTATAATGTAGGAGACATGGCTGCCATTTACTTCTTCTTCCATTTTCAAGGAAGAACAACTCCCTATTTATCACCTTAAAATGATGTTAGGTAGGTTGACTTTGGTTTTATCTATTTTTTGAAATTTTACTCTCCACTTTGCAATGGCATCTCCATTGATTAGACTTCTATATAAATGATCATCCTTGTTAATTTTTGGTTTTTTTGTTCTTAGTCCAGTTGCATCATTTTTAAATTTTTTTCTAATTGTTTAATTTTTTCATTTGCTGCTTAATGGTTTTCCAAATAAATTTTACCGACTTATATATTAGTATCAACTGCTTTACTGTATCTTTTCTAATACTGTAATATATACAATCACAGCCTCATCACTTTTTTTGAATTCCAAATTTTAAATTTCTCTTTAGCACACATTTTAATAATCTATTGACAGAAATGAATACTATCAGAATATTAAATAGTAGGTATTTTGACATAAACCTTAAAAGTTTTAAAATATTTAAAAAATCCATTTTTTCATTTGTATGTTACTTTTATTAATATCATTTAAAAAGATGATGAAAAAAACATCCCAGAATTATTTAAAATCGTATTTATTATCCTCGATTTTAATTATTCTTCATAGTTTTTTAAATGACACTCAGTCAACGTTTTGTAGAATTCTATCGATTGGAACAGACGTGTCCGAATGAAGTAATGAAACGAATAATGGCATTATCCCTTGTAAAATAAATAGAGAAAAGAGTAATTCGATCTATTTATTTTATAGAGCGTAAAACTGTTGCAGGAGAAAATCCTTGGGGTATAGCTATAACGTCTCGACGGTGAAATATATACCCCTATCCAATCACCCTTTGATTAGCAGTTCATAACTGACGTCGAATGCGTTCGTTGGTAATGTGAAAAATCGATATATTCATTACTAGAAATCGTATTTTATACGACACTACAAAGTATCTTTCATGGCTGAATCTCATTTCGATCTTAGTACGATATAATATTTAACGAAATATAAGGTCTGCTTACGTTAAGGGAGAAAATAGGTTCCAGTAACAATTTTCTAACACGAATTTCTCATAAAGGTATGTCAGCGCATACAATGAGATCATCTTCCAAAATTTATTATCCTATATTAACATTATCTTTTTGCTCTTTTTGCAAGGTAAATGTTAGCACTGGATGTATTACACGTTTTGTCAACTACAACTTCTGAGTAATTGGCAAAAGCTTTCCTAATATCATGAATACTTATTACAGTTACAGTAGCAAAATATTGACTTAGCCAAAAGGGGTGGTAAGCGACGTTATTTTCATTGCCTTAATTAACTAAACTGTTTGAAACTTATAAATTATACAGTATGTTAACATTTCAAACGCTTGTTAATTGTACGCCTTACATGATCTAACTAATTAATTAAATTTTGTTAAAAAAATCTATAAATTTTTACTACAATACTAAAGTTTTATAGTAGATGGTGCTTCGAGAACTCTTGAGAAAAGCAATTAGAAACTTTTCACTATGTCAAAATAAAAGATCCCTTAAAGATGCACCTACCGTTTTTATTTTTAAAAATTTAAGCACGATGGAAACTATATTTTCGCTTGCCTGAAAATGGAAATCTTAGATTATATGTGTGTGGTTACATCATCAGTCCGGGAAAAGTAGCCATTCGTCCTAATAAAATACTGGCTTACATAAAGAAGCCGCTTAAGGGTTGTTTTAACTTTTAAGTTTATAGGTGGATGTTGACATTAATTTTTACTTTCGAATGAGTAGGTTTTTGTGAGTATTTATGTAAAATTGAATTATGTTCTGCATCAAATGGTAATGTACTGGAATAATGAAATGGTCTTCGTTCGTCTTTCTGATTTCAGTTTCCGCTTCTACTTCTGGCTCCAAATTTCAGGATTGTCAAATGTATGTGCAGGTTGTTTTTATTTACAAACATGAACATCAATAATAATAAACCGCACTATATTATTTTTAATTATACTGTATTTATTTATTTTTGTTGATGTTATGGTTTTTCGCACTTGTTATAGCAATTCAACCGCGTTTTACAAATTAATAAGATTTAAAGATGGTTCTTTGTTACTGAACAATAAAGTTTAATAATTTTTAGTTTCATGGATAATCCAAACCCCAAACTAATCCATCATAGAAACCCGAAAGCAAAAGCGTTCGAATGGCTGTAACGAACGTGACGACTTGGCTTTTAGAAATGTTTTCGAAGTAAACTTATTGGCAACGATTAACCTCAGAGGTATTTTCAAAGACGTTAATGTAAAATAAATGAGTGCGGAAAACGTATTGTGCCAACTTTATGGCATCTACTAATTTGTCCTCTATTATTCGTGTTTAAAACGTGTAGAATAACATCAAAGTAAAGTCGAATCGCAGTTAATCTGATTGGCTAACTAGTATATTTATTGCGCTGATTAAATTGTTTATAAATGTCATTTTGCTTTAGTACTACAATCGTGGTAATCATTTTAATTTCGAGTTAAACCAGCATAATACAATTTGATGTTTTTAATCATTAATGCAATTTTATGATATAAAGATGATTTCACGTGTAAATTTAAGCACTTTATTGTGGAAAATTTGGTCGAGTACCTATTTTATTTTTAGTCTCGCCCCGTTAATATTTAATTGTAAGATTTTGACAAATTAAACCACGTAAGGACTTTTTGAGAAGGCTCAGTGATTGAATTCTCAATTGTCCTTATTGTGGGTAACCTCTTCAAATGTAGGTATTTGCATATATTTTCTATAAGTTAAATTAAGTATAAAATAATAAAAAAACTATGTGTTTTCTGGCAGCTTTCATTATTATCCGCTATAGGTGGTGCCATCTATCGAAATTTTCTGAAGTTACATAACGATAACGACTTTACCATAATTTTCCAATGTACTTTTTATTTATTTATAATAAAACTAGACAAAGCCAGTATGCTACGCATGCGTTAAGTCACAAAAATAAATTAGCTTCTAAAGAGCAGACAGTCATGAACAATAATTAGCACTTACATTAACATTCATCAGTTGAGTAATCAATATGAATGCAGAGTATGTACTCCATGTGAATTCGTACAAATGAGTCGAGAGTATTCGGGTGTGCGCTCGCAACGAATCGAGAGTAGGTGAGGACGCACAAACGACATAACATATTAATATAGAAGATATGGATGTAGTCCGAATAGAAATTATTTATTAAAAAATATTTAGAAGCGGATTTATTGGCTCGACCGCTTTAACGTAATACAACAAAGTTTATTTAGGTGAAATTGACTGTTTGGTTCGCATAACGCTCGCAGTTACGCGTGTGTGAGTCATCAAGTTCGTGCATACGAAGATTTTTTGGGTGAAATTGAATCCTCTACAGTTAAACCATTCGAAAATTTGCAAAATTACGAATATTTTGATTTTTATTCGTGTTTTTACGTAATATGGTTCCGGAGTTATAAAATTACAGTATTCGTATAACAATGTAAAATTCCTTAAAAAATTTTTAAAATGATAAATTTTTTTAAACATTATGTGATAGGGTCATAAAAGGAACGTTTTTTTAAATAAATTTTTTTTATCTGTTATAATTTAGAAATTATGGCCGTTTTAGTTTTCGAATGAAATTTTGTCGGAAACGTTTTTCGCTTATAACTTTTGAAAACACGCGAGGTCTAACAAAACTGAAACGGCCAAAAATTTTATTTCTTTATCCGCGTATGATGCTTTTTGAATTTTGAAAATCGGTCCGTAAATAAGCGAGTTGTGGTCAACTTACGGCTCAATTTGTTTGAAATTTTTTGACTATTTTAACATTTTTTTAACCTCGAAGATGCCCTCGTACAAAAAAATCTAAATCGAAAAATAAAGACACATCTTTCGTAAACTCGAAACTTTTTCGAAACGAAAATATCTTAAGCCGTTCTAATGTGAGACGAATTTGAAAAAGGTTGATTTTCGTATAGATTTGAAAATGAATCGAGAGTAGGTGTGCGTTCACACTAACGACATAACATATTAATATAAGATAAAATATTTAAATTTTTTTTTTTTTTTTTTTTTTTTTTTAAATAAAATAAAAAAAAAAATTTTTATTTTTTATAATTATAAAATTTTTTTTATTAAAATAAATATTTTTTATTTTTAAATTTTAAGGGATTTTTTGTTTATAAAAAAATTGTCAACATTAATTTAACCTTTGAATAAATAAACATTTGGATAACTTGAATTCCATGCTATTAAATAATATATTAAATTGTATACTATTATCTATTTCGACTTTTTAAAATAGGAAAAGTCCGTCTTCGAACTGGATAAAATAAGAAGGTTGGAAGTTGAACTAATTAAAGAAGTACGCCTTTTGAAAAACTTACTAATGATTTTTATTGATTAGTTTGTGATCAAAAAATTTTTTTTAAATAACAAGTTGAAAATATGGTTATAAATATGAAATGTCACAAACATCTCAGAGTTAATTTTTGAGATACGCAGGGGTAAACCATGTTCTGCAGAAAAGTTGTTGGGAAGTAACCCATGTAATAGGTACAAAAATTATCCAGTCCGAAGATGACTTTTCCTGTTTGAAAAGTCGAAACTAGTCAGTGGTATACAATTTAATATATTGGCCCGGACTTTGAGTCTAATGTTTATTTTTATTCAAAAACAACACCAATAAAGTATCATGAATCGCTCCTTCTTCGATAGAATTAATTTAATTGTCCAAAAATATAAAATATAGAATAAGAATAATTTAGAAATGCGATTGTGGATATACTAGTACTCTTTGGGAACAAAACAAATTCTCGATTTTAGCCAGTGACTACCCAATTAACATTGTTCCAAAAAGAAGTATTCATTTATGGCCACGGTTTTCACCTAAAAAATAGAACACATTTCTTTGAATGGTGATATTGTCACCTTCACACTAGAAAATCTTGTTCGAAAAGTCAGAGAAATTCATTCACCGACAAATCGTCATCTGTGTCGACTAGCTCCAAAGAATCGTATCCATTCTGGGAAGATTCAATTTCTTCAAATAGTTTTTTTATCAGTTTTTGAATTCTTTAAAATTTTATGTTGTTCCAAGGAGTTCATTGTCATGTCCATCAGTTTAGATGTATAGACTACTGACTTCGACTCTCTTTTTTATGAGTTTAAAAATTTCCTTGTCTCGCACCATTGCTCTTACAGCCTTCTCCATCTTCATCTTGTGAAATCTTAATTGCAGGTGACCTCATGGTAGATGCTGACGCCTGGGCACATGGCAACTTACATCACCATTTGTAGCTAATGTTGCACATTGTTATATATTAGCAGTAGTTGAATTTTGAGGCTTGGTTTGAGGTTAATCCGTAACTGTGCTAGCAGCAAATCTTCTTCAACAAATTTTAATGTTTCAAACTATGTACCAGGTTTTTTAATAAGTTTATGATGTTTGGTCTCGTAAATGATCTGTTGAAAACTTTATTAGTAAATTTTCCCAGATTTTGAATTTGGAAAATCAACCAATTGTCATAAATATTGCCCAAGATAGACTTAAAAGGTTCATATATCTAGAGGCTACATCATGAGGCGAAAACATAAGAAGAGTAATTGCTGTATCTTTACACCGCTTCTAAGAAAACATGTGATGTGGTTATCCATAAGAACATTTTTCTGTAGAGCTGTTTTGTGAAGGTTTTAATGTGTTCTACTGGTGACCTTAACATATCAATGTGTTAAGTAAAGGAACTGAACAGTAAACAGTTAAAAAAACTTAACGGCAATCTTATTTATTCTAGATATTTAGGTATTCGGTATTTGGCAAGCAAAATCAAATGCAAGCAATATGATTTGTTAATAGAAGAGTCCGTTATGTAAGTCAGAACAACGTTGAACGTAAGGCACTAATTCTTTTTCTTCAGAGTTTGAGAAAACTTGATTTACCGTGTATTTATTCTTAAAAGCCCTTAACTCTTCATTCTCCTGAGTCGGATGAATTTTTCATACCGGTGCTTTATCCTCTTAGTTTTTTATTTGTCGAATTCGTAAAACTGCAGTATTTCTGTTCAAGTTCGAACCGGCACTTTATTTTTGAAACTCATTTCTTATAACGTTTTCGTCGACCTTTGTTTCGCACGTATTTTCGAGTGATCTACAATATGTTGCAGTTTCTTTTAAATTTACATTACAATAATGGAGTAGATTCAATAATGGTTTAACCATCAACAGCCAACATGATTTAATCATCCTCCCCAAATAAATAAGATGTTTTCAGATAGGTTCTCTGTTAGCAGTGGGGTGCCACAGTGTTCAGTTCTAGGTCTATTACTATTTGTTATCTTCACAGCCGATTTATTGAACAACTTTCGCAGTCCGCATGTAGCATATGCGGATGATTTGAAAATCTTTGGTCGTTCTTCTACAATTAGCAAAGTATTAAAACCACGATACATTATATAGCTGACTGGAGTAATATCTGGCATTTACCATTAAACCTTGACAAATTCCGTGTAATTTTTTTTGGTCAATAAGTCCAAAAATTACGTACTCAATTAATGACATATTTATTTCACATCACAGCTTGATTTAGTAGTTTTGGTTGATAATGTGCCAAAGTTGCAAGGAAATCTTTTGGGTTGTTATGCAACATGAAAAAAAGTTTTGTTAATCCGTCTCTGAAATGTGCGAAAAAATTTTTGTCAGTTACATTATACCTCATTTTGAATAAAAATAAAGATTTCCACTCCCCCTTAAAAAAAAATAAAAATTTTTTAAAACATAGGTGTTGTGAGTTGGGGTTTTGCTCATAATTATACAGAACGCCTAAGATAAACATAATTTTTCTGTAATCGCTATAATCTTTTTCTGTAACGCTATGTAAATATTATCTATAATGAGTTAAATGTTTATAACTACTAAAACAACAATTAATCAACACAAATAATTCTTATTTTAACATTTGTTTATAAAAAAAAATCTTTAAACAAATTTGCAAAGTACACTTACCCCTATCGAACTTTAAGAGTCTGTTTTATAGTGTTCGCGTGGATTAATTATTATGCAAATTTGGCAATAAATAGTTTTTACAATTTAAAACAACATATCAAAGAATAAAATAATATTTTTTAAATCGAAAATATTTGATTTCAAAGTTATGGCTACGCGCGACGTAAAAAAAATTTAAATGTTTTTAAAATTTAAAAAATTAACTAAAGTATTTATCCACCAAAATTTAATTTTCTAATATATTTAATATTTTTTAATAATTAATTTTTTTTTTAATTTTTTTTTTTTTTTAATTATAAAAATTTTTTTTAAAATATTTATAATATTTAATTTTTTTTAATTTATTTTTTTAATTTTTTTTTTTAATTAATTTTTTTTTAAAAAATTTTTTTTTTTTTTTTATAATTATAAAAATTTTTTTAATTTATAAATATAAAAAAAATTAAAATAAATTATTCGAGGGGTAAATTTGATCGTGTTGTGGATTTAAAAATATTAGCATTTTTATTCTTTGATATGTTGTTTATAATTATAAAACTATTTATTGCTGAATTTGCCTAAAAAATTGATCCACGCCAACACGTTCAAATTCACCTTCGAACGTCCACTACGTTTATACTTAATGTGGCGCGTAGCCATCACTTTGAGATCAAATATTTTCGTTTTAAAAAATATTAGCATTTTTATTCTTTGATATGTTGTTTATAATTATAAAAACTATTTATTGCTGAATTTGCCTAAAATTGATCCACGCCAACACGTTCAAATTCACCTCGAATATACTTTTAAGTACTACAGCGCGTAGCCATAACTTTGAAATCAAATATTTTCGTTTTAAAAATATTAGCATTTTTATTCTTTGATATGTTGTTTATAATTATAAAAACTATTTATTGCTGAATTTGCCTAAAAATTGATCCACGCCAACACGTTCAAATTCACCTTCGAACGTCCACTACGTTTGTACTTAATGTAGCGCGTAGCCATCACTTTGAGATCAAATATTTTCGTTTTAAAAAATATTAGCATTTTTATTCTTTGATATGTTGTTTATAATTATAAGAACTATTTATTACTAAATTTGCATAATAATTAATCCACGCGATCACTATAAAAGAAGCTCTTAAAGTTCGATAGGGGTAAGTGTACTTTGCAAATTTGTTTAAACAATTTAAACAAATTGCAAAATAAGAATTATTTGTGTTGATTAATTGTTGTTTTAGTAGTTATAAACATTTAAGTCAATATAGATAATATTTACATAGCGTTACAGAAAAATTCATTTTTATGGCTGGTTTTATGGCTAACTTCACATGGGTTTTTTTTTTTTTTTAAATTAAATATTTTATATATAAAATAAATAAAATTAAAATAAAAAAATTTTAATAAAAAATAAAAAAAAAAATTTTTTTTAAAAAATATTATTATTTAAAAAATATTTTTTTAATATATTATATTTTTTTTTTTTAAAATTAAAATTAATAAAAAAAATAAACTTTTTAATTCTTATGTCCACCTCAAAAGCAAGTAATTCCTTTATAATAATAATAATAATATGTATTGCTAACATTTTTGAAAGTGTAAAATTTTACAGAGGCATACTTTGGAGTGTTATGTTATCCTATTCTCTAGATGCGATATTCTTACTGGAATGAACAAAAAACAAACATTTAAGGTCCAACATTTTAAACACAAATAAGTGTTTACAATCAGATTTACATAATAACTGAAAGTTTATACACACTGTTGCCAGACTGTGTACTGAGATTAAAATATAAAATATTGGGGGATATTAAAAACACTTTGTAAAATATTTAGGACAGGTTGTAACCTTCCTTATAGTTGAATCATAAAAGTTCTCTTCACTGCAAACTGCATGTATAGGTGATTTCTGCATTTTCATGAAGTTCTTAGATTTTGAAGGAGCTTACTTCACAGAATTAAGTTTATATTAAACTCATATTATTAATTTTTTTGTAAAACATAATGTTAAATTTGTAACCTCTTTGTCTTGGGCAAAATTTTTCTAGAATTTCAACATTTTTTACTTTTATCTGACAGCTACTAACTCTCTAGTATATTTTTAATTTTGATGTTCTTACGAGAAATTGTGCATCTTTAAAAACTAGTAGATCATTTAAAAGAAGGAAGATCGTTTGAGCAATCTGTCTTTCTAGAATATATTGAGGTGTTTAAATTCTAGTTAATAAAGAAAGTGTACAAAACCAATGTTACATGATGCATAACTGCACAACATTAATATACAGTGATACCAAAATATGATCAGGACAGCATTGAAATTTTGGAAACTGAAAGAGTTACTGTGTTGGTTAAATTAGTAAAAAAATGCACAATTTTTACATGGTGTGTCCAAACTAACATACCTTAACCGATGTCCATTTTTTAAAAGTATTTTTTGATATTAGTTTTTTATTTAATCCTGAATTATTTGAAGATATACAGGGTGAGTGTTTTTCTATGTTTAGCATAGGCATCTCGGAAACTAATAGAGATAGAGAAACGGTTAAACGGGGAAAGAATTGTAAATTTTTTGAGCTTAATAAAATGTGGTTTTTGGTTGCTTTGGAAAAATGCAATGCTAATTAGATATTTTTGGTAAATTCGATTGGTGCTTGTGTTTGTTATATTGACATCCCAAAAAATTTATAGAGGAAAAGTTTCTTATAGGTTCGTCATCCATCACATACCTATTCCGCATTGGTTTTTGGTTTATACCATTACTGACTCTAATAATATTTTTATTGAATACTTCGAAGTCACTTTATAATTTGTATACTTCTAGTGTCATGATTTTCTTGACTGAGACATATATTTTGCCCTTGTATAGTTAGGACAAGGTATAGTGAAAACGGCAGGTAAACTGTTGCCGCAAAGGATTTCACTATATCTTGTCAACGACTTATACCTACATTCATGATTTCTGTGCCAGTATCTTTATGTGCTTTGTCTCGGTTCTGTATTTATGAGAGGTCGTTCTTGCCCTATTTCTAAGTTGTTTCTTCTCTTTATTTATTCCATTTAATCCGTTTTTTGAAGGCATTTGTAAGGTTTTTTTTAACAAGTTGAGAACAGGAAACTATCGGTAACCTTCAACATGTAGGATCGGATTTTTGTTCCAGATTTTTCTCCTTTCTATTTTATAGTATCTACTTCTCGAATCGTTGATTTCCGCTTCCACCGAATATTATCTTACCAAAGTCCATCTCCTCCGCCTTCATCGTCGTCAAGAGCTTATCCCCACAATACTGGATCTGCAGCAAATAGTGACTGTATTTCAAATGGAGATTTTCACACATTTCGATTTTTTCAAAATTAATAGCGGTTAAATAAATACCTATAAATAAATTTTTAAAAAAACGTTTTTGTCAGTCGTGTATCAACGTAGAAGGGCATGCTGTGAATCATGTTCAACCTCGTGTTGATAAACTGCAGACCTCTAAACGCACGACAGACTAGTTCACAACCTTCTTCTAATGAGCTACAATTACGTTTGTTCAAAAATGTTACGCTAACGTAATACGGGTCGTTTAAAATTAATCTAGAATTCGAATGGGATTAATTAATTTTTGAGATAAACAATTTTTTTCTTACATCATTGAGCAGAAGATCAGAACGTTCCCCTTATACATAGTTATGAATTATCTGACGAAATATTTGTATTTTAATTGTATATCATATATTAGCACCTTGGCATCTTTTAATGAAATGAATGATCATAAAATTACGTTTTTTGTAGAAATCCGAATATAATTGTATTTCGTTAAACGATTCATTTTGCAGTTTTTGATTTAAATTGTATTTATTTTCATTCCAACTTATTGTTGATTTCAATCGGCATTAAAAACAGCGTGAACTTACTGCAATCGCTCTGCACCATTACACTCTATTTTTCGAAGATGCACTTACTAGAATTAATCAATTTATCAGCTTGATTGGTCAATTAATTTTGAAATACGAGCTAAGTACTTTAATCAATTTTAATTTTTACGCCGGCTTTCCAATTTTCGATATATTAGGACAGTAAAAATGCTTTTGATATGAATCGGTTAAAGAAAAAAGTCTTCAATTATCTATGAGCAATCAATTAATTGATTTTTATTTAACATCAACTGGGATGAAGTATTTACATAATTGTGATTTATGCATTTTGTTTGATCAACTCGGTATGATTATAATTATTAATAGTTAGTTTACGTTAAGCGTTTATCGTTCCATTAAATAATAATGTTTGTAGGTTATATTTAGTCGATGCATTAGGTGGTTATTATAGGATTATTTAACAATTAATTTTATTACAACTGGCTTTTTTTAATTGAGTAACAGTGATTTATTGCAAGATTTTTTTAGATCGACTTCAGTTTGGTAACGATGAATTAATTAATTACTTTATAAAAATTATGGGGTTTGCTAATAGAAACTATTCAGTTAAATAACTTTCACATAATTTTATCATGTATTTGATTAGTCTGCATAGCCTGTAACCTAATCGAAATTAGTAATACATGACGGTATGCCGTTTTCTTTTTATTTTTTATTCTGATTTTTTCTTTGCCGGTTGTTGTCTGGGGGGTGGGGGTGATTTCAACTTTGAGTTGAATTATCTTGAGTGCACTATAGGATAATTTTTATTTTTCATAGAGCTTAGAAATATGTATATAAGTATCTACTTCTTCCTAAAATTAATTTTAATTTGATTGAAGTTTATTTATCAATGCTTTTTAATAATGTCAGGTTCTGAAGTTCATTTAAAATTAAATATAACTATTGAATATTGTTTATGTACATCAACGATTTTTATTCTCTATTTATATACCTTTTATGTAATTCGATCGCCTAGATTTTTTGTTGTTTTGTTTAAACAACAAACATCAGAGTTTGAGTTTTTCCGTCACTCAAAGTACGTTTGATTTTATATAACCTTGCGGTGATGGTTGCTAAAGGCTATAATTTAATTGGAAAATTCTATTACTTATTTGTTAGTGTACGAACAAAATCGATTTAATTAATTCTTTTAGATAAATACCGTTCTTTAATAACTTTTAAACATGTTGCTGATTTTTTTCGAGATTTACTGGCCAAATTTTGAGAAATACGCATGACGACGCGAATTTAATAACGAACTAATCACGATTGTCCTGCAAGATAAAATTAATTGAAATTTAAATGTGATTACCATCTGATTAATGATCGTTTAATATTATTTCAAAACCAACAAGTACCCCACGCAAAAATGCTAGTTTTCTGGTTTGAAAAAAAAACAAGGTTACTGAACAGAATCCACAAAAGGACGTGCTTTTAATGTAATTGAAATTTTTGTTTTATAACATGAATTCTCGTATTCGTTTAGGTGGGAAAATTTGATAAGCATCACCGCACACGGATCTCTTCAGTAGCACCGTCGTTGTACCCGAATACGTAAATTCTACAATGGTCTTGCGTGTAACATGCAAGACTTGGCTGTTTACGACGTAATTAAAAAAGAACGTTGGTAATGAAACCGATTATTTTCGAAAATCTTCGCCGCCTCATGGGAGGCGGCCGCAAGAAGAAAGATAAAGAGACTTCTGTTCAAACGGAGTGATTCGTTTAAACGCATATCTATACGTAAAAGTTATTTGGATCGAGGTAAAAAGAAGCACTTGCAAAAATTGGAGGCGGCTACTCAAACGGTGTCCGAAGATATTGTAAATAATATTGGTGTTTCTTCTACCACGAAGGTAGATAGTTCCGTTCAAGTTGGTAGTTCTGAAATTAGTGTCGTTACTGTAAATAAGGACGCAACGGCATCGCATAGTAATAAACCGTTTAAGAGTGTTATAGCTTACGGTCAGTGGTTGAAAGGGATTCGCGTTGATGATAACCAAGGTGTGGTGAAAGGTGGCGAACGTACGGTAATTTACATTCCTGCATCAACCGACGACAAACAATCTTCTCCAGTTATAAGGCAACTGTCGTCATCGCCCACCTTTCACAAGAAATCTACCCTTAAATTGAAGCCTCCTAGTCCGGTGCTTCAGCGGAATGAAAGTAATGATTCGGCCGTTGAAGTATTTCCTTGGGGCGATTGCGTCGATGTTAAAAAGTCGCCTCTAATTAAACGTAGAATGAGGCCGACATCGCCTCCGTCATTACTTCCAGAATCGGGTGCTGAGGAAATGTGTTCCCTGTCAATAAGTTTAGGACGCATTTGGATGGACGCGCCTCAAGGATTGGCACCGCGTAGCTTAGAAATGCCGAGATTTGGCGGGTTACCACTGCCTGCGCATCATTCTCTAGACAGCGCACTGAAAGATCGCAAAGACGATCCCATAACTATTACTCGACTGTTAAAGAAACCAACACCTCCGGTCTCTCGAACGTTATCAACGACAAGTAATACTACAAATTCAACGGGCATGTTTTCCAGTAAAGATTCTGGATTTTCTTTTTCTATTTCTATACCCAAACTAACTGATTTTAATTCATCGACGGGCGCTGTCCCCGCATCAAAGGGATTCTTTAGGAGAAAAAGACCCAAACCGAAATTATCGGTCAGTAGAGACGGATATTTCAAACGTACAAGCGGTGCTTTGGAAGTAAGGAGAAATTCGGTTAAGCGTCGTAGCAGTAAAAAGAAAAAGTTGCGTGGTTCAGGTCGGAAAAGGAAAAAATGCAACTCAATGAAAAACGACATGTATCAAGTTGTTATAAGTCGTCCGCATAGGTCTCTTAAGAATTTAAAATTAGATCAATGATATTCGTACCTCCTGAAAAAAGGAAATCATCCGTGAGGCGCAAGCAATCGTTTAAAGCGGGTTTATTAGAAATCCGAAACTTTAATTTGGACGAAAACGGCAGAAATTTAAATGAAAGTACGGACGAGGGTTTATACGAACCTCTCCCAGGCGAGTTCGAAAACTTCTCGGACGAGCAATCCCCATGCGGTCGCCTATCTCGCATTAGTTTAAGGGACGATGACTACGACTATCCGTCTAACGACTTTCAAACCGCTGATCGTCTGTCCGTGGAATCGGTCGTATCGGGAGTTGTTAGTGGCGTGGTCAGTGATGACGATAATAAGGAAGATAGTTTTACTTACGCACAAGTTAATCCTTATATTCCTCCGGGCGTGTCTCCGGTTCCTAGAAGACGCCCAGTTAGACGAAAAAGATCCGGATTGTCTCATAAACGTAGCATTACTTATGTTGCTAAACCCAATATCATGAGGGCACCCTCGACTCTCAGGAGGCCAACTAAGAAAAACGGTGAGTTTGTGAATTTAAACATTCTTTATCTTGCCTTTTTGGCATTTTCCATTTTGTAGAATAATACTTTTGTGCTTTAATACATTAATGATCGATAAAATATGTTATTACTATTGAATTTCATCATGTCTTAATGTAGTAAAGCCGCAACTTGGTAGATATCTTTTGTTTCGGAATTATAATTTGTAACACCAACCCAAGTAAACTCTCCGTTTTAGAAAAATACAAGGATTTACAAACTTTCGTAAATTGTTGTGCATAATTAATACGATTTTTGAGAAACCGATATCAAGATTGTAATGTACTGTACGCATAAGAAAATTTTAAGGAAAATCTTTAGACTGGTTTCGAGAAAATCGTTTTTTTCGATTCTTACACCCTTTATTTTGGGGTAGAAAAAAGAAGAAAAATCACTTTTGAGAATCCTCTAGAAAAACCCTAAATATGAAACATAAGCATAAGCACAATACAATTGTATGTATGCGAGAAAGTAAAGATAGCTTAGATTACTCCTCTGACTCTACCTGCCATGAACAACAAAATTACTTAGATTCCTTCTGAAGAGTCAATAAAAAAATGGATTCATCATTTTGCGAGATTAGTTTGAACAAATATAAATACAGAAAGACACACAAACATAGAAAGTATAGATTAATATCTAATTAGACCTTTACAACCAATGACAATTTCGTTAAAATCTGTTTACCCTTTTATTAGACCAGCACTAACAAATAAATTGAATTAAATCTCCTGATTGATTTTAAGTTGATTTTAGTTTACCCCAAAATTACGTCTGGGGGCCTTCTTATCGGAGATCTTTCTAATTGTTCCATCTACTAAATAACTTTTGGGAAAACAAAATCAACAAACAAATAAACAAAATAGATAGATAGACATAAACAACAAAAATACCTATACCCCAGTCAATAGAGCAAATAATAAGTAAATTTTTGACAAAAATAATAATAGGATACCGCCTGCGCCATGTAATGGTAAATAGTATAAAGTCATTATATATTTAATTAACATTTAAATCCAAAGAAACATGTTTTTCTCAACTATTTTTCCTGAGTGAAAAGTAATAAACCATTGTTAATGGTGTAAAAAGAAAAGTTATAGAAGATAAAAATACGAATAAAATGAGCACCAATTAGACTCGATCAGGTAATAACTTTCCGAGAAAAATCGGAATAAGTAAAATATTTGGTTTTCTTTTAAAATTCTAGATCCGTCATTTTTTGAGATGTAGTGCAAATCTTTCAGGAAATAGGAAGTAATAATACGTAATTAGTGTGTGCAAAACCCTGCAATTGTTGGGCAATTAGTTTATGCACAATTGCGATTTACATTTTTTAAAGCAATATATTCAATTGAGACTGAATGCTAGTGTGATCGTCCGATTGTCAGAAATTAAAAAAAAAATTGTGAAGTTGAAATAGGAAGGAACAAAACGTATATTCTCATTTTTCAATAAAATGATATTTAATACCCAAAAAATGCATGCAAAAATGACTGAAAATGACCGAGTGTGAGAATACGGTGGAGTAGTGGGGGTATCCGCCCGCTAGCGCCGTTTGAGGGGATTGCGATTTATATAAGCCCGCTGCGGACGGGTACTCCCACTACTTCTCCGTTTTCTCTCATTGGGTCATTTTCAGTCATCTTTACATGCATTTTTTACTTGTTAAATATTATTTTATCAAAAAATCAGGATATACGTTTTGTTCCTTTCTATTTCAACTTCACAATTTATTTCTGAGAATCGGACGACCACACAAGCATTCAGCCTCGATTGAATAAATTGCTTTAAAAAATTTAAATTTCAATTGTGAATAAACTAATTGCCCGACAATTGCAGGGTTTGGCACACACTAAGTACGTATCATTATCTTCTATTTCCTGAAAAATTTATCCTACATCTCAAAAAATGACGGATCTACGAATTTTAAAAGATAAACCCAAATACTTTTTACGATTTTTCTCAGAAAGTTATTACCTGATCGAGTAGAATTTTCTTCGTATCCTTATCTTCTACAACTTTTCTTTTTACACCATTAACATTGGTTCATTACTTTTCACTCAGAAAAAAAAGTTGAGAAAAAACAAGTTTCTTTGCATTTAAATGTCAATTAACTATATAATGACAATTCATTTTTGGTATAAAACATGAATACAAGGTACTTTATACTATTTACATTACGTGGTGTAGGTGGTATCTACTATTTTGTCAAAAATATATCTCTATTTACTCTGCACTACTAGAGTACTTTCAGGAAACCTACAATGGAAGTCCTCTCACAATAAACCCCTTCATCAGGTCGGACAAATAAACTGACAAATTACTTGAATTAGTCTCTAAAAAACTTTTATTGCTTACACAATCATGCAGATATACAAATAAAAACAGATTATAGTAATGCTGACGATGTTCCTCGGAAAATTCTTCTGCCTGCTTATGAAAGTCTCGTCGAAATCGATTCATTTTCAGTCCTGTACTTCTTTTAATGTTTTTTTCTTTTTCTTCTAGTATTGTCCACATTTCTCAGTTTCAGGATTTCGATCGCCTTCCCCTTTTTTTCGCTATTCTGGCGTTTCATATTTGGTTCACTGGTACTTTTTCATTTTACTCTGACTCCACTCTTTTATATACCTATGCTATTATGCTTTCTACATCCTGTTCCTTATATTATATGTACTCTTCAAGAGCCCTTCTAGGTGGAGGTGGGAATAATACTCACCCTCACCCTTACCCACCGTTGTGTGGGCTTTATCAAGGCTGGTTTACAAAAACGAGTTGGTAGTCAATTTACTACTATAAAATTCATCAAAAGATGATAGGTCGATTTTAATACTTTAAAAAACCACAATTAAAACTTTAAAACATATAGTCTTATTAAAATTTAATATTTATATAAATTACACACTAACAACACTTAAACTTTACCTATATCCTGTTTCCTTTTTTATTTGGGTGTTTCTCCTGTTGTCACTTCTTTTATTTATCTTAAATATCCCATTGCTGCTGCTTGTGACTTGCTATGAGTACCCACGACTCGCAGCCATACTGTAGTATTAGACTTTATAATCAATGGTATTAGTCTATATACAGGGTGTGTCTGGATGATAGCATGTTAGATGAATAATGAGAACGAAAAAACCGAAAACTTGTAACTTTATACAAATGGACATAGTCTACTCACTAAAAGTATTTTCATGGCCGTGTCACTTCCAGTTATATCGGAAATTGATACGAACTTTGTTATTTTAAATATAATCCCCAATTTTTATTTTATTTTCGGTTTCGCATAAAATTTTACGTCTTCTACTACCATGTTTGGCTTACTTATCTCTTAAGGAAAAAAAATTATTTCAGACGTTAGTAACGAAAATTTGAATTTACTGAAAAATTAATATTTCTTGAAACATAAATGGCAGATAAGCGAAACTTGTACAACGGTTAGACATGGCATTGGACTATGTTTTCAGTATTAGACATTTTTGAAATTTATTTATAGTGGAGGTACGGGAGTAACGGTAGTTAAGAAAATTAAAATTGCCAAGAAGTCAATTTTTTTAAATTGCAAGTAAATTTTATTATACTCTCATTCGATGCAGAATTTAATTACCTATCCGCTGATATATCATGTTCCTATACCTAAACTGAATGATTTTCATGTTATCTGCTTTTTTGTACTTTCTTCTCTTTGTTGTCTGCTTTTTTCTACTTTTCTGGAGATGATGTAGTAAATTAATAGTGTGCTTTGAATTCTGCCTGTCGTATGATTACAAAGCACACAATTAATTTACTACATCATCTTCAAGAAAATTAGAAAAAACGCAGATATCACGATAGTTATTCACTTTAGGTATAGGAACATGATATATCAGCACATGGGTAATCAAATTATGCACCACATGCAATTTAAAAAAAAAAGACTGAAAATTTTAGTTTTCTTAACTACCGGACCTCCACTAGAAATAAATTTCAAAAATGTCTAATACTGAAAACATAATCCAATACCATGTCTAACCGTTGTTTAAGTTTTCTTTATCTGCCTCTTATATTTCATGAAATATTAATTTTTCAGTTGATTCAAATTTTTTTTTCTGAATAGTGGTGAGAGATAAGTAGGCCAAACTTGGTAGTAAAAGACGTAAAAGTTTATGCGGAAACCAAAAAAAAAAATAAAAATTCGGGCATTGTATTTAAAATAACAAAGTTGGTATCCACTTCCGGTTGGCACCACTACGAAAATATTTTCAGTAAGTAGACCATGTTCATTTGTATAAATTTACAGTTTTCAGCTGAATCGCTTTTTTCGTTGTCATTATTCGTCTAACAAGCTATCGTCGAGACGCACCCTGTAGTGTTTTGCATATCTTTGTTTTGATTTCGTTCGATATACTTCTGTCTTGTTCAGAAAATTATTCTTAACGCCATTCCATAAAGTTCATTCCCTTCTTTATTCGATTTTTTATACAGGGTGATCCAGGTTATAGTAGCAATAATATACCATTCGATAGTCCGTCGAAAAATAAGTCGAATACATACTTTAATTTTTAAGAAAGATACAGCTCTTCAAAGTTTAGTTTTGAAAATCGTGTTTTTGTCACAACTCTCAGGTCATTGAAGTGATTTTGACAAAATTTGGTAGAAGTACTTATGTAATAGATACCCATTACTTGACGGTTTGTTGTTTTTAACGTTATAACATACTGACAAATATTATATTATCACCTACTTCATAATGGTTACTTCCATAGGTACTATTTTAAAAGTGTTTTAAACCTTTAAATTCATTTATCTCGTAAACCGAGCCTCCAATAAAATTTTACTAGAGTGACTTTCTTTTCTAAATTGATCTAGAAATCCAACTAAATTATCATTTGAAAAAAATAGACAGCTTAGAAAGTGTGGTAGGAAAAATGTCACCCCTCCTGTATCTACGTCACTGTACAGTTTTGACAAAAGTTACTTTTGTAAAGTAATGCGTATCTATTAGATAAGTACTTCTACGAAATTTTGTCAAAATCGCTTCAATGACCTGAGAGTTATGTCAAAAAACGATCTTCAAAACTAAACTTCGAAGGGCTGTATCTTTCTTGGGGAGCGTTTTTGAAAAGTATGTATATCGACTTATTTTTTGATGTATATGCTTCTTTCTGGTTTAAGATTTCTTCTAGCTATTGGAAGTGATTCAATTGCTCAATATTTTCTTCCTCAATCTCTATTTTCGTTTTTACATTTTCTTAACCGATTGTCACTATCTTTGTGTAATTTTTATTTAATTCTCCTTCGATAATAAATTCCAGCAATATACATGGTGTCCCACGACGATTAAGACAAGTAATATATCAGAATTGGGCAGTAGTAGATAATTATAATTTTGGGGGTGTAAATTAGAACAAATGTTGCATATTTTCTTGTTATTGTGTTACCCAATGAGGTATTTTTTCAAATCTTCTAAATCTGTAGCCGAAAATTACAGGGGATTCAATTTGAATTTTTAACTTCCAATCTTTAAGTACCTGTAGCTCTTGAATTAATCAGTTTAGACCCCAAGTGTGATAGTTAGTTGGAATTGTTTTATCGGGAGGAACACAGAAAGGCACAAATATACAGGTTGTCCCATTAATAATTTTGAATGCGACGTCACGTGACCAAAACAAATACCTCATTGGGTAACACAATAACAAGAAAAGATGCAACATTTGTTCTAATTTACACCCCCAAAATTATAATTATCTACTACTGCCCAATTCTGATATATTACTTGTCTTAATCGTCGTGGACACGATTTTTAAATTTGTTTCAACTTTGCATTTTTAAATGACCAGTTGTCATCTTTTTCGTAATTTCACTACTCTTTTAATTATTCCGTCTATAAAATAATGATATAAATATAGCGGACTTAAGCTTCATCTTTATCTTAATTTCACATTCTTTTGAATCGTTTCGGTACCTTATTGTCGTTTATATGAGACGAAGGTCTCCCTAATCCCAAAAATGCCAATACATCATGCTTTTTTCCTTTTGTGTTTTCTGTATGATCTATTTCCTATAGTCCTGTTCGCACCTTCCTCGTGTAAATCGAATTTGTGCTTCTTCCATCGCCGCTTCATTCCCATTCTTTTTTCTAATATTCTATATTCCCGGATCGACTTTAAAAGAAGAAACATTTTTTTTTAAATTTTGTTCTATTAGATAATTTTACTCTTGATTATTTGCCCTGCTTGTTTTCAAATCTTTAAACACAAATTACGTTTTATTTAATTCAAACGGTTCTTTTTTCAAAATCTGAACAATGTATTTTTGTAATTTTTAGAAATAACTCTAGAAGGTGGATTTCATTGAAAAATACAACTGACAGCAGATGGCCATTTTTTTGGACACCGAGAAGTCCTGATCTCACAGTAATCGACTTTCATCAGTGGTGTTTTTAAAATAAAATGTATACAGTGAGGTAACTAGACAATGATGAAGAGCAATTAAGTTAATAAAATTAAACTTCAGCTCAATTTGAATATTTTGTTCTCCGATGCTTCTAACTTTTTTTGTCTCCCCAACCAAGTTGGAATAAAAAATCTAAATTATCTTATGCAGCTGAAATACCTAGTATCAAATTAGTTTTTTTTTCTATTTAAACAATCTTACAGTTTAAGCACCCGATGCTTGAGTTTGAATTTGACTACTTTGGTACCATGCGTTGTTTACAATTATTAATTAAGGTTTTTCAATAATTGTTTCCCAAATCAATTAAACAACATTACTCTTATTGATGTCAAGCAATACTCCACGTTAGTGTTTGAAGAAACAACAGAAACCGGTAAAATAAAACCAGTTTTAGTTCCCCATGCACTTCCATGAAACTAAATATACAGAGTGTAACACAATGAGTTTTGATAATAATTCATGGAGGACATAACTTTATTAGAAATTTGCAATACCAGTAGTGGTTTCTAAGAACGTTAAGTTTGAATATAATATCATGAATGAGGCAATTTCGGTTATGTCGGAAATAGGAGTCCATCTTGCTTACTTTAAACTGACAATAGTATTTTTTATTTCGTTTTAGAATTCTGCGTAAAATTTTAGATAGAATTTTTGTACCTAAAATTAACATTTTGTGAAAATTTTATATTTTCAAAATTTTATCTAATCACCGAGTTCTCAAGAAACAACAATAGTTCTAGTAGACCAGTAGAAAACCAGGCCTTGCAAATTAATCCTTGGCGTTAACTTAATCGATAACTTCTACAGGGTGTTCTAAACTCAGAAGCCGACACACAATTAAAGTTATTTGTAAGTTGAATAGTAAACCTAAAATACAATATAATTTTTTTGTAATTTAGCATAAGAGTGATTTAAAAACAAATTTATAAATTCGGTTTTTTGTGTTTCTCCGAAACCAATCGGAAAATTTTAATAATAATAAACGAATTTCTTAAAATGCAAATTTCTTTTCTGTGATTGATTAGTCTAACAAATTTTATAATGTATTCGCAAAGCTTTCACGTATAACAGGCGGTGGAGTTTTAATAAAGAAGTTTCAAGAATTTCTAATATAAACAATCACTTATGCATTACTCACGGGACTCATTTGGCCGACTTTAAAGTACTTTACAACATAAACTCAGAACAGCAAGAAGCGCACTACGAAAATTGTGTCAACGACCAATTCTAAGATAAATGTTTTGCACAAAAGTAATTTAATTTATTAATATCTCCTTGTAATAACAAATGTTGCTGAATTATGGGTAAAGTGATTAATTAGAATATAATAAAGATTGATAGTTTATTTAATAAAGAATAATGCTGTTTTTACAACCTATTTTGTAGATCATGACAGCCAACGTATAAAAATACAATCCCACAGGAAGATATTATAATGCACATTCCAGTTTTTTGAAGTGATTTGAAACCGATGGATTTTCACCATAGTAAATATAAAATCTACACATTGAAGTGGTTTAAAACGCTAGTAATCTCTGAAATAAATAATCGGTTACAAGTGGAATATAATCATGTCAGCCTAGAGGGCGAATTGTCTTCATTTCCGACCATGAATGTGAAAACATGTTTTTATTATTTTTGGATTTAGGTGAAAATTTAACAACGAAATTTTTTTATTGCATGCGACTGTCGCAGGTATCAAACATTTATATAAAATATTCTAAACGTAACGTGTCGCAATTTCTTGCTTCTTTAGTAGAATTATAAATATATGAATGAAAATTTTAAATCTAAAATAAAATACATATGTATTAAAATAGGATATGTGAAAGAATCAATTTCCTACGCACCTGCATATCAAAGTATGTATATTTGTTTTCAGACATTCATCATAATTTTTAAATAAAGCATAATCAAATGTTTGTGGATGTTTGATGTAACCACAATACAAGATTTTTATTGTATTAACGATGGAACAAATTATTAATTCTTGAGTAATTGTGGAGCAAACATGCAAAACCAGATAAATCCATTTTTAGAGATTCTGGGTTCGAATATGATTTTTATTAATTCGTCTAAGCTCTATCGATTAGTGATGTAAATTTCAATCAAATGCATACAAATCCTTGGTAAATCTCAATGCAAAGTCAACTGATGCAACCAAAACCAGATAAATCAAATTTTCAAACAAAACAAGGTAAATCCTCTGTTTAAAGTTTGAATCATTGTTACAGTACATCTAACAATCTGCATCATTGATTTGGCACTAGAGACAGCTATGAATGGATAGGTGTGTCTATAAGGTTTTGTATCTATATAGCGGTACCTAGTTCTGTAAATTCTAGGACTGAAATGCAGCGTGTGTTCATGTTGACATACAGGGTGGCCTATTAGGTGATATACCAAAGTTATGTTTTTAAATGGAACCACCCATTTTTACTACTTTGGAATTCTAATGTGACTGTATGCATTATACATAGTGTCTATAATAGAGGTTTTTGCATTATTTTACTTTTTCCGGAAAAATTGACTTTTCGAAAAATTAAATAACTCAGTTATCCTGTAATGTATCCAACTGCAATTTTGCAGTTTTAATATGCATCACTTTAATATGCAGCTTTAATATGCATCCGTAAGAGTTAGTTACCTACAACCTTATCATTAGAATGCTTATGAAATTCCACGTTCAACGACACATAAAAAAGTAGGTGGTGCCATTTGAAAAAATCAAGTTATCCATGAATTTAAGAAGTTCAATTTAAATAATTGATTACTCAAAACTTAGCAAGGTTAAGAAGGTGAACAACTAGCTTTAGTTACCACATGTAATGCATATTAAAGCTACAAAATCGCAGTTGGATAAATTCCAGGATAACTGAGTTATTTAATTTTTTCGAAACGTCAATTTTTTCGGAAAAAGTGAAATAATGCGAAAACCCTCCATTTTAGCACTATGTATAATCCATAAAGCCACATTAGAATTTAGCAAGGAATCCAAATTTGTAATAAAAATGGGTAGTTCCATTTAAAAAACATAACTTTGGTATGTCGAACATTTATGGAACACCCTGTATAAACGAAAATAATTTTAGAATGTACAGCTCATTGATTTGCACAACTTTTATTCCGAAAGTTTTTTTATAACCCCAATATTTTCCGAGATATCCAACTTCCTCGCACTAATGGGCCACCCTGTATAACAGGTACTCCACTGAATATTATTCTCAAGTTAGGTTGTCGCCGACTACTGTGTTTGTGACAACAGTGATTCCCTGTTCATTGTTTACCTTGAAAGGTTGTGTTGAATCTTGGCTTTATCGGCAACGTGTGTTACAAGCATTAAAGCTATCGCTTAGATAGCGCTTTGCACACACATGCCGTTACAGTTAACTTTTGGCATTTTTCTTAGTTTATACTATTCATACGTGTCAATGTTTACACGAGATGTCGCAAGACACACATTTTACTTATGTTGTGTTGAATGTTTATTACAATAAAAATCAATGGCAGAAATGAATGATGTTAGTGTCGGTGAAAGCAGCACGGCGGCAGAAAAAGGAAACGCAATGACAATACGCCTGAAAACAAATAAAAAAATGCAAGGTAGGAAGATAATGAATTTTTGGTAAATAACTTTGTCTTATTAACCTAGTTCACATTTTTGTAGATATTATGTTGTTGCAGATTGAGTTTGAGAAACTTTAAAAGCCATGGTCTGTAGTATATTCCTGACAGATGTCAAGAATATATGTCAGAAATTGTATGAGACACCAGATAAAATTCAACAAGACATAAAAATCCGACACATGATGTCGGTTTGTCCACCCGAAAGTTTTCCTACCAAAAAACGTAATTTTGCAGTATCTTACTTTCTTATCTCAAGAAGCAGTAGAAAATGCAGTTTTACAGTGTACCAACAATTTTTCATAGCTGCTTTGGGAATATCAAAAAACAGACTCAATACAGTAGCTAAAGTGCTAAATACAGGTGATGTACCTAAGGAGAAACGAGGGAGAGATAGAGTTTCCCAAAAATCGGAATTCAAAAAAGCAAAAGTTAGAGAATTCATTGGCAACCTAAGAGGCCGAGAAAGTCATTATAATAGGCAGAAATCAAGAAGAATATATTTTTCAGCAGAACTAAGTATCAAAAAATTGCACCAAATGTATAATGAGAAGAATCAAGATTATAGTGTAAATTTCTCTATGTTTAACAGAATTGTTTCTAATGAATTCATTGTGTTCTCAAGTCCTGCAGCAAACGTTTGTGCACAATGCACTAGACTGAAAGAAAATCCAATAAATTCAAATATTGTTTGCTTTGACCTACAACAAGTGCAGCTACTGTCACGTACACCAATTTCTGATGCGTTCTACAGCCATCAAATTAGTTTATATGTCTTTTTGTTGTGTGACCAGGGATCAAAGAAGCCGTGGTTTTACACCTGGTTAGAAGATACGTCCGGAAGAGAGTCTGTGAAAATTGGGTCAGCTGTGTTAGCACACCTTGACTCATTCCCAAAATAAAAACTCCCATATAATAGATGCCCTTTATTACTGGATAAAATTTACATCACCATTGGAGTGTTTTCGACATAAAAGCTCTACAAAATGATCTCATCAAACTTAAAGGGATATCTGAATACAAAAGAATAGTAATAAAAAAAGCTGAAAATAATGACAAAGTTGTTAAAGTCACATGCTATGAAAACTATAGATTCCAAACAGATCGTGAAGCCTCTAGCAAACTGTTAAAAAGAGGTAAACGTGATGAAGATTTACAGTTGCCTGTTCTACCTGTAGGTCGTGGCATTCTACAAAAAAAGATTAAGACACTTAAAAACCTCATATCGCAACAATTTGGGCAGAACTGGGAAGAAAACGGATACGTGAGTTGGTATAAAAACATCCTCAGTAGTGATCAAGACCCTCCACAGTGAGGTAATCAAGATGATGAAGACCACGATGATGAAAACTCAGAAGAAGCTTGTACTTGCCTAGAAGAAGAGTCCGCAGTACACATATGAATGATTCATTATTATTATTATTATTATCATCATTATCTATTTTGATAGTTTTCATTTTTATAGTACGCATTAGGTACACATCTAAATGTTTTGTTTGTTATGTGGTTACACGACACTTATATCATAATAAAAAATATGTTCAAGCATCAAATACCTCTTTCTCCCTACACTTCAATCAAAAGAAGATAATTCCAATCTATTCATGCAAAACAAAATTAGAAAAAAAAGTGTCTCAAATTTCACAAATACAAGGTTTGGCATGTAAATCCCTAGTGACCAACGCTACACATTGGTTGTCTTATTCTATTCAGTTTCTTCACAGACAACACTGTAGGCGTTTTTCACAATTATCTCGAAACTAGGTAAACTGGATTTATCTGGTTTTGCATGTTTGCTCCTCAATTGTAGTCATGTGTTGAAATGTTGAGTTAGTTATTAGTCTCATAATTTTATAATTATGTAGGAATACCAACAGATAGTTTTATTATTTTGTAGGAACTGATTTCTAATTTTTTGTATGTAAGTATTAGTTTGTATTTTATTCTGTGAAACAATCATATATATTAAAATCTGTCAAGGTGGAGCCGCAAAACTTAACATTTTACAGAAAATGAATTAAATAAACATTAAACATCACTACCCACTCTCTTTTATGTTTTTTTAAATAACTTATTGCATCTTTAACACTTTTCCTTTTCTTTCTTCTAACTATCTCCTTTTTCTTCCACTTTTCTCATTCATTCTGCCCCTTCTCCATTTTCCCAAAGTAGTTCCCTTTTTTCTTTCTTTCATTCTTACTTCGTTGCACCCCTCGAACATATGCTCTACGTTTTCTCAATATTCACACATTTTGCACACTCTTTCTTCGTCTCTTCTTTTACCTCTTACCGTATCCTCGTTTTTGATAATATGCTTATCTATCTTCTTTCCCGTGTTTTACTTTTTGTTCCTCTACCTCTTTCCATCATTAGTTCAGCAATTTGTTCTTTTTCCTACTTTAAATGATTTCTCCTCTTTCCCTTTTAAATCCTTACATTCTCAAGTTTTAGATTTTTTTTAGTAGGTATCCTGGAGTTTCACTTCCAGTCCGAACGTTCAACTTAGTATTTTTACTGTGTTCTCTCCAATTCTTCCCATTTTTTTTCCACTCCCTCCATATCTACAGCCGTACATTATCACACTTTTAACTAGTTTTTCAAACAGCGACTGTGACCTTCTCAAATCTCCTTTCCCCCATACTTGTCCTAATAATATTCTGTTTCCTTTGAGTTGTAATATCTATGCCTTTGTTATGATATCTGAAAGTGTATCCCAGATATTTAAATGTATCCACTTTCGCCTTTAGCTTTTTTCTTTATAACTACTTCTTTACAACGATTATTATTTTAAAAGTGTGTAACTTCAGCATGAATAAAGATCGATCTACCACTTTTTGTTTTTTAAGTTTATTTTATGCTCCCAAAATTTGAACATAACGATACGTAACACCCTGTACATAATTAATACAACGTTAGGCTTAAAGAACATCTCTGCTTTTTCATTTCATTTCCCTGTATATCTCCTCTATCGCTCCTATTACGTCTTTCTTTATTCTGCTTTCTCTTATCATTTCCCACAGTATTCTATTTGTAGTTTAACTATGTATTATGTATTTATGTCATTAAAGTCTGCATTAACTTGTAATGTACTACCCGTACCAAGAAAGCATCGAGTTACCTAAACTATTTCTGAAGGACTTACTTCATAGTTCTTTAAGAAAGAACTGAAATTAATCATTGCTCATTAGTACGTATCAAAGTTTAACTTACCAATTTGTAAGTGATGCAGTGTCTTGTGCAATAAGATTAGTAAAAACGTAACAGTACTTTTTAAAAGACGAAACCTTTATTTAAATTCATTTTTATACCATTTCACAAAATGAGTTTTTGTTCTAAATACCCTCGGTATTTGATGGTGCAAAATAACGTCCACATATTTAATGAAATCCTCATGGTCGGCTAAATCACCCAAAAACTCCATAAAAAAGTTAATTCTTCATATTCTTTTTTGAAAGTACTAGTTTGGGGAAAACAGTCAGGTATTTAACTTGGACTAATTTTGAACCAGTATGTTGTTCTGAAAATTGAAAAATGAAAAGTTTTTTTGTTCCATGATCAATTGTAAAGTACTTTGCAGAATCGGTGAAAATTTTACGTTTTTGCAAAGTATTATTTTTCGCGGATCGCGATAAGACAGAATGTCAGTTATAGTCATTTTCGCGAGACCAACTTTGAGCCAAAAAGTTGACAGTTCTAGAAGAAATAAAAAATGTAATTTTCGCGAATTTCAAGGGAAATAAAGTGACGGCTAGTGATGGTCCTAGATAAGGCCAAATCATTAGATTTGGTAAATAACGACCGTAACTGGACTTGCGCTAAGGACTCCCTCTTCAGTGTTTGGAAGAGTCGTTCCATGGTAAATATTAAGTAGTTTTTTTCTCAATATACAGTAATTTTTTGCATTAAATTTAACCCATGTTAAAAGAGATAATGCGAGGCGCACTGGAACTGGAGGGGGCTATGATAAGAAATTTGACGAAGTCGATCTGACAATTTTTGGTCTTATAGGAAAGGATTCCCCAACATTAGGTGGGTTTCATGTTTTTAACAATTTACTTTGAATACTAAATATGTAGCTATTGTTTGTCCAGCAATGGAATTTATGAACCCCATTGTGGAAATTGGAACAACGGAAGAAGTAGCCGATGCGCCGTCACCTCTAAAAAAAGTAACAAAAATTCAAGAAGAAGGAAATAAAGAGTGCAAAATCATCAGTTGGTGAAGAATACGTTGAAGAGAACCGACGACTAAAATTAGGACTACTTAAAATTTACAAAAAAAAAACTCGAAGATCTTAAATTGGAAACGGAGTTGGGTTGATGTGTTAAAAATTGAATAAAATTTTGAATTTCTGAAATACCGCAAACATTGGTTGATTCTTTCTTCTGCTTCAAAACCTATGTCTTGATTGCCATTATTTACACCATCAATTTCGTAATGTTCAAGATTCTTTATTATTATTATTATTATCGCCAGCATTCGTTATCTCTGTCCACTGTTTTAGACACATTGTTTAACCTCGCACATGCTATCACCACCTCGGTTGCTTTTTGAGGTCTTAGTCTCAAGTTAATCAAACAAGGGAACTTTTAAATCTTCTTTCATCTTTATTCTTTGGATTTCTGTACAACGGTGTTGCATAAGCACTATCACCTAATATGCCGCTCCAGGAAATGGTCTCCATCTCTCGTCAAACCTTCTGTATGTTGCTGTATCTCTAAATACTCCAGCATTGTGACCACTTTCAAACCAATTGGCGTTTACAGCATAGAAGTTAGGACCTTTGCGTACAAACTCAACAAGAATAATTTCTGCATTTTGTGGCCAACGTAATGTATTTTGAAACATGTTTCGATGATAACATTCAAAACTTTATTAACAGTTCGGCAGGCAGTAGATTTCTTTACTCTATACATTTTGGCTATGTCATGCATTTGGGCACATTGTACCTAGCCAACGTAATGTAAGAAGAACTTGTTATTGCACATTGAGGGGACGTTTCTGTTATTAATTGGCGCTGAGAGGTCAGGACTGATCATTTCTATTACATGCTGAGTTTGTAAACTTTTATTCTGAAGCAGTGGCGTAATTTACACCACCCAGACCCCCCATTTGGGGGGGGGTCTGGGGAGCCCGGGTCTGGGGGCCCGGTGTTGAACCTTTTATTTAATTTTTACTTCATCTTGTTAAGAACCAATTGATATTAAAAATAATTTTCTGGTTATGTAATTTCTTTCCTGGTTAAAATGTTTAGTATAGGCGAGTGATTATGTAACTCGATTTATAGTAGGAGTACGGTGGCAGTACGATCTGGACAAATGGTTGCGTTTGCGTCTGCCCTGTGACGAGACAACAGGTATAGAGAAGAGAGCTAGCTGGCGCGCCGGCGCCGTGCCGAAGCGGGCCCCTCGCCCTCTCCCCGCACTGCACAACTCCCCGTCCCACTCCCACCACATCTTCTACTCAGCCCTCAAGTCTCATCCTCTCAGTGCAGTGCAGCGTCTGACACTTGTATGATGTGCGTTGCGCCTCAGCGTCAGTGTCGATTTTCTAATTTTGACGGCCGTTTGTAAAGTGAACTTTTATCGTATTGACTTTTGAGTGTGCGTGTATAAAGTTATAATGATGAAGCCCTACAAACACCTAAGTGGAGCGCAAAAGGAAAAGAAGGTGGAAGAAAGTGAGAAACGGTCTAAAATGACCAAAATAGAATAGAATAGAATTTTCTTACGGCCTTCAACATCTAATCTGACTTCAGACACTCCGAAGCCCGAAGAAAATGTTGATCATTCTGCTGGTGACGGTTTTTCTAGTTCCGACTTATCACCTTCAACATCTAAACTGACCTTGGATCTAAAGCCCAATGAAAATTGTGATCGTTCTGCTGATGAAGATCCATCTAGTTCTGAGGTATTGCCTTGTTCTAGTTTCAGTAGCACAAGCCGAGATATTGAAATAAAGGAAATTCCATCAGGCCCGGTTAAAGAGCCTGAACAAACAGAATGTAACATTGAGCCAGTTACTAGTTTTAATTCAAACAATATTTTTCCCACAGACCGGGCCCATTTCACAGAAAACGTTGATGACTTCACAAAGCAGCTTATTGTACGACATGGCCCATGCAAAACCCATGGGCCCTTTTCCAAAGACCCGAAACAGAAAAATAGGCATTTTTCCAAAGCATATTATGAAATAAGGACTAAGACCGGCATGTGTATTCAGAGAGATTGGCTATGTTACTCTTTAATGGGAGACTACGTGTACTGCCATCCATGCTGGCTTTTTGCTGACAGATCCTCACCTCACTACCACAATAACTGAGTTAATGGTGTCAGGTACTGGGAAGGAATTGCGAAAAGAATCAAAGAGCACGAAAATAGCAGTTCTCACTTAGAAGCTTGTGTCACCCTTAATTTTTGGGTAAAGCAAAAAACAATCGATACTAGTTTCATAAACGAAATAGAAAAGGAGACAACCAAATGGTACAAAGTGGTACATAGAATAGTTAATGTAACACTTACTCTTGCGTCATGTAACTTGGCCTTTAGAGGCCATCGAGAACAGATAGGAAAAACTAACAGTGGCAATTTTCTGGCAATAATGGAACTTTTAGCAGAATATGATCCCGTGTTACATGAACTGTTGAATGAAAATACAAAGCAAAAGTATCTTAGCCCGACCATACAAAATGAACTGATTCAGGTTCTAGGTGATAAGGTTAAGAGCGATTTAGTGGGAGATATCAACGATGCAATGTTTTATTCAATGATCCTCGATACCACTCTAGACATCACCAAGAAAGACCAATTGTCCACGATAATTAGATATGTGACAATCCCTAAAGATGCCTCAGGCAAACCTATATCATTGGTGATAAATGAGAGTTTCTTAGGGTTCAAAGTGGTGGAAGATCAATCAGCAGGTGGATTGGAAGAAGAAATTCTACTTAGTCTTCAAGAGAATAATATCCCACTTACTAAATGCAGAGGACAGGGATATGACGGCGCAGCTACAATGTCTAGAGCTTACACTGGAGTAAAAACCAGAATTTTGGAAAAACAGCGAACTGCTAAATTTGTGCACTGTGCGGCACACAATTTAAATTTGGTAGTAATGATGCCATGACCAGTATCCCTGAAAATGTTTCATTTTTGGAATCCTTGAACAACTCTTTGTCTTTTTTAGTCAAAGCAGCAAAAGATGGGACCTTCTCGCTTCGTCTTCTCGATCTTTAAAGAAGCTTTGCCCCACCAGATGGGCCTCAAGAATTGATTCACTGAAATCGCTTAGCCACTGCTATGTAGATGTCATGAAAGCTTTGGCTAAACTAATTGTTATTTCTACAAAACCCAAAGAAAGAACCGAAGCGATGGGATTAAAGAAACAGCTTGAGAAGTTTTCTTTCGTTTTTAAAGTCGTTATTCAAACAAACATCCTTGAAGCTATTAATGTAGTATCAAAAACCTTCAACACGAAGGGTATGATCTATTTCAGGCAGCTTCACAGTTAGGAAGAGCAGAAGAAAAACTAATCAATATGAAAAATAACTTTGAAGAAATAAAAGCCTCTGCCATTACACTTTCAGAGAAATGGGGAGTTAGCCCTGAGTTTGATGAAAAAGAAATAGAAAAGTTAAAAAACACTTTGACGAGCTTTGCCAAGATGAACGACTATTGGATAGTGAAAGAAACTTCAAAGTGTGTGTTTTTGCCGCGACTCTCGACGTAGTAATTTATCAGTTGAACTTGAGATTTGAGGCAATGTCTGAAGTCAGCAAACTCTTCTCAGTGTTGTCTCCAGCGTTTTTGTTATTGCGAAGTTGTCATCGATCCGGCAACTAGCAGAACTGTTGTTTTTGGACAATTATTGGATGACGTCTAGCTTCCCGGACTTATGCACAGCGTTTCTTCTTTTCCTGACTTTACCAGTGACAGTCGCCAGTGCGGAGCGATCATTCTCCATGTTAAAGCTCATCAAAATTATTTACGGAATACCATGGCCCAAGAAAGACTCAGCAGCCTCGCGTTATTAAGTATAGAGAACAAAAGAGCCAAAAGGTGGATTTGGATGAAGTTATAAGGGCATTTGCTGCTAAGAAAGCTAGAAGGCAGAAGAAGATATTGTTGTAGCACCAGACCATCAACCACCGTCAGATCATCGCTGTCTTACAAAACTAAGTCTTTGTTTACAAATATATATTTTTTTAAATCTATTATATCTTGTTATCTTGTATCTATTATACATTGTAACAATTTTTAAAAGTTGATTAAAACCAACGTTATTGTGTATTTCAGTCATATCCTGTTTTCTTTTCGGTTCAAATTAATGCAGTTGGTTTATTGGACTACTAGTTTCTACAAAATAGAGTATAGTCCGTTCACTTTTATAAAAGCACCCGGGAGGCTATGGAAATTTGACATATTCCACTCTGTATACTAAAATTTTAGGTTATGTTATTTATTTTCTTGTCAGATTGATGCACAATGTTGTCATTATCACAAGAACTGCGACTGTCAAAATTGAAAATCCTAAAGAATGAAGTACGGGCGCGGATCGACTCGGCAACGTTGAATTAAAAAATCGACACAGAACATTAATATAGAAATTGCTGCCAACTTATGATAATGAAACAAAGGCCTACTTTGTGCTTTTTAATATGTGAATGGAGTATAGGTACTATGTTTCACCTACAAATGAATTGTTAGACAGTCATATAAAATAATAATGGTTGAGTTGATGGTTAAGGTAAGCCTATAGAATTGACGTTGATAATGAATAAAAGGAGATACAAGATGATGGGTAATTAGGGTATGGTGATAGGTGCTGAAGGAGGGATGGGGCCCGGGGACAATCATGGGGGGGGGGGGGCTGAGTAACGTTACGCCACTGTTCTGAAGGTTTCATTAAATTCAGAATTATTGTCTATTTGAAAATTAATTCCTTCTTGATACATTTTTCTTCTTTGTGAACTTCGTCATTATTCGAATAGTGGCTCGAAAACAACATTCTTCTAAATCATTTTGAGTTTGAAAGCCTGTTCACAAACTACTTAGCGAACTACTGAACAATATCTTGTTAAATCACTTGGTTACAAACCGAGTTATGAAAATTAAACAAGACAATGGATTCATTATTAAAGTTTTTGCGTTTATTGTGGTTTTTTTAACTTTAACCATGATTTATTGGCGTAATTAATTTTAATAATCCAATCTGTGAACTTGGTGTTTAACCAGGACTTAAAATGCTCGTATTTTTTGGTTAACCAAAGTACTATCTTATTTATTAAACTACGGATTCGTTTTTACATACTTATTTAGTTAACTTATATCATAGCAAGTTGTATATTGTTTACGATGTTGTTTCTTAATTAAAATCACACGCCAAAATTATAATGTATAGGAAACATACACAAAAACCTTACAACGATAAATAATGAGCATTAGTAATGCAAAATGCAAATGAGTTACACAGCAAGTTTTCAACTTATACATAGGAAAGGTAAATAAATATAAATGTAAAATCTGTATTAAACATTAGCAATTTAAATAGGTTTTTTTCCTTGAAGAGAAATAATCTATACCACATACATTTTTGTGTCTAAATAAATCTTTTGAGGCGCACGGCTGAACAGAATTCGTTTTGACAAAAACTTAGACCGATTACATTAAATTCCATGGTGGATGCGTTGCGAAATTCTAAGTTAGAAACTTATACCCACATAATACATCACAGAAATATATGTATGGCTTACATATCGTTTAATATGAAAACTATTAACTAAATAATTCGGGGTAGTAATTTTGAAACAGTGAAATTCTTTTATTCATCAACTATGTCTATTTCATATACAGCAATGGTCGTAAGAAAATCATATTTACGTGAAGTACCTTAATTATACGAAATTTCTCAAACAAAATTACAGCTCGCACATTAAAATATATGATCGAGCCATAAATCGAGTGAGCAAACGAACAATGAAGAACCTTTTTATCTTTGTACTAATAGTGTAATATCGTAATCGGCCGATTTTAGTAACGAAAGCTGTGCTTAATTGTTCAACAGATACTTTAGATGTAGCTATTATTTAAATCCATTGTTCGGGCCAAGAATAAATGGGTATCGGAGAAAGGTCTTCACGTTAATCTTGTAATAACCTCGCAACTGAACTAGAAACAAACTATTAATTTAATCTGTTTTAAAAAAAAAGACAAGCAAATGCCATCGAGATATTCGTGTAATTAAATTTGAAAAATGTTGCGATGTATTACACGTTAACTTATCTTAAGAAAGAATCTTGAAGTTGTTATTTTTCAAAATGCAATATCTTTCTATGCCTTATTTATTTATTGATGCCTCGCAGCTACTGTACATAAGGTTTTCGTACGCAGTATGTGCTAATAACATCAACACAAATGTAATTAATAATCACTCATTTGTGTAATTGAAATTCTTAATGGAATTCAGACACTTTCGATTTGGACTAAGAAATTTGTTTTCATTATCGAAATATGTACTTCTAGATTGGCAATTCGCATTAGATGTTTAATTATTCGGGAAATCAAAATTATGCTGAAAATACACACCAACATGATCTAACGATGTCAATTTTTATTTGATTTGCTTCGTTTTACTTCTGTGTTAATATTTTCTTAGTTTGGTTGCTACGTAACTTATAAATCAACAACGTCTTTTTTTTAGTTTTTTCGTTCCTGACTAAATACTAATAAACCAATGTTAATGGAGTAAAAAGAAACGTTGTAGACAATTAGAATACGAACAAAATAAGCACAGACACGACTCAATCGGATTTTTATTTTTCGAGAAAAACCGAAAAAATGAGTACTCTATTCGAGTAAATCCTCGCCCGCGGCCGTTTGAAGCGATGTTTAACTGCAATTTGGTTAAACTCACAAGTCTTTATCGCAAAACTGGAATATACATGTTGTAGCGTGTAACTTATATTTACAAAATCTTTTTGAAAAATTGAAACCGACCGATCTCTCGAGTATTCAGGCTCCGGCAAAAATAATGCAAGAAAAATTCAAATTGCAATCGTACAAAAAACTAATTATCCGACAGCTAGGTTTTTGCACAAATGAAGTACTTATCAAAACCTGTTATGTCCCTGACGCTGTTTAATGTATCTCAAAAAATGGCGGCTTAATTAATTTAAAAAAAACCAAAAAATCGCTCGTTTTTTTGGTTTTTCTCGGAAAATAAAAATCAGAACGAGTCGTGTCTGTGCTCATTTTGTACGTATTTTATTCTCTACAACATTAACATGTGTTTATTAGTATTTAGTGAGGAACGAAACACAAAAAATGTTTTTGCACTAATTTGTTAATAACAAATTGATTAATGACAATCGCGTGTTGGATTTATGTATAAATTAATCTACTCATTGTCCTCGATATGATGACACATGTCTCTTTCTATTAGTATTTTTGTCACAAACAAGATACACTGTAAAAAAATGGTGTAATTTTAATATTTAAAATAAATAAAAAACCTCTAAATTAAGGGGAATGTTCATTCGAAATGGTGGAAATTGTGATTGAAAAAAAATGAAGACGTAACAACGGCTCATTTTGAAAAATATGATCTTTTTAAAAAAGCACACAATTTAGTCGATGGTTCGCTAAGGACTGCATACGCCCGAAAAAAATATTATACTAAAAATTTTCGTTATGTTACTTCTTTGAATATACTTTTAGAGGACGACGGTAAAAAAAAACATTTTTTTTATTACGTTCCGATTCTGCAAACAATTGAAGCTTTATTGAGTGATGACCATGTGTATCAACAGTTTACAGACAATGTAGGATCCTCCGAAAATGTTTTTTCAGATATAAGAGATGGAGAATGCTATAAAAATAATGTTTTTTTTTAAAGAACACCCTAATGGTTTGCAATTAATACTTTACCAAGGACTCATTTGAAGTATGCAATCCATTAGGAAGTTCTAGAAAAATTCATAAAATTATCGCAGTTTATATGGTTTTAGCAAATTTATCGCCATTTTGTAGGACTAAAGTTGACCAAATTCAGCTCGTAGTACTGTGTTTCGAACGTCAGTTAAAACAATTTGGATTTTTTAAAATATTTGAAAAAATTATGACTGACATTCGATATATTGAAACGTATGGGGTACAAATTAAAGGTGAAACAGTCTTTGGCACAATCTTAGCGGTAACACGTGATAATCTGGGCAGCCATCAGATTGGAGGTTTTTGTGAGAATTTTTCCCCGAAAATTATTTTTGTATATATTGCTATACTTCTAAATTTGATTTTAAAAGCATAACAGATACCTTTTCCTTAGAACTAAAATGAGTCATGAAATTGATGTAGACATGGCATTACTTTCTAATGAAACTACTAATGGTGTTAAGTCAGACACAGTACTTAATCAGTGTAATCATTATCATATTTGTAATCCCGGGTTGCCTTCGTGTTTGGCACATGATGTTTTTGAAGGCGTTCTTCAATATGATGTGATGCTATGTTTAAATAAAATGATTGTGCTAAAGCAATTTACGTATGAAGAATTAAATGAGAGTTTACAAAATTTACGATTTGAATTTGAAATTGAATATGTTAAAATTCCCTTTCTTAAAAAAAGTGACAAGTTACCTGGCAGTGCAAGCGAAAATTATCGAATTATTCTAATTTTGCCTTTTGCAATGTTTAATTTAATAACTAACCATGAATGTTAGGAAATGTTAATTCGTAAGATATGCATTTTGTTGATGAGTACAAAATTTTCTCCCAGTCAATTGACATATTTGAAATATTTAATTGGTGAATACATACAATTACGTATTGACTTATTTCCTGAAAGAAGATTAAGACCGAAGTATCACTTTTTAATGCATTATCCGTACCTGATTAAAAAATTTGACCCTTTGCGACAGGTTTGGACAATGCGTAATGAAAGCAAACATTTATATTTTAAAAGTATTCTTAAACATTCGACAAATTTTAAAAATATTTTGCAGATGCTTTCAGAAAGACATCAGTTATTGCAAGCTTTCCATGCAGTTCATGGTAATTTATTTAGTGGTTGCGGATACAGCTATTTTATTTTTACCTGTAGATTACTCCGAATTTATTTCTTCATTTATTTCTACGAACTGTCTATTCGAAAACCCTAAATTTTTGACAACCAAAGTAACTTTTAGAGGTGTAACTTATTTATCTGGCATGATTATATATTATTATAAATAAGAAATATGATGACCTCTATTTTGTTGGAAATCTTATCGAGATTAGTGAAGATTCCAGTGGACTATATAAAGAAATTAAAAGTAGTTCTCATTTAATTTGTGCGCAGTATAAGGAACTGCTATGTTATGAACCAATAATGCATTTCACATCACGTGGTTCCCAAAATCTATATTCATTTAAATCTGCTCCTTATGAAGTGATGTAAGACATTGGAGGTAAGCTGTAGGTATAGCCTTTTTATTTAGTGTTGTAATAGCTGTTTTATAATATTATTATATACCGAGGGTCCAAACTGCAGCATTTTATAGCCCAAGGGCAACAACTACTCGCAGGATTTAGGCACTTTGGTCCTGAGGTATATACGCAATTTCTTGCACTTCCGGAAAGGTATTTTCAATTAAAAATTTAATTTTTTAAAGTTTTTTAATAAGAAGGATGGTAAGTTTGTCATGATAATTACGAGTCAGCTAAAACCTCACCTTAAACAATTAATAAAAATATTTGGCATCTGACCATGAACTCCTAAGGGGTTCAATCCATATTTAATCCCTAGGGAGCAAATGAGTTACTTTAGTCCCTGATATGCGGATGAAAGTAAGTGCTTTAGTTTCAGTGTTATCAATATGCTGCTTTTCAAAATTCTAACTCTACTCGAACTAAGAACATGTTTGTGTCATTGGATGTAACATCATCAAACCTGTATGAAACACTTATTATTACGATTATTATATTATACATTTCGTTATTTATTATGTTTAAAAAAATTGATTCAGCATTGTTTCAGCTTCTGAAAACTCAAATTAAATGGATCTACTTTAGTGCTAGAATGTGATGGAACGCAAGTTGATGAATCCGAAACTTTAAAAATATTACATAAAGAGACTTTTATTATGTTGCAGCCGAATGAATTCTGGCAGAGTGCAACCGAAAGTACAACAGATACCATTAGCACAAATCAAAATAGTGATATCCTTACATTTTCGGATCCTGACCTCAATAACAGTAAAGAGGACAATATTCACTTCGACAGAACTAACGAAGATAGTTGGTTATCCTTGTGAATTGTGAATCTGGAAATAGAGAGCTAAGAAGTATTACCACCGTTGTTCAGTTTTTCGCAGATTCCATGCTGGAATTAAAAAGAGACATCCCTTCTAAAGCAATAAGAGTTGTTGCCCATAAAATAGTATCAAGATATCCCCAAATGTTCAGAGACGTAGAATAGTTATGGGTGATGTTTCTGTTGTACTATATAATAAACTTAAGGAACGGATCAAATACTTGAATCGATCAGTTAAAAGAAAACCTGATGCCGACATAACATTGAAACATTAAAAGAATGTTGAGTTCCAAAGCTGGTTGTCATAATTGGCAGCTTGACGTTTCAACATCGACGAACGAAGAAACTAAAAATTTATTGAAAAATATTGACTTCACAGCATTTAAGACTGAGGAAATTGAAAGTATGTTAGAGACTACCTATAGTGCTCAAAGGCAACTTCTTAATCAAACCGAAGCACCATCTCTAATACAAACAAAAACAGAATGGCCCATTCTACTCACTCAACCAGGAATCGAATGGCATTACAAAAAGTTAATGAACCAGAATATATCGACCTTCTCATAGAAAAATATTAATAAAAATCTGAGGCAATAATAAATTTTGGTATGTGTAAAAAATTAATTGATCACAAGCCCGACACCGATGAAAGAAAACTGATCACAACATTAAAAGTAATTTCAAAATTCTTTCAAGAAAATTTACTACAATTTGTTTTCCGTTAAAGGTAAAAATAGTTAATACTTTATCTGAGTTAATTGCTGTAATTCAAAATGGTATGCAACAACCGATATCAACAATTCTTCATATTTTAAATAAACTAAATACTGTAGGTGATTCCAAAAAATTCTGGATAGTATTTGAAAGTCAAAAGGTGCACGAGAGTGAAAGTTTTTCAACTGCATTGAAACTCGTTTTTGCGCTGTACTGCATTTTCAATCTGGAATATCCAAAAGGAGTTTCCAACACGTATGAAGTTTTGCAGAGTTACTTTTCAAAATACACCCAGACCAAGGGACAAAATCACTCACCAAAATATTTCCCACGTAAAAACAAGTTGTAAAATTAAAAGTTAAGTTTACATACGCCAGTGTAAAATTACATATTTGATTATTATTAAACGTGACTGTTTCTCTTTAAAGGTGATTTTTTAAAATATTATACAGCATATGTGTGTAACTTTTTAAAAAATTTTTGATAACAAATCCAGCAACATAGTTGTTGCTTAGTGAACACGGTTCTTGGAGAAGTTGAGGAATAGCATGCGTTTGTATAGACAGTGTAGGATGTGCATGAGGAAGTGGTTGTGCCAACACTTCTGGTTCTACCAATACAGATAATGACTCTTATCATCTTCACAATTATATTAATGTTCGATTATAAAAATTAATTGACTGATTTATCAATAGTGATTTAAATATTTAAATCTATTATTCTTTAAAATATTCCATATATTTCTTATGTATTTCCTGGTAAAAATCCAAATTTTAATACATACTTCGAATTCTATGGACTGTAGAAAGGGTACACCTTCTGTTGTCGAAAATTTCTCATCTCCGCACATCACACGAAATTCGACATAATTAACGTTTTTCCCTGTCGTGGACTCATTTTACTGCCATTACAGAGTCGTAAAAATACAGAGATTCTGCAGTTCCAGCAGCCTTTTTCAAAAAACCATTTGGCCCAGCTATAATTTACAAATTATTAAACAGATATCATATAATTTACCTGCATTTGCAACAAGTTGCCAAGTTGCATGGTGGATGCCAATCTTTGACTTAATATTTATGGAGCATGTTTGACTTTTATTGTTTTAATTTTTCCTGGGTAAATGTACTGATCTGTTGAATGGGACATTAACCTTAACCCAGAAATAAGATTAGGACGTTTATCCAACTCATACAAATGCTTTATATCTTTATATCCCCTTAAGCAAATGAGGAGGGTCATAAATTAGAAAAATTTAAAAATCTCAAAATAATCATTTGGGGTTCATTATTTCTTAGAAAATTAGCGTGTGTGTCAGTGATTAAAACATTGATAACTTTCACATTAGTACTTGACTGATCGCAAATCGTTGTAACTGATTTTAAACCAATGTCAATTAATAATGATAAAATTTGCTTTAATAAGCTTATTAATTAGAGATACTTTACTCCACCTCTTCCGGTAAATATGTAACAAATGTTCTTCTTTATCCCTTTTATAATAAACATTAAAATATGGTCAGTTCACACATTCGTTGCTCATTTCCCATAGCTTGAAGATTTTCTATATACTGAAGTTTTTCGTTGAATACGAGTCCTTCACTAATTGATATCCCGTCAAAAATTAATACAAACATATTACTTTCATCTAGGTGCTCAACACCTTTTTTGTAGACCTTCAAATATATGAATGTTGATGCCAGTCCATGATAAAGCTAAAATTCTGTCAGCATCAGTAAATCTTCTTTGTTTACTACTTTTGTCAGGTTCTCTAATCTGACATGTAATAAATGCAGATGGTACAGTATGTAATGGTGATAAACGTTTTTGCAAATTTTGTTGGGTAAGTTAATCTTGTTCTAATATTTTTTTTGCAGAGTTCAAATGATGATTTTTTTGTACAGTTTCCTTACATGACCATAAAGATGACTTTTCGGAGACATGTCTTTTCGAATATTAATGTCTGCTGCTTTCAAAATTCAAGTAAACAACTTACTCACAAAAGAAGTTTCTATTTCTCAACTGCCAAATGAAGTATTTTGAGTCCTAGCAACACATACACATGAAGGTTGTACATTTTCTACGATGGTAGCATGTAGGGCATAAATAAAAAAATATATACATACAATCAAAAAATTTCTTACCTACAGCAGATCGCTTATCTCGTTCCTGGATTAGTACAAGGCAAAGTTGGAACTGCATTTAAATGTAGATGGTGTGAAAATATTTACTTTTGAATTGACATTGGTACTCTCTTTTTAAGGCATATACATCTTCTGCATTCATTCATTCATCCTACAACAGTTAACCAAAGTTGATATCTTGCCCAATCATTCTTAAAATTTGGAAATCTATGTGTCGTTGCAGTGTGATTGGTGCAACTAGGTACACAGTATTTTATAAGTCATTATACTTAAACAAATACTGAAAGATCTGTATATTTACTACCTACCAACAAATTTTACTCACAAAACATGAATATTAAAAAATATTTGATCTACTGACAAATCTATATCATTATACTAAATAAACTAAATTATACACACACTAATATAGTAATAACTAGAACAAACTTAGAAAACTATAGATAGATAGCAAAATTTGCAATAAAAAAATAACCTTGAAAAAACGCGATTTTGTCAATAAACGAATCTGTTACAGCTTCATCTAGTGTTTCTAAGAGAATTGACTATAACGGTTTAACTTAATTGCATTAACATAGAACATCTATAAATGTTGCTGGTTTGTACAACTGTCTGTCAAAAGTATATATTAAACAAGTACAGTTAATTGATAAATCTTAAAATGTTTTGAATTTTAAACGAAATGAATAGAGCCGTTGGAATGCTGGAAGTTGAAGAAAGACAAGTTGACGTAGCGGAGTGGTTAGGTAGAACAAAGAGCGTAATTAGCCGACTATAGCGACATTACAGAGATACATATAATCCCAGGAAATAACATCTTGGAAGAAGACGCGCCACCACTGCTATTCAGGACAGATACATCACTCTTCACGCTCGCCGACAGAGTTCACTATCTGTTACTGAGTTAAAATCACGTCTTCTGGCAGTGCATAACGTGACAGTCTACAGCGAAATCATCAGGCGTCGATTAAGAGAAGTCAAACTTATCTCCAGACGCCCCCTTAGGGATCCACCATTAACTAGGAGAAATCGAAGTCATCGCGTAAACTGGGCTCGAGAGCAATGATCTTGACTAGTCGTAATTTGGATGAAGACCATATACTTGCAAATTAAGAGCCTGGCGGTAGCCTGGTAATGCAGCAAGGCTACAGCTTGCCCAAGAAGTGCACATCGACCGAGGTGGTACTGGGCGGGAATTATACTGAGTAATATATCTGGAAAATCTTGAATCTGTTGTCCAACCACTTGCAGAAGCGTTGGTCAGAGATTTAACCCTTGTGTATGACATTGTATGTGGCAAGTGTTCTTACTGATTGGCTAAATGAAGCAAGAATTGAGGTTTTACCATCTACAAACCTCAATTCTATTGAGCATGCATGAGATATGCTTCAGAGAAGATGGCTGCCACATATGGATCGACGGCAGCTACAAGAACTTCTTTCACAACAGTGAAATCTTCTTCCACAAGATCGTCTAAACTCCGTTTTAAACTCCGAAGGAGGACCTATTCTTTATTTCTTAATCTTCAACTGTTTTACTCAATATAAGATTAATTTTGAGTTGTAGTTTAATTCCATTTTGTAGAATTTCAAAATTTTCATTAATAAATTATTATTAAAACTATATAAAATATTAATTTAAGTTAATTTCACTAGTATCTTACTTTACATTTAACTTTCAAGACATAATAGGAAAAAAGATGCAAAAAAAATTTTTTTTCATGAACATGAGGTAATAGTAAAAATAATAATACTTTTTGTCGAAAGTTAAATGTAGGACAAATTTATCACAGAATGAGAATAGAATCCATAAATCACATACATAAAACAAGTATATACAGGGTGTCTCAGATAAGGGTGGCAATATTTCAAGGGTACATAGAGAAACTCCAGATTAGAGATTTGAGATAATAAATCTATGTCCGGAAATGCGTTGCTTCCGATATACAGGGCCTTGAAAAATTCAAAATTAATATGGTAGTCAAGTGTTTTTGAAGTTCAGGTGAAGACAACGATACTCAAACCTCTTGCCAGTTGCGGTATTAATTTTGTTTTCGTTGTCGCCATGACAATATTCATTGTTCACTACGTTTTATTGTCACCTGAAGTTTTTCGATAATGAGCTCTTTGAAAGACATCCAAATGGATTTTATTTTTTCGCGGAAACGACGCGTCGGAGAAGAAAAACAAGAGAGCGTTTCTTTTCCAAATTGATTGGGAATGTGAAAATGATTCCAATATTTGGAAAAACCAGTGGCGTGCTACATTTTCTCTTAAAACTAAGTGAGAAAAACCGAAAGTCCGGTCCTGAAATTTTAGAAGAGTCGGATTGGCACATAAATATGACCAATACTTTGCTTGACATACTCTGGAATTTTTAAGAAAATCGATCAACGCGTTTTCAAAATACAGACAAAACATATTAATTTTTGAATTTTTTCAAGGCCCTGTATATCGGAAGCAACGCATTTCCGGACATAGATTTATTATCTCAAATCTCTAATCTGAGTTTCTCTATGTACCCTTGAAATATTGCCACCCTTATCTGAGACACCCTGTATACCTTAAACTCAAAACTTATCTTTACTTTTAATTTGTGTTTTAGGGGTTTTTAAACAAGCAGGGCAAAAAATCAAGAGTGAAACTTTCTGAGAAAACAAAAATAAGAATTTTTGTCTTCTTTTAAAGTCGATCCGGGGACATACTGTATATGAACAAGATCAAAGTTTCAGTGTCCCAATGACTGATTTTGTGATGCGGTACTGATGTTTGATACGTGCGGTTATGTGTTTCATTGTAGTCCGCTACTTATGACTTTTGTAGCATTTTGTCGTCATTTGTTATGACAAAAGTATGCCATATTTTTCTTTACACGTCAAGCGTCATATTGGTTACCTCTTGACTTTTATTCTTCTCATAAAACATTAAACAAGGAAATTTACACTATACCCTTTTTTAACCACTTATTCCATTTTGTGATTGTAAAGACAAAATTAGTTAACAAAAGTTTAATATAGTTTTTGAAACAGATTCTGAAACATACAAGTCTATAATGGAATACCAAAAACTAAACATTAGATGGAGTAGATGTGATGAATACGAATATAAAGACTGCAATAATCAGGTTAATAAATGTAATAATTGTGTTTTGTCAAATAATAAATATGGACTAAAATTAAGTGTTGACCATGCTGTATGGGATTTAAAAAAATGTGAAACGTTTAAAAAAATAGAAATAATACAAAAAAATAAATTTATAATATAGCAATAATGGCGTTTATAAGAAATGATACCAAATATAATACTCTTAAGATGGAATGTATTGAAAGTTGCGTTTGGATCCTACTCTATGAAATAAAATTTGAGAAGTTTAAATATTTAATTACTGTAATATATCATCCTCTCCGAAAAGCAGACAAAAAATTTATAGATTATTTTACGCAACACAAAAATTTAGATCAGATTTTGAAGGTATAGATATTATTGTGAGTGACTTTAACTATGATTTGTCCAAATCTTCCTATTACGGAAATAAACTTTTAAAAACGTATTTATAGGAATGAACTAAACTAAACGTACACGCGTCAATGACACAAGCCAAACACTAATAGATTATGTAATAACACATGATAAATGACATCACATGAAGTACATTTAACACCAAAAGTAAGTAACCACTGTATTAAGGACTGAGGGCGAAAAACATTAACATTGAAAAACTTGCATAACTTTTATACCATATAATTTTTTTACAAAATTTTGATATAGTAGGCTTTGAAATAGTTGTCAGAAGATGTCGTCAAATTTTTATTTTTAATAGAATCAAATTGTGTTCACAATGGCAAAAGTAGTGGAAGTACATAGATTAATCATTAAAAAATTTGTTGAGAATCCACAATGGTCAGTCGTTCGCATTGCAAAGGAGGCAAAAGTTTGCAGGCAAGTAGCAGCAAAAGTCATCAAGCGGTACAAGGAAGACTTTACCATAACACGGAAACCAGGAAGTGGACGACTAGAGGGTTTTCATTCACCAAAAAGGTGCAAAAGGCAATATCTGCGATGGTTAAGAATCCGCTGATATCGAACCGGAAATTAGCTGCAAAAGTCGACTTGTCGGAAAAGACAATTCAAAAAAAAAAAAAGAGTGGATTTAAGTCCTATAAAGTTTAAACAACTCCAGATCGTAATGCGAAGAAAAACATTGAAGCCAAGAAACGAGCCAGAAAATTGAGAGCAATATTGCGTGATGGACGATGAGACTTACGTCCGCGCCAATTTTTCTCAACTACCTGGTCAGGAGTTTTATGTTTCCTGTGGACGAGGAAATGTTCCTAAGAAGTTTAGAACTAAAATAAAGTCCAAGTTTCCAAAAAAATATCTCGTTTGGCAGACGATTTGTAGCTGCGGTGAAAGAAGCCAATCTTTCATAACAAATGGAACAATTAACTCCGATATTTACACGAAGGAGTTTCTCCAAAAAGATTGCGGCCTTTTCTGAGTAAACATAAGGTATCCACATTTTTTTGGCCGGATTTAGCTTCGTGCTATTACAGTAAGCAGACAAAAAATGGTACGAAGAGAATCATGTCGATTTTGTACCCAGGAGGCTAACCCACCAAATTGCCCTGAGCTTCGCCCAATCGAGCGGTACTGGGCTTTGGTGAAAAGAAGCTTGAAGCAGACAAAAAGGCTACAAAATCGATTGAAAGTTTTAGAAAAATGTGGACCGTAGCGACCAAGAAAGTGTCGAGCACCACCATAAAAGCCATGATGGAGACCATTCCCGACAAGCTCAAAATTTTTTTATGACGATAAGTCTGATTGATTTTTTGTTTTTCTTAATTTTTTATATAATAAATAACCTATCCAAAACTAAATTTTTTTGAAAATTTATTTAGCGGTTTAAAAGTTATGCAAGTTTTTTCAATGTTAATGTTTTTCGCCCTCAGTCCTTATATCAATAAAATTGAAACACCAGGTTAAACAGTTAGAGGAATTTGTGTACAAACGAAACTATAAAAATTAGAATGTATATAAGTTTCAGAAATTAATCTTCAATACAAAATGGAATAAAAATGTGTCCTATATTAATAAATTAACAAACTCACTAGTTACAGATATATCTAAAATCATTGATGACATGTGCCCCAAAATTAAAATAACTATTAAAGACAAATATAAAGAAAAAAAATGGATGACGCAAGAAACAAGAAAGCTGATGAAGGAAAGGGATACATTTCTCATAAAAGCGGTTGAAACAAGAACTTCTAATGACTGGAATAATTACAAAAAAAAAAATTAAAGAAGAAATATTTTTCAGAAGAGGTGTAGATAAAAACAAAAGAAACCAAACCCCAAGGAATTATGGAAACATCTTAAAACACTACTACCAAAAAGAACAAGCCTACCACCTAATAAAATACTTATTGGAAATGTTGTTTTAACGGACGAGAACATAATTGCTAACGAATTAAATAAACATTTTATTGATAGCGTAAATAATATTGTTTTAAGCAAAAACAACCCAACAAAATGTACTGCTGTGTCCAATTCTGTTAATCTTGAATTTGGTAAGTTTGAAATTGTGTCAATGGCCGATATAAGAAAACATTTGAGAGAAATGAAGACAGTTGTTGATAGTGAAAGTGGTATATCTACAACAGTACTTAAAGATGCTTTTGAAGTTATTGGAGATCGAATTTTGATGATAATTAATACATCGTTACAAAACGGACAATTCCCAGACGAATGAAAGACATCATTAGTGATACCGGTTCCTAAACAAAATAACGAATTTAGACCTATTAATACCGTACCAGTCTATGAAAAACTTTTGGAAATGATTATAAAAGAGACATTGTGATAAAAACGGCATAATAGTTTCAAACCAATCAGGTTTTCGTTTAGGTCATTCGTGTGAGTCTGTTGTGGTAAACATGTGTGATGAGTTCAGCAGAGCAATAGATAATGAAAATCTAGTGTTAGCAGTATTCCTTGATTTTTAAAAAGCGTTTGAAACAGTGGATAGAGACATATCAATAAAAAAATTAGGAAATATAGGAATAAAAAACAAGGTACTGCAATGGTTTAAATCTTATTTGGTTAATAGAAAACAAAAGTTAATTTTAAGTCTTCTATATCCAAATCCATTAATGTGAAATTAGGGGTTCCCAAAGGAACGGTACTAGGTCCATTGCTCTTTTTGATATATATTAATGATATAATTAAGGTAGCAAAGTAATCTGAAATAGTATTATTTGCAGATAATACAATGATATATTCGGTAGGAAAAAATATAAATGAGTTACAACAAATAACTTGTACTGTTGCCTATATGATAACAATCTATACATTAATGTACTAAAATCTAAATTTAGTATATATGGAAAGAGACACGTATTAAATAGAATAGACACAAAAACATTAACATATGAATAAATAGTATGGAAGTAAGGTATGAACATAACGTTATGTACTTGGGGGTTATATTCGATCCACAATTAAATTTTTACAGTCACTGTGATTATGTAACACGGAAATACTCATAAGGTTCTGTGTGGAATTGGTTAAAACCTAAGCACAAACACTAAATTATTATTATATAACAGTTTTGCTTCTAGTCATATAGAATATTGTTGCACTCTTTTGTACACGCATTACAAAATTGCAAAGATCAATTAATTCAAAATAGAGCAATGAGATGTATTATTAAATGTAAAACTTACTCCGATTGACTTAATGTTAAATGTTCTAGAATTTATGTCGATTCGTCAAAAATTCTGTACAATGTGTTTATATTTATACATATATAAAATTAAAAACAAAATGTTACCTTCATACTTACACAAAAACTTACCACTTTAATAATGTACACAATATTATGAAACCAGAAACTGTGAGGATTTTATCTTGATGCATAGATGTTACTTCTATAAAATGCATAACACCATTTTGAATAAAAGATTATTAGAATATAATAAATTACCTAAAAACATCAAGGACTGCGAAAGCTTAAAATCATTTAAAATTTTAATTAAAACTGCGTCTGTTCTAAAAAAAAAGTATATACAGTGACCGGCAAAGAGTTTGCATTAAATGGGAAAGAATGCCGGAAAACTGATATTTTAAAAAGTCGTTATTTCTTTTGAAAATTAGCACATAGACGTATAATCGAATTCTGAACTACTTTTCTCTTAGGAATTTTTCAATATCTTGTCATCTAACCTCACTTTTTACATATTTAAGGGATATTTTTTAAATTTGCCGCCAAGACAGTGGTCACATGACATTTGTCAAAGTCGTTCGATATGCTGAATTCATTTACCAAAAGAAATTTTCGGATATCTCAATTACAACAATTTTTCCCATTTGATACAAACTCTTTGCCGGGCACTGTATATATTTATTTTCTAACTAAACTCTTTAGTATTATACATTTTAATATAAATATACAGGGTGATTCATAAGTAATGGGCCAAATTGTAAATCTACGTTCAGAAGGCCAAAATCATAATAATAATTTGGATAGCCCCACATTTCTGTAGAAAAAAGCTATACTTCTTTGACCTTCAAAATATTAACGATTTTCGAGATATTTGAATTTTACTAATTCACTACACTACATTTCACGGTGGTCGACGTAGCATTAATCTTTTAAGACACAAGCATGCCATGGAATGTTGACAGTGACAGTAACAACGTGTGTAGTAAAGCTTTGACGTTTAATGAAGAGTTTAAAACATTCTATTGTTAAGTAAACTGATTCATTCTTGTCCTAACATAAATAAAAATGCCGAGACATAATCACTTTTCAAACAAAGAAATGAGATACATGTTATGCGTTTACGCACAAGAACGTTTTTCTGGGCAAGCAGCATCCAGAAAATATCGTGAAATGTACCCTTACAGAAGGCAGCCAAACCGGAAGATATTTCAAAATATTTATAATCGATTAGGTGAAACAGGTTCATTTTGTCCAAAATATCATACAGGGCGTCCTAAAATTATCACTCCGCAGCAAGAAGATGAAATTTGGGTAAGAATATCGCAAAATTCTAAAATAAGCACTTGTCGATTGTCTACAGCAACTGGAATAAGCCAACCGTCCGTAATTAGAATTTTGAAAAAGGAAAATTTATATCGGGGTCTTTTTACACCTGTACAAAATTTATTTCCAGGAGATTACCGAATCAGAGTTCAATTTTGTCAGTGGCTAAAAGGAAAATTGAATAAAATCCAACATTCCTAAATAACATTCTTTTCGCGGATGAAGCAACCTTTACCAGACGAGGAGTTTTTAATTGGCGAAATAGTCATGCCTGCGAAACCGAAAACCCTCGTTTTAAAAAAGATAGACATTTCCAGCACGAGTTTAAAATAAATGTGTGGTGCGGTGTAATAGGCAATACATTACTGGGCCCAGTTGAATTACCTCCTAATTTAGATGGTAAGTCATATTTAAATTTTTAAATAATGACTTAGTCGACCTCTTGGGAGATCTTCCATTACAACTAAGAAGAAATATGTGGTTCATGCAAGACGGTGCTCCTCCACATTGTACACTTGCTGTGCGCGAACATCTGAATGAAACACTCCGTCACCATTGGATTGGACGTGGTAGTGAATTTCAGTGGCCACCTCGCAGTCCCGAGTTTAATCCACTTGATTTTTATGTGTTTTCATGTGATTACATGAAATCAATGGTCTATGCTGAACCTATAAATACACGAGACGAGTTATGGAATAGAATTCCAGTCCTGCTACATTTTTTAAAGTCAGACAATCCTTAACCAAACGGTTAAATGCGTGTATAAATGCTGGTGGTGGCCATGTTGAACACCTTTTGCAGTAAGTCATAATTAAGCTTAACTTTAATTTAACTTCGCACAACTTTAACATGTAGGTTTTGATAAGAGTTGTCGTAATTGGTCCTAGTTCAGGTCTGTTCTAATGTTGTCTTTCGTTTTATTAACTGGCGTACAATAATAGTTATTTACGTAACATGTGCGGAAACAGATTCTTTCGGGCATGAGTGCCTGTTGGCAAGCCCGAGTGCGCGTTAGCGCACGAAGGATAGCATTTGGCACGAATTCCCGAATACTGTTACGCACAAGTTACGTATGCTATTTTTGCACGGTTTTTCGAAAATCACAATTTCAAATCTGCTACATTATAATATTCCAATTACAAAATTAATTAGTAAGCTATGGTGAAACGCAAATGCACACAATCTATAATACAAATATTGTAGTAGGCGTCTTATTTTTTCATTGACAGTCTATATAATCAATTTTCACGTAATTATATAAGTCAAGTATAACGCAATTGAAAAATGCTTAGCGATAGCGAAAGCAGTATTCCCAAACTCCACCTGACGTACGGGAAGCTGCAAATAATGCACTTGATGTTTTATTACCTCAAAAATCGAAAAGTCGCTATGAAATGGAATTCAAGAAGTTCACTTCCTGGTGCATATCTAAAAGAATTAACAACCACTACTCAGAAAACTGTTTGTTGGCTTACTTTCAAAATATAAGTGAAAAAAATCACTATGGTCCATTTACAGTATGCTGAAATCATGTTTAAATGTAAAGCATAATGTGAATATCTCCAAATACTCTAGGTTACATGCGTTTCTTAAACAGACCACTAAGCATCACAAACCTAAAAAGTCGGCTGTCCTAGAAGATGATCACATCATAAAATTTATTTCTGAAGCCCCTAATCCGAAATACTTACTAATGAAGGTATAAAAATCTGTTACTTCACAATCTAAATATACGTTATGTAGGTGGCTTTAATAATGGGTGTATCTGGTGCCTGCAGACGAGAAGAGCTGTGTAAAATGCTTACAAGCGATATATAATGGTGTCAATTCCCGAGACAAAGAATAATAAGAGTAGAAAGTTTGTCGTTACCAAATTTGAATGGATACAAATAATTCGAAATTACCTAAAAATAAGAGCAAGATCAAATCCACAAACTCACCGTTTATTTTACACTTATCGTAATGGTATTTGTATAAATATGCCCGTGGGAATAAACACATTGGGAAAAGTTCCATCGAATATTGCTCAATTTTTAAACCTAACAAATTACAAAGACTATACAGGGCATTGTTTCCGCAGAACCAGCGCTACATTACTGGCAGATAAGGGAGGCGACATTCTTGCACTAAAAGGCACGGGGGTGGAAATCATCAGCTGTGGCTGAGAGTTACGTTGAGGACTCAACTTGTAACAAAGTACACATCGCAGAAACTCTTACAAGGCCCGCACCATCCTCACTGTGCCTTCCAGGTCCATCTTCAGCAGAAACTCTCACAGGGCCCACACCATCCTCACTGTGCCTTCCAGGTCCATCTTCGTCTCTGCCTACATCAGAATCATCGCAAAACTTTAATCGAACAATAACAGATGTGCAATCGTCTACTTACCCTCTGTCTCAAGCTAGTCAGTTTATGGGACCCGAGTTTCATTTTCAAAGTGCGAAAATTGCACAATAAATATTAAAGTATTCAATTCTTCTAAATCTAAGAAATAATAATAATAATAAGTAGGGTTATGTACGTTATGTTAATTTTTTACCTGTTCTTTGTTTGTCATCGAAATTAAAACTTGTCCATTCAATTTTATTTTATTCCGTAATTACTACTTCTATAGGATAATATCAAAATTCACAGAATAAAGAGCCAAACATGGGCCAAAACAAAAACGCATTTGTCATCTGACAGCAAGGTAACCTCTTTAATAATCGAAATTTTATTTGAAGAATATGAATTGTTTTCAACCATATACGAAAAAGAAATGTGCGTAAATTGCATTCTAGGTGAACAAAATTTAAGTTCATCAAAAATTTGTCTGTAGAAATCTTCGAAAGTGGAGTGTTTTTTGTTGTTTTTGAAACACATGTTCCGGAAAACAAAGTTTCGGTGCGTCATTTACGTGCGCTTTTGATAGTTTTATATATAGGGAGTGCAAAAATGTGTTTTTCCGTCGACCTCATTATAAAATTGAGTTTTACGTACTCCCTGAATAATCATAAAGTAACACTTTTTTAACTGTAATACTTTTCGTCCGCAAACATCTGTCAATGTCAATTATTATTTTATTTCAAATTAAATAAAGTCGAAGTAACCAGTATGAAAACCCATTTTTAAGAAAGGATGAATTTAGTGACTACATAGGATATTACAGTACTTTAGGTACATACTGAAACATTTTAGATACTGCAGAATATTGTTTGTTTACTTCCATTTATAACCTCAATTTTTCAATCCCACACAACTTTGAACAAAAACAATTTGTTGTTCAAATTACAAGTAAATGATTTTAAGTGCTTTGAAATGATATTAATAAATTGTTTATAGTTTCTACAATGTGCGAAGCATATAGAAGAGCCTGGTTGTAATCTCACAATACTCGGTACATTGTTTTCAATATGTAACACTTTAACTTCTTTAAAGTTATTCATTTAGAAGGTAAGACAGAATTCATACGACTTGAGATTGCTTTAGACAATCAATTTATTTTTTTTTCGCTTTAACATCCTGTATCTCAGTAAGGAGCAGACTAAGACCCATTATTGTTAATGAAAATATTATGATTTACAATTTGGCCCATTACTTATGAATTACTCTGTATATACTACTTACCGTTTTCTGTATAGTATTTCTACTAAATAAATCTATTATTATTATTATATTATGAAACAAGAGATATGCTTCTTTAAACCTTTTAGAAGTTTTTGGGATAAGTTTTTTTTTTATTATTATGTGGGTTATCTTGATGTTGAATACAATTTAGATATTGTGATAAATAATTTTAAGAAACAATAAATTTTTAGTGTACATTCATATCTTAATTATTTAATAACAAAATTACAAAACTCCTGTAGAAATTGATAACTTTACGGAAAGTTGTTCTCAGATACAAACTTTGTATCTGAAAACTGCCGGGTGATTTAAATTATGACTTTCTAAGAATCTCATATAAAGGAACTTTGCTGGTGTAGACGTTTTGATTATGTTTGTGGTTCAAAAGCCTCATGCATGGAAAATTTTGCATCTCAAAGTTTTGATAGCGCTCTACTAAAACAAATCAGATGCTATGCACTTGTGTTATATTATGCACTTTTTTTTATTTAAAATTATTTGCTTTAGAATATTATATTGAATGTAATTGTTTGTTGCAGGTGAGTTACGATTGCCATTAAAAGTACACCCACCGACAACTCATAAATTTATAATGAAGGGGTAAGTCTGTAAAAATTTTTTTCTATGCGCGCATCGTGAAGTGATGCGCCTTTACTCGCCTTATTATGAGTTGAGATTTTTCATAAAATTGAACAGAGGTCTAAGTTCATAGTATATGCATTTTAATTTTTGCGCGTTGCCACACCTGATGTTATCTCCGTTCATCGGAATGAAAATAAACTTGTACATATACTCCTCTCACTTAAGAATTTGCAGCGAAGGTCTTTTAAAGTACTATCGCGATTAATAATCCTATCACATACCGCATCTTTTTCTTCTTCGTCTTATTTGAAAGTGATTCTATTTTTGAAAGAGGACGAACCTCTCAGATGTGTTTGCATAGAAATAAAGAGTTGTTATGTCAATGTGCTTTCTTGTGCCACCCGCAAGGATCGTGATGCTTATTATGAAGCAACTGGTAACCAGACACGCTCTTCGTGAACTCGTGATACCTTTAGATACTTCAGCATTTCTTTGCCGTAAACTCGATGGACGTACAGATTCATTGCCGGTGGATATAGATTTAAACGCGATGTTTTTTCAATTATTCAGGCATTTTCTTCTTATACTTCCTAGCGAGATCGTTGTGGATCGGCGATATAACCCTCCAGGTTGCTTAGGCATATTAAAAAAAAAGTGCCACAGGGGACTTTGTTGTAATTAATTTATTGAAATTAAAAGATAAACGGTTTTAATGAAAAGCGAATGAACGGATGACAGGATAAATGGATTTAAATTTGTACTTGAGCTTGAGTGCATTCGAGACGAATGTTGTTTTGTTATAAATACGTGTAAGCGATTTTCTCATGGAAAATCGAGTCGATTTTATAAGTATGTAATTTATGTAGAGGAGAATTTACATTCCTAACTGGTTGTTCAGTGTTGTATGGTATGTATAAGCCGATAATTGATCTTCCTAACGGACGTCACAGTGAATGCTTTTCGTTTATGGTATTAACTCATCGTCTTACTAGCTTCACACGTAAATCAACAAAAATTGAAAAATAATCCACATTATTTCACAGCCCGTGTAAGTTAGTCACCCTGTTTGTTTCTGTTCAAAATTAAATATTTGTCTTTGCTCATTGACAGATTTAACGTCATCGCAATTCCTGTAAAGTTACGTGACGTTTTTAGGGCAATTTACAATTTTGATTTTATAAATCAGTGCCTTTTGTTTGCTCAAATGCGGATATTCCCGTTTTGTTTGTGAGGTTTTACGGGGATTTATTGTTGGTGTTAACGGCGTGGCAAGGTGTCGTTATTTATGATTACGCCGCGATCGACATTGGATTAATATTGATGGAGTAATTTTCGTATAATATGTTCTGGAACAACCATCTTCGTAGTATTTCATTTTTAATTGTTACATTTAGCGCCACCTGCACCATCATTCTATTTGCGATTTTTAATGAATTTTTAAAATATACCTGTTTAATTATGATGTACGGTGTGTAGCTGGCGATTAGGTATTCATCGCATTTCAAAACTTTACGTTGTAAAACGGCACTTGCCTATTATGTAGAAGTTTGCTTAAATGGGTTAATTTATTTTGTTTGTCTTTATCACATCCGTATTGAAATCAATGTTTTCAGTGATATGTTATTTTAATGTTTTTTTCACTAATTTAAGAAATATGGGACTGGCACTTCACTTCAATAACATGTTTTTACGTTTTTATCAATTCATTATGCTTTCTAAAAGAATTTTGTTATTTACTTGTTACGATTTATTTGTAAACAAATTCCAAAAAAGATATAGCAGTGCTAGAAGGCCTGGCCGGCAGCTCCTCTTAGTCGGAAGTGGTCGTGTGCTTATTGAGAATCGTTCGAAATGAAGGCACGAAGAATTTATAAGGCGCCACCTAGGATGGCATATAAGAGATATTCTAGAGCCACTAGGAACTCGTAGACCCAGAAACAAACCGCACGTGAATAGAAATATGTATATTATTATAGCGACTAGAGTTCAATTAAGACACATAGAAACACATAGACACAACAATAGATAATATCATTTAGAATTAATAGCAAAATATAGTTATAAAATAATAATAATTCACGAGAGCGAGTTAAGGCACGAATAATAATTCGAGGCACAAACGCCTTAAATAGGTTAGCGTATTATACACCTTTGACTATCGTAGGACCGATTTTTCTATGCAAGCGATTCAACGAGTTTACGTGGCAAATATTGTTCGGAATGTACTTGACAACAATTACGGAGAGTACCGGACCTTGGCCGATTATTTAAATAGTTTCAAAACGCACAAAATTAATCAGGTACTTGGAAAGATCTTTCTAGTTCACAAAATTATCTATACAGCGCCAAAAAGGTACGTTGTTAAACTCACGGCCGCGGTACGTATACTTAGAATTTATGAATGACATGCATAAAAGAATTAACTTAGCTTGTATAAATAGGAAGTCTTCGGTGTTCGACAGTTAATCGGCAGATGTGACAGCTTCCGTATCCAAATCTAATATTTTATTATCCAATAAAGAAAAGGAAAATCAAAATGGACTGCGTTGATAAAAGTTACTGGGCTGCTCACAAAGAACCAGATAACAGGCTTATCTTGGGTGGTGTCCTTGACCAGAAGGCGGTCCCAAGTTAGGTTGATGATAATACCAGACCCACTTCGATATTTTATAATTTTCGGATTATTATCTTTGCCAACATAACCAGAATTAGAGATCCATTGATTAATTAAAACGGAGTACGTCTGCAGTGACCAGCAGAAGAAGCCAAAGGGGAAAACCAACAAAGAAGAAAAGGTACCTGCAATCGTGATAGCAAATATTTTATTAAAACAAAAGAAGGTAAAAAAGGTAGTTACACAGGAACAGTAGACGGAGATTCCTTAATTTGAATGGGATGATTTCACTTCAATCGATATTACAAAGCACATGTCTAATTGTTCAAGTTTTAGATAACATTTTCCATGTACACCTTTTCACGGCAGCAAATAGAAAATGAGGTATAACTTTTGCAAGCAAATGCAGATAAATTATCGGAACTGGCAATTTCAAATAACTAAAATCCCCAGAAGATTTTTCAATACAATACATATTCAAACGCATGAGTGTAAACACGGCTGTCTATACTGTAGGGAGAAATTGGTGTATAAATCAATTATTTGCCAAATCGTACCGTCACATACTTAAACTTGTAAAAAATGTTTTGAAAATGTGTATACAAATTTGTTTTATTCAAATTCAGTTGTTCCTAATATAATTTTGTACAAGGTTTCCTAATTACCAAAGGCAAAAAAAATACTACGTAATAAACTGAATATAATAAAGGACAATCATAGAAAATTCAACAACTAAATATCATACCTTCTTTCCGAATGTAATAAAAAAACTAAATAAAAAAACTAAGAAAAAGATTTAAACATTATAGGAAAATATGACTTAATTTCAATTTCACCTTGGTAAAACCATACTAATGAATAATATTATAATTGTTAAGATTTTCACTGACATCATTCATTTAAATAAATGCTGAAGACAATTCAACTAAAACTTTATTTTATTGTAGCCCACCATAATACAAGTCAAATGTCACCAAAAAGATGTGTTAATAGATTACCAACTTAACCTAATAAACTTATATACAAAGTGATACAAAATCACATATTAACACACCACAGGGTTTTATGACAAAATAGCATATATTCGTTTACAGTTGTTTTATGTAAGTAAATAAGGACTAAATTTTAAAAATATCTTTTTAATATACAGGCTACTCCAAAACAAGGTGGCATTCCAAAGTTGTGTTTTTTTTTAACAGGACACTCTGTATATGATTGCATTTTCAAATTCTACTCAAAAATTAAGCTTCACTTTTATAGGGTGAACGCACAATTTGTCGTCACCTTAGTAGCTACTCGGAATCTCCTATTGTAGCTAAAATATGTTTTGCCTTATTTTTTATACTCTTCATCTCCGTATAAGTTTAGTATTTACAAAATGTTAAAAGATATGAGATCAAAAGAATAAGCTCAACTTCTATTCCTACTAGTTCTCGCCACCTATCCACCATTTGTGGCCACCATGACTTTTACACTTTTTTAAGAAAATAAACTTCAACAAATGAACAATTAGGTAGGTACAAAGGACTACGCACACTGCTTATGCATTTTAGAAGACCACTCAAATTTTGTTTTTTTGATATCAATCGACACGTCTTGAGTTAATAGTGAGTTCCCGGACGACATACGCTAACCTTACGTTAACGCTAAAGGCACGTGACAAAATACGGTAATTTAAAATAACGTGAGCCATAAAATTTAGTTCCCGAAAACTAGGGTAACGTTAAATAATAGAACAAACTTCATAACCTCAATAATTTTTTGATCTGTAGGAAAATTTGTTATGGAAGAATTATTAAATTACGCAGCTCTGGGTTACTTTGACTTTAATGAAATTGAAGATGCTGTTTTGGTGAACTGATTAGATCAACCTCGTCCTAGACGTTTTCGAGCGGAACAGTATGGAAGATTCAATTTGGACAATTTAAGTAGAGAAGAGATTCGTCAAAATTTTAGATTCAATAGGGAGCACTTACTTGAACTAACACACGTATTACAAATACCTCAGCAAATACAAACTAACAATCATCATGTCTCCACAGGTAAAGGATTAATATTTCTTTAATATAAGAATTATATTACTATATTTTAGGTTTAGAAGGACTGTGCATATGTGCCTCCGACGATTGGCATACCCAAACAGGCTTGTTGATCTTGAACCTCTGTTTGGTTTATCAATTAGAACGGACATGCAAATTTCCCAATGGAGATAAGTTTGTATTGTACGGAGATCCAGCTTATGCAGTGCAGGAATTATTAATTTCACCTTTTCGAAACCGAAGATTAACCGCTGAGCAGCAAGATTTTAACACTCGTATGAGTACAGTCAGACAAGCTGTTGAATGGGGTTTCGGAAAAATTATATCAGAATTTGCATTTCTTGATTTCAAGAAAATCAGAAACTATTGTTGCAAAATCTTGAAGAGATGTACATAAGTGCTACAATTTTATCAAATTGCCATACTTGCTTGTACGGTAGCCAAAGTGCACAGTATTTCAATATTGCACCACCTACTCTACGACAATACATTAATATGTAATTTTACTTATATACTTTTTAATTCTAAATAAAACATGATACAATCGAGAACAAAGTTAATGTTTGTTTTTTTCTGCTTGCTGCTGCATCATCAACAACAATAAATCTTGTTGTTTTTGTAAAATTGAAATATGTGCCTCCCTTTCAGCAATTTGAACTTCGACGAATCTTCTGCTCCTCTTTCTCTATTTCAAATTTTTGAATGTCCAAATTTAGTCGTCGTTCCTCCAGTTCCAATCGCTGCTGGTCTAACTGTAAGCGTTTCGTTTCAATTTCGTGAGTGTTAGTAGCTCGATTTATTAAAAATTGTAAACTATTTGATTTTAAGTTGTCCTTTCGAGTACGTTTTGCCTGGGGCTCTGCAAAAGCTACAAATGAAGTGTTTTGACTAGACAAGCCTTGCGTAATAAATGGCATTAATGTTTGTACTCACCCGATGAAGAAGCTATTGATGTTTCTTCAACAGGTTGACTCGAATGTCTTGCATTATAATGATTTTCCTCCACTAAACGTCCTTCATCATAAATGTAAGTAACTACAATACAAACAGTTTACTACTTTTTTCATGCTACAAGTATCATTTACCTTCATCACTATATGAAGAGGCTGCTTGTTGTCGCAGCTGCAGTCCACTTTTTGAGGTAGTTTTTGACATAGAAATTGAATTATTACATTGTTGAGAAGTACCAAATTCTTTTTTCATATCGGAGATCTCCTGCAATAATTGTTTTTTTTCTGTGTACTCCTCCTCAGTACCAGATCTACAATGATACTTGCTTATAAAATCTCTAAATGTAGGTTATAAACTAAAAATTTGTTACTTTTTAATATTAGCTTTGTCTTCTTGCCCGAACAGTTTCAATAGATGTTCTAGATGTTCCTTTAAGGCACGCACCGAGAATTCTTTATCGGTATTTTGAATAATCGTCGCACGAATTGCGTTCCATCTTGAGGAATCTTCAAATGGATTCTCTGAACTTACTGCTCTCAACAGATCGATGTCATCACTTGTGGTGAAACGCAAACGAGTTTTGCCCGCCATTTTTTAAAATGTTACTTAAAAATGAAACTACCGTATTTAATATACGAGACGCTATTGATATGCGTTTAGCGTTTTCCGCTAAACTTTTAACGTTACGGTATTTTATGCGCTTGCGCAGTTGCCACAGAAATAGCGTTATCGTTTAACGGAAGTGTACAGAACTCCCTAATATTTTATATCGTCGCGTTAAAACTCTAAATCTGTAAATAAATTAACTATTAACATTTAAATATGCCTAACCATGAGTAAGAGAGAGATAATCTAATGATATAGTGACTCAAAGAGAGCAGTCCATAAATCATGGAATTGGGTGTTAAAGTCACTTCTAAACAATAAAATAGTAAAAAGGGATTGAACCGTTGGGTGTAGTTCTTCGTAAAAGAATAATAAGAATCCTTCTCAAGACTTAGAGTAAAAACGATAAAATAAAAATATTAATTTATTTATTTAAACATAGATCTGAAATGAGAGGTGATGAAGATTTATCTATAAACTATACTAAGCGACATAGAAAGAAGAACACCCAGTAATAATGAATATTTGTAAATTTTTTTGGGAATATATTTGTTTATATTAAGATAAAAAACGATCAATTTTTCAGCCATATTGCCCTAGCGGTTGTTTTGTTAACCTTATTCAAAAACACTTACGATTAAGTAGCCCTAAAACAATGAATTAAGCATTTGTAAGTACAGTTGTCATTTAAGCGATTTAAATTGCATTTCAAAGAGCTTTAATTCAATCACAATGCCTCCAGTGCGAAGACGCCATAATTTTCGGCAATTAAGCGAGTTTGATAGGGGTAGAATTGTGAGATTGCGTGAGGCTGGTTTGTCTATGAGAGATATAGCCGCTAGAACGCAACGGAGTTTAAACACTGTGGCAGTCTGTGTTCGGGCATGGAACCAAGAGGGCCGTACACGAAGAGCGAGAGGTACAAGACGTCGTCGAAGAACCACAGAACGCGAAGATCGCCGTCTTAAACTATTGGCTTTACGGGACCGCTTCTTCTACACGGGCGATTGCGGACCAGTGGTTTGAAGAACATGGAAGACCGATTGGGATGCGAACCGTTTATAGACGGATAAGAACCTTTGGGCTCTTTTCATACCGTCCCTTTTTGTGCTACCACTGACTCCAGAGCATCGACGTTATCGTCTAGCGTGGTGTAGAGAACGGGCAAATTGGGACCAAGAATGGAATTCAATTGTCTTTACTGATGAATCCAGATTCTGTTTGGGTATGCATGACGGTCGTGCAAGGGTGAAGACGGCGCGGTAAAAGACAAGATCCCAATTTTCTGTGAATAGGCATGTGCACCACACAGTTGGAGTTATGGTATGGGGAGCTATTGCTATTGAAAGTAGGTCACTTTTGGTCTTCATTAGAGGTAACATGACCGCTGCGCGCTACATCCAGGAGGTCGTAGACCCCACATTGTACTTATGTTGAGACCATCCCCAACAGCACATTCCAACAAGACAACGCACGACCTCATGTTGCTAGGGTTTCTTTGGCTCATTTTGAGGCCAATCAAATTGCTTTGTTACCTTGGCCACCAAGATCTCCCGATATTTCGCCCATCGAGCACGTCTGGGATATTTTGGGAAGAAGATTACTCAATTTACCTCACCCTGCACAAACTCTAGCGGCTTTGCAGCATCAGTTACAGATAGCATGGGATGAGATACCTCAAGAAGAAATCGATCACCTCATTAGAAGTATGCCCAGACGTGTTAATGAGCGCACAAGACATCGTGGTGGAGCAACACATTATTAAGTTTGACGCTGTGATTGGAAGTAGATTGTTCAAATCTTGCAAACGACGAAAACCTCCAGGGCGAACTGTCCGATCAAACACAAAACACGTTTCCATCTTAGGAACAGTTTTTGTTAATTCAGAAATCAACAGTGTTGAAAAAAACTTCGTACACAAGCACAAATTTGTACGACAAAAAACTAAGTAAGAATGGTTATGTTTCGGAGAGACTAAAGCAATTAAGTCTCAAACAAAAGTCAATTTTACGTGTGATGAATAGGGGGGGTTGTGGTATACAGTATCAACAGACAGTTTTATGGACTACAGTGACAGAAGTCAATGCGTATTTTGAAACTTCACTTTTTTGGGACATACTGTATACTCCAAAATAATTTTAAAATGCAAAAATTTATCAACCTGCAAACTACTAAGATGACAAAACTTGTAAAACTTTTACTGTTTCGTTATAAATCTCCGTCCCGTTGGTGGTGATTCACCCTGTATAATATACTTCATCTCCTTAGATATTTAAATGGATTGTTTGCACTACTTTTTAAGGATAAAATTTGTTGCCATATTTTACTAGTACATAAGATCATGGTTTGTTATCAACCTTTTCATTTTCAGTTCAGTTTAGATCAGTCTATTCGGTCTCCTTGATTTCAGTATTTTCTTTATGCATTCTTGATGTTTCTGATGGACGCTTCTTGCTATGTTCAACTTTTCTCTTATTTTGTTTTGTTCCTTAACTCCTTCAGTGTTTCTAATTCCTATTTTGTTGTTCTTTCTATTTTTCAATTTCTAGCCATTTATCAGAAGTTAATACACTAGGGCTTATTTATTCTCTTGTTTTTAACTTTTTCTTATGCTCCCGTATTTTTTTTAAGAGGTAACATCGAAATTTCTCTAAGAATTTGTTCCGTAGATTTGGTTCTACGAGGACGATCCCAAGTGGAAGACCATAAACGACAAATATGACATAAAAAGTTGAAGTCATACTCGAGAATCGTGGTTTGAAGGTGTCCACCATCAGTATGGCATTAGGCATATCTGAACCTAGCGTATTAACCATCTTACACGACAATTTGAACATAAATAAGGTGTCGGCCAGGTGGGTTCCACAAGTGTTGACACCTCAATAAAAAATGCGTAGAGTGGTAATTTCGCAAAGTCATTTGGAAACTTTAAACAAAGATTCTAACTTTTTGTGACAGTTGATGAAATTTGGGTACATCACTGTACTACAATCAATGCCAATACTTATGGCAAGACTTTACAAAATAATCGTAAATCAATTGATGAAAAATGACGCCATTTTAAAAGCCAAGAAGTGTTTCTGCTGCAAGACAATGCAACTGTTCATAAAGCTGCGAAACCAATTGTGCAAGATTGCAACTTGGTAGAGATGGATCACCCTTCTTATAGTCGGATCTTGCTGCTTCTGACTTTCATCTATTTAGGCTATTGAAAATACAAATTAATTAATTAAATTAATTAAAGTATCTCGCACAGAAGATGAAAAAAGAAAAATAAGAAGATCCAGAGAACGAGTTTTAGGGATCAAAAAAAAACACAAGAAACGATTGCATTTAATAAAGTAGTAATTCAAATTCCAACGTAAGATGGCATACGTAATAGTGGCGAAAATTAATTAATCATAGTATGACTTAAGTGAGAAATTTAATAGAAGACTAATAAAATGTAGTTTTCATGTTTTTTAATTAGTGTTTTATTTAAATAAGCCGTTAGCCGACATTACAATAATTTTAAGTAAAAGAAATTATTTTGTGTTTCACATTTCTTTTATTAAAAATAAAAAGAATTGAGTGGTTGCACAATTATACTAATACAATAAAAATTAGGGCATCAATTAAATAAATTGAATTAATTATTTTATTCAAAACTTAGGGCCGAATTCAGAAACGATTCTTAAGTTAAGCACTTGCTTAAGCAAGCACTTCAGAATGTCTTAAGTCAAAACGGTATTCATAAACAATAAGTACAATTCCATCTTAAGTCCTCGCTTAAGACAGGATGCTTATTAGTATTCACAGACAAAATCAAGATCTTAAACTTTCACTTATCTTTGAATCCTAAGACAAAATTTAAGACATCACAGAGGCAGTGTTAAGTTCGTTTTTACGTTAAAACCTCACGTTAGAAGCAAAAATGATTTTTGATCCAGATGTTATAGAATTTATGAATTATCTTGACAATAATCAAGTGCAAGTACCTAAATCAAGACGTTACATCAGAGATATGGAGAATCCCCTGGAGTATTATAGTGACAGTGAATTTAAACGGAGGTACAGGTTCAAGAAAGTTTTGGTATCGAATATAATTATGCCTCTACTCCTGAACAGGGCCGCCCGGTACCACCAATTTTCGAAATAACGACAGTTCTCAGATCTTATGCGACTGGCAGTTTTCAACTAGTTTGTGATGTGATGTAAATCAGGATTAGCCAGTCCACTGTTTGCTGCATTATAAACAGAATATCAGAACAGCTAGCGAGGCATATAGGACAATTTCTAAAGTTTCCCAGAACTCAACATCTATTTGATAATAATCGCCATACATTTTATGACGTGGCTGGTTTCCCTGGAGTAAGTGGGGTCATCAACGGGACACATGTGTCTGTTCAAAGTCCAGGAGGTAATAGGGCAGAGGTTATTTCTCAATAAACGTGCAGATAATCGGAGGACCACAACTGGAGATTTTGAATATAATCGTGCGGTGGCCTGGATCTGCTCATGATGCCAGAATCTTTGACAATAGTTGTATAAAATTGAGATTTGAAAGGGGCGAATACCAGGACTGCTAATTGGAGATAGTGGTTATCCACAAACATCAAGAGAAAGCTTGGATTTCCAGCCAACTGTTTCACTATAAACGATTTTGGTGATTTAATTAATGAAATGCCAATTATCAAACCCAACATTTGTCATTTACATGGCTTACTTTGACAATATTAAGTAACTGTGATATTCTACGATTAATAACTCTATAAAGGCTCAATATAAAGACAACATATTATATGTTTTTGAAATCAGAAAAAAAACATCTCTTCAAAAATATAATAATATACAGGGTGTTACATTAAAAAAACACATATTTTTGTTGAGCCCTGTAAACGGCGAGTAACTGAACTTTTTTTTCTACGAGCAATAATAACGATAATAAGGGGTGGGTAATTTATAGTAAATAACTCTGTACAAGATCATCCAGTACCAGAAAATATTATTGGAAACGCAATAAGAACTGCTTTCATACAAAGACATTTCTCATAATAAACAACAATTTATTCGTAATAATTATCGTAGATTTTAATAAACGAATTAATTTATTAATACTACATTATTTTATTTTAACTACCTACATGTCTAATTTATTCTGAAGAATATTCAGTTCCAGATTTTTTTCTTCTTGAAAAACTGTTCTTCCAAATTCTGCATTCTTTTTGGAATGCCATCTGATTTTGAGCAAATTCAACCTTCAGTTCCTGTTCTTTCATAATCAAAGCGTGGAGAGCCTGATCGTTTTTTTTTAACTGTCCATCCTTTTTAATCTGGACATTATTTCTTCGTTGACGTTCCTCGGTTTATTGCGTTCTCATAAAGAGGAAGAAGAATAAGGTTTTGTAATGTTTTTTAATTATTGATTTTATTGCAATAGATCAAAATAACATAATAGTGGGTTTCCGCCATGAACTTTTTGTTAAATTTATAAAAAAAAATTACTTTTGCCGGAAGTTGCTTGGATCATCACTTTTTGGATAGATTTGGGAATTTCCGGAAGTGTTTCGTATTGGGGAATTTCCATTGGAGTTGTTCATCATCGGTTGATTTTCAGGCAAGAGAATTCCATCATCGCCAATGACATAAAATTTGTCTCCTGTTTCGTATGCCAACGCCAAAGTGTCACTATCTACAGCATTTTTTAGCTCAATGTGGACACTTTCTGCCAACATATTTAATTTGGGGATATCTGTTACGATATTGTTGTGTGTAGAAGGATCTCCACCAGTCCCCATCTTGGTCTTTTTCTCAGCGGTAAGACCTTTCTTTTTTAATGTTTTCATGTTTGTCAACAGTTTTTTTAATTGAACGTGGGTTCGCTAGAACAAATACATGAATGTAACAATAATATGCTTCACAAATATTTAGTTGTTTTACAAATGTGAACATATTAGTAGCATGTTATGCTGCAAGAAGAAGGCAAACACCTAGGCAGACATTTTGTTGATAATGATACTTTTGTTAACTTATTATAAAGTAGGATTTAAATTTAGTTAACTTTTTCTTTAAATCAATCAAAATTAAAGTTTATTAACTATTTATCAACTAAACACTCCTCTGATTAAAAAAACTGTCATCAAAGCTTTCCATGAACGTACATTATTTGCATTGTAAAAGTTCTTTTGAATAGAATTTTTTTTATATGTAGTTAAGATGTCTTCGATGGTTCAATAATACTTTAGTGGTTCCAACTTTACATTTAGACATACTTATTGTTTTTTTTATGGCCATAATTTTTTTTGATTCGCATGATATATGACGTTTCGTTACCTTATTTTAAATTTATTTTGGATTTTACTTGTGGTTCTTTAATTTTGTCCAGAAGTGTAATTAATGGCAATGTTATTTTGAGCACATGTGTCTAAGCTGTGTTTGTATTTAAAAAAGCCAGTGTGAAAGATTAAAAACCTGGGACATCCTTTTAATTACATGAGATACCATTGGCGGAGCGTATATTTCCACCACACTGGTTTTTTAACAAATACACAGCTTATATACACAGTGGGCATTTTATTTGTTCCGGCACAAAGGAGAAAAGATAAGCAACACACTATTCCGTTAGTTTTCTATGGGAGTTCAAATAGTTGCCTATTTCAGGTGGAAAAGATAAAATTGATAGCGTATATACCAAAGAAGATTGTAATAATATTACAGTGGGAGTTTTTAATTTTCGTTTATCGGTGATTAAATACTTTTGTATTTCCGGCAATCGAATTATATTCGTCTTGGATCTTCACCCAACACTTGGCCGTCTCGGTTTTCGAAACTCACTTTCTATGCTCTCCACTATTTTTTTTACCAAACCGAGCAGAGGCTCTTTTTCTACCCGCATAAATATAACTTTTTTAAAATCATTCATTTTTTAAATTTATTTAATCCATGGAAAGTTAAAGAAATTCAAATTGTTTTGTTGTTGATTTTCACGCGGTTGCTATAGCAACGAACATGCGCTTGCCTCCTTGATCGGATGGCTTCCCGTACACTACGTTACAAATTATAAAGTTAGAGACCGAACTTATGTAGGATAAGTCGAGCATAAACTTTGTTTATGAATTCCACTTTTAAACTTAAGATGAACAGATGTTTATGTAAGCCAATACTTCACTTATCTTAACTCTACGTTTATGAATTCGGCCCTTAATTCATCCATCTCAATATGGTCACCAAAATTGTATAAAGTCAACTTCCGTTTAATACAGACTGTCTTATACAGTAGCCTCCATACAAACTACGAAAATATACATCTATAGTCTGTATACTATTGGCGCGGAGTAATAAATCATAATTGCTTGAAATAATTCTTTATTTTCTTGTGAAAGCGGTACTTCTACGGTTAAGTAAAAACCAATAAATTCTAACCAAAATACGATCATTGTACCGCTCTTGCAGCATATCGACCCATCTAGGGTCTGAGAACAATAGATTAATCTGTGCAAACACGTTGTCATCAGCCCAGGTACTGACGAAACGAGAATCATAACCGTAGATGTGGGTATTATACCAAGATACAAAAATAATGATATATAATACGTAAGTAAAATTTGTAATGTGATCTACTATACAAATCAAATAAATAACATATAACCACATAATAATTCATATCAAGGTAGATTTTACTATTATAATATATTTACCTACTAAAAATATGATTTTCCAGACTTATCAGGTACCTACGCCACTGCAATACGGGATATTCGATAATTCTGACAGGTTTATTACTCCGCGCTAATAGTATACTGAGTATAACAAATATACAGTGCGCGTCTAAAGCCTTAAGTAAATTCGTTAAAAAAAAACGGACCATTTTTCAGCAAAATCCTTCGACACGTCGATTTTATTTTTCAATAAGACGTCTGTTAAAATTTTGTTTTGATGTTTTTTTGTTTTCCAGCAATGACGTCATCATAATTATTTTTAAATGGTAACCGTAGTTTTTTTTACTGAAAATGAAAGATCAACTGGCCCTTTAAATTAAATTATTAAAATTAAATTTTGACTGGTCCCATAAGAAAATTTTCGAGAAAAAATTTTTTCTTTTGATAAATTAACAATAATTTTTTTTTTCAAAATTGGTTGTTTAAAAATGAAAAAAACTGGTTAGCAAGCACTTTTTGAATACTACATTGTTTATACATTTTAGAAAAGAAAACACAGATTAAATTGAGTGTTCAAACTGCCTTCTCCCCACTTCTTGACAATAACCTAACCTGGCTTTGAAATTGTCGAAGTAGCTTTTCATCAAGTTAACTTCTGTTATTAATTATTTTTGTCAAAGAATACTTCGAGAATTTCAAAGTCAGATTAGGTTATTGTCAAGAAGTAGGGAGAAGGCAGTTTGAACACTTAAGGAGGCAAGCGATTGAATTTACTTTAATTCACTGTCAACAGATGTCACTTGCGTCAATTGATCCTGATTGCAAAGAGGCGGCACATGCATGCTAAAAATGGCGCTTAAATGAGGTTCTGCACTAGTGGAAACCAATTTTGGTAACATGGAGGTTCATTCAAATAGAGGAAGCCACTTGTTCCAGAATAAACACAACGTGTATTATAGTTGAAGGTCGAAATAAATAAATACGGTTTGAAAGTAATAACTACCACGGGATTATTACAAAAACATGAAACAAGATTAATCTCGATTATGCGTTATTATCAGAAAAACATAAATTAAAATTAGTTATTTAGTTGCATGAAACTGAAGTAACATAAATAATACTGTTGTTGTTAACACCGACACCGTATAGGGGAACGTACGTCGCCGAAATTACCTAGTACCACAGAAAAACTAGTACTAAAATTTGTTTTCTAGTAGGTTACTACAAATTTAATTTATTTGAGGTGGCGATTTAACTAGCGAAGTGTAGTTTATTGTTCATTGCTGAAGTGAATATCCATATCGTTGCATCCAGAATTTGCAATTCGACTAAAAAATTTGCGATTTAGGGCTATGACAATCTCCGAGAATGATAAGCCTCTTTTACGACATAACGCACAGACAAATATTTACATCAGGAATCAGGTTATAGTGTTTCATTACAGTTTTTCGATTCTACTAAAATCAACAAATACAAAAGCGGTAATAAAAATAATATAAAGATAATACACGTACCTAAATTGAAGTATATCAATTAGAAAACAAAGGTGCTATTCATGAAATGCTAATCTAAAACAGAGAGAAAATATTATGGTTTTAACCAATGATTTCACGTGGTAAAATGGAAAGTATTTTTGATATTATGAGAAAATCATCTAAAAATTACAGGCACAAGCGCTATCTCTTGACAAAATTTTTTACTACGATTTACATTACTCTTATGGGCAATAATAAACGTTCATTAATAACAGTTGCATTTACTTTTAGAATATTCTCAAAAGACTTACGTCGCCTAGATAGCAATATCTCAAACATGTTACAAGCACCAACAAATTGAGCCACTGGTGTTGTCTTAATTACAATAAGAAATTTGGCACTCACAATGTCGACTATTTGTTTATTTTTTAAACAAATTGCAAACTTTGCGCGCTTAATTATTAACAGTCATGTTAATAAAGATTAATTTATACTTGACATGAATTTGAAGGTAAACCATTACGTTATACGCGATTTTAACTAACGTTACGCCTTATGGTAAAATAACATGTAAGTTTGCCCCCTTAAGTTAATATGTGTTTTTTTCTAAAATGTATAAACAATTTTGTATTCAAAAAGTGCTTGCTAACCAGATTTTTTCTATTTTTAAACAACCAATTTTGAAAAAAAAATTAATGTTAATTTTTCAAAGAAAAATGTTTTTAGGAAAATTCTCTTATGGGACCTGTGAAAATTTTGACATTTCTATTTAAGGGACCACTTGATCTTTCATTTTCAGTAAAAAAAACTAGGGTTACCATTTAAAAAAAAATGATGACGTCATTGCTGGAAAACAAAAAAACATCGAAACAAAATTTTAACAGAAAAAGGCGTCTTTTTGAAAAATAAAATCGACGTGTCCGAGGATTTTGCTGAAAAATCGTCCGTTTTTTTTTAACGAATTTACTTAAGACTTTAGACTCGCACTGTATAATAACAATGAGAAAACAACAACATTATTAAAAATTCATTCACAAAAGGTACAAACCCTTTCTTATTTAGTAACTCAAAATCAATAATATTTAATTTGTGAAAAAAAAATCCGAGTTTATTTAGCATTCGTAAAGAACTGTAATTATTAATTTACTTAATTCAAAATATATAAATAATTACGTGCGATTTATTAACGTGTTTAATGTTTTCATTTTATCAAAGCACCAACGCTCTTTATAAAAAAATATGATTTGATTTGCTATTTAGAAACTGAAAGAGAGCTGAAATCAGTAAAACTGATATAAATTGCCGGTAATAAGGAAGTAAGAAATTTTATCTTTAGTTTTTTTTTATATTAATCACGTATATGGATATAAAAGGAAAATATTAGGCGCAATTAAACATTTTAAAATGTTATACATTATCATATTTGACACTTTCATTTTCTTAATGTGACGTTCTTTAGAAATTTTCGGTCTAGTGGGTTTTTATTAGCGAGTTATAGAATTTATTAGACTTACATGTTGCCGTTGTCGACGATGTTTATTAGTTTTATGGATAGAAACATAATTATCTTTTATCTTTAGGAACGTCTCTTGTAACTTTAATTTTATTGGATAATGTAAAGTTTTTGGATACTTTTATTAGTTTTAGTATGATTGAGGGAGATGCATTGAAAATATTAGAGAATTCCGTTTTATTAACATTTCTGTTTGTTCACATACAGGATGTATCATAAGAAGTTTATGGGGAAAGAGTCCGATTTTAACTCTGAAAATTTCCATGTCTAGGTTTCGACTTTGTTGTTCAAATAGACACCCTGTATATTTTTAGATTTTCAAATTCCATTCAATTTTAACTTGACTTTATGTATTTTTTTTTCTTTACCCATCATTAGCCGTTTTTGAAGTATTTATGTTTTTTTGAAAAAAATTAACTACTTACGTACAAACCACTGTGACCCGCAGAACTCAAACAAATTAGATACATGAGAACATTGAAATGATCCTTGAATGTGACTTGCTTTTGAAACATTGGGATTTTCACTAGACCAGAAGTGGCTGTTGTCTATTGAATATTCCATGTCGTGAAAATTTCGACTCGTCACTCCAAAAAATATTTTTGCAAAATATATTCTTTTTCAGGGTACCCGTTAAAATCCATTCACAGAATTGCACTCGCCTCATGTAGTCGCCAGGTTTTAGATCGTGAATCATACTGTACTCATACGGACGCCATTTATGCTTCTTGCTGATGAAATGCCCCTGAGTATGCAGAGAAAAAGGTTTTGGTAATGGTTGTGTTTTTGTATGTTTAGATGTAAACGCGCACCTTTTATGCTCCTGACTACCGGGTATATTTGTAGTTGGAACGTAAAAGGTGACGTAACAAAATTTATATTCTGCACGTGGGTAGCTTCAAGCGAAGAAAGAATGCCCAGGGTTTGCTTTTAAGACGTCTATTTACAATTACTTACAAATTTTGTGGGTATTATATGTACAGGGATTTATTTACAACGTATTTTTAATGCGAGGGATACTTCGGCAGTCGCGGTTGGAACAGCGGCAGTTTAGACACGACCAGTTGAAATACGGCAAATACTCGGGTTGCGGATTCGGGCGGCTTCTATGTCTTGTGCTAGTGTCTCACTGAAACAGGTAAGTTATTATCAACGTGCTCAGGATGCCTTGTGGTCGTACTCTTATGGTGATACCTAGCGAACGGGCAGTGTATGTCTGAGAAGTTCTGTGCTCGGCGTTGGCGACGGTTTTGTGGCGGTGATACTTCGTCTAGGTCAGAGTCTGCCAATACGCCCACTGCAAAGTGCTATCGAATAGATTAGCTACCCTCGAGGGATCAGTGATACGAAGCGGCTAGTTCTCAATGGCACGGTTTCGAAGGGAAAGCAGCTGCTACCGAATAGATCAGCCACAGTGCTCTGGGATCCGGGGTAAGTAGGTGCTGGTTACACGGATTTTTAACGGTGGTTGTTTTAGGTGGTTCTCTGGAGATGAAGAGGGTTTTGTGCGACGCCCGTACCAGATTGAATCAGCATTTGCAGTGGTCTTTGAGTTAGTAACTGCCATTCCCGTACCGAATTGAATCAGCATTTGCAGGCGGTTTTAGATTTAGCGTTCGGGATTCAGAACCAATGCGGACGGAGTTCTCAAGGAATTGTTAAGTTGAGAAGTCAAGTTGGATTAGGAATAGAAGTCGCAGAAGAAGTGCCGTTTTGGCATTGCGCTCGCTCTTATATAGGGGGCTTTATCTCGAGCGGGAGAGTGGGCAAGGGGGTAATTTTAAGTGGGGCGCGCACGACGTCTGTTTTTGACGATTCAAATTTTATGCCGTGAGATAATTCTTTCTCGGCGGCAAATTTGAATTATAACTTGTCGGTTTCTTACAAAGGAAGAAATGAACCAAATTGTGAACAATTCCTTAGCACATTGTGAATAAAGGAACGATTGGGGTGAAGTCTGTTGGGATAGTTTTGCACAAATTGTCTACAAATTCTGGTAATATTTCTTTGACACTCTTCGTATATTATGATTAAATCAAAATTCATTATTTGTATAACCCGATCGTGACATATTTATAAATGCAATCTCTTTCAAATACTATTATCAAAGACTTTTCAACTTAACCTGACATCTGCTTGATAATTTAGAACTATAATGATAAATGTTTATTTCTAACGTTTTCCACCTCTATTGCAAATATTACGAAAACGTTCGAAGATAGGTGTAGGACTTGATCTAAAATCTTCACTGCTTTCGAATGGTGCAATAATCACTAATGATTGGTGTAGAGAATAATACATAAAGTCAAGTTAAAGTTGAACGTAGAATTTTGAAAATATGAAAATATACAGGGTGTTCTATTTGAAAAAACAAAGTTGATGGTTACTTCCCGGTATAACTGGAATCGTCAACAACTAGCCAACATTTTTTTTTCAGATAGAGGTTATGTCGAAAGACAATTTTTATAATTCAATTCGGACTTCCCCATAAACTTCTAATGGAATCTCGTCATGATGTGAGAAGATAAGTTAATAAAATGAAATTCTCTAATATTTTCAATTCTCCTCTCTCATCATACTAAAACTAATGAGTATTGTATTGAAATTGATTGGTATAAGACAGATTATTGTAAATATGCACTGATTCTCATCAGTCCAAAAATGTTGTTAAAAATCACCTCCAAAAGTCTCCACTTTTTATTAGTCAGGTGTAAGTCAGCCCAGTCCAAAAACATTTTTTTTTACATTTTTCAACAATAACAATTAAAACTATTATGCTTTATTTTACCCTAATATGTGTAATTTTATGTTTATGATTTACTAGTAAGTATTTACGTAAGTAGAGTTGTAGTGTTGATATAATCGTACACGTTATTTTAAAGATATAACAAACGTAAAGTAATGTCTTCACAATATTATTAAAAGTGTGTAATAATAATATTGTGATGATATTGTAAAAGTACAATGCCTATATTTAAACACAATTTCACAATATTATAACATTTTTCACATCCTAGGTTCAGTTTTCATTTCTTTCCGAGTACTTTCATGGTTCTCCAGATAGTGTTAGTAACTTTTTTTTTAAACGGGCGCCATCTTGGATTTTTTAATTAAAAAATTTAATTCTTATTTTTTTATGCTTTTAACGATATGCAACAATCTTGGTTTCATGTAATAAGTTGTTACGTATTTTAAAATTATTTTATTAGACTAAGTTGACCATGAAAACAAATGTGATCTATTGTCATGACTTCAAATTAAGTAAAAGTTTCAGTTGTCATTTTTGAGTTATTAATTATAAAATAGTCAGTTTCTCACTAAATGAGCAATATGATATATTTCTTATCTACAAAAGATGTATGTTATACATTTGTATGCATAATGAAAGACTGAAAATTGACAACTGAATCTTTTATTTAGTTTGAAGGTATGATAACATAGTGCATTTGTTTTCATAACCTACTTGTGTAACATAATAATTTTAAAATACTATCTGCAACAAATTATTACCATAAACCTAGATTGTTGCACATCATTGAAAGCAGACAAAAAGTTGTAATTTTTTTATTATAAAATTCAAATAGCGTCCAATTAAAAAAAGTTACCATCATTACCTCGAAAACGTTGAAACTGTTTGTTTTTTAAATTACTATGAGTTTTTTTTAAATAAACTAGAATAGAATAGAATAGATATTTATTTTGTTCTTTACAAAACAAAACGAATTCGGTTACACATAATTACAATAACAAAATAAAAAAATTATCATTAAAAAATAACTTATTGACTTTCAATTTAACTTAATTATTTTTTTTTTTCTCCATCCATTGTCTTCTCTCCATTACTTCCCTCATCCATTCGATCCATTCCCATTTTCCCCTAACAATATCCTTTTAACTCTTTCTTCCCCTCTCAATTCATTGCATCCTTCTTTCATGTGTTCCAAGTTCTCCCATCCATCTCCGCACAGTCTGCACAATCTATCCTCGTCCTTCCACCAATATGTATTTTCTCTTTCTTCATTTCCACTCTAAATCTTGCAATCGTTCTTTTCTCTTTCAGTCCTTCCTTTCCTATTATATAACGTGGTATCCTTCTGTAATAATCTCGCAATACTTTTCATTATATTTTTCCTTCTTTTATTATCGATCTTCTCTCTTGAATTTCTCACTAACTCTGCTCTGCTTCCATACTTTTTCCTTCTCTCCTCAATCTTTTTATCTCCTCTCTCACATAACCTCCGCTTTCATAGAATACTCTACTATCTCTTTCTCCATATTTTATTTTTTGAAATTCTATCTCCTTCCAACATTCGATTAACATTTCAATATCTCTCCCCCTGTTATTAGCTTTGTTTCTTCATTTTCACTAACCGCCTTTTCTATTTCTCTTCTTGTTGTTTCCATTTCTTTTCCATATATTGTTATTATCATGTATCTTTCACCTACTTCTGTCCTTACATTGGTTTTCATCAATCTTGTACTCTTCTTCTCCTACTGCCGCCCATTCATCTCTGATACTTTCGCTTTTTCTTTCTCCCCTTTCTTAATTCTCTCCCATTTTTAAATCCCCCCTCTCTCTTTTAGTTTTTGTCATCCACTTTTCCATCTTTTCCTCCTTCTCTGACCATCTCCATTCCTCCTCATCTACCCACATTTTTGTATCCTACTTTCACCATCTTACCATCATTTTCAATTTTTTTGCCTCTTACCTTATCTTCATTTGGACGTCCCTCTCTTTTTAGTCATGTCATCGGCTATGTAAATTCCATTACCTTTCATCATTTTCTTTTTCTTCATGATCTCTATTTTATCCTCCATGCTTCTCATTTTTATTTACACTACATCTCTTCCTATTTCAATTGCCTCTTCAATTTTGTTTCCTTCTTCATCTTCCTTTATCATATTTTCCACTTTCCTTTGTATCTCCTCTTCCTCCTTGTACATGTAATCCTCTGACTCCCATATTTTTCCCCTCTTTTCTTTCTCCATATTTTATACAATTTTCTCCAAGTTTTCCACTATTTCTTCTAATCTTTTACATTTATTTTCCAACTTTTCGTTTATCTTTTGTTTTGTTTTTTGTTTTGTTTAAAAAACTTTTGTTTAAAAATGTTTTCATAACTTCACGATAACGGAAATATTAATTTTTGTCGAAAACACAGTTTTTCCGTTTAACCTCGGAACTGCTCGGATTGTTTGAGTTTTCTCAGCAAAATCTGGACCAGCATCTTTGCTCATTTAACAAAAATGTATCTTTATTAACAACAAAGATAGCCATACAATATTTCTCAATTTGGGACACACTGTAAGTGTATTCTGATTCTGACGAAATATGCACCTTCATCTTTTATGCCAATTATATAGTGTTTCTTATGTAAAATTGAGACTTTCACGGCCGGAGTCATTATTGAAACAAAAACGTCTTGCGGGATTGGACCGTTTCGAAAAGGTAATCGTAGTTGGCAACGTTTTGCCACCTATCGAAAGAATGTTCAGGGTAGACAACTGAAAGTCAGGTAATCAACTTGTGACCAAACCTGAGTAATTAGGGAAATACCTTCGTATATAAAGAACAGAAAGCATCACGCTTACTTGGTTCGAAATAGGGGAGGGGGTGGAGTTAACGATGGGAATCCACAAAGAGGAAACCACGGTCGCGATTGAAATTGTTCAAATGCTTAATGATTTCTACACTCTTCCTGATTTTCTATTGAAAAGAAAGAAGATTTGGCAATCAAAGCGGAATTTTTATTATTTTGTGACCATTATCAAAATGGTCAGACATAACGGTGATGTTCCGAAATACGTGTTTTACTAGAGCGATCAGTTTCACCTATGTATACTAAACCACATGAACAAGGAATACAATATACATCTTGAGAAGAGAGACTCGGAAACCTATCCTTAGGGGAAGGTAAAACTGAGATTTTGTTAGAAGATGTAAAATAGGTTTAATGCTGGTTTTTCTTATGATTTTTTATGGATACTGTTTTTCCATAATGGCGATATGTTATATTATTTTTTCTTAGGTTCGTAATAAGAATTCCCAACTATGGGAAAATTTTAAGCTAACAATAATTTTAACGTTTTTCACTATCATTATGTTTTCTTTAATGCAAATCATTGTTGTCACAGGAATATTGAGAACTTGTTTACTGTATGGAATACCATACCCTCAATTTTATTGTCATAAACAAAGACCACTGTCGCATTCGAGATCTATTTGCGCATTAACAATTAAAAATATTAATAAACTTAACTTTCATCAAGGTAAAAGAATTCTTGTTTTTTTTTTAATTCTTTAATACATTCCAAGCCTTACTTTTCTATTTACGAGTGAAACTTTATTGGATTTGCACGCGTACATTTTGAGGAAGAAGTTGTCGCAATACATAAAAGAGAAATTTTCATTTATCCATACACGTACTTGAAGCACTTACCGTACACATATGTTTAATTAGAAGCCTTGATAAAAACATTACAGCACTCTGAGAGAAACAGTTCAATTTCACTTGAACTACCAATTCAATTAACACATACGCTGTTTATTTCCAAATACGGTTAAGAAACGAAGAAATTAAAGCATTTTAATGTTGTTTAATAAATACATTAGCCTCGATGTGTGATTATCTAAATGTCAATGTTTTACTCTTTACAATTGGTATTGCATTAGCCTAATAAGAAATAAAAGGTCTGAAGTTGGATTTTCTTTTCAAACATTGTCATTCAAATAACCACCAACAGAAATTCAATATTTTCACGGATGACAAATATTACATTTTGAAAGGAATGAGAGTTAGAGTTAGTAAAGGAAAAGAGATTAAATTAAAGTATGTTTCATTTTTGTCTGTGTTCGAGACCGAATTACCTGTAAACTAAATTACGTACTAGAAAAGTAAAGAGCACTCTAGTTTATTTTACCGTCTCGAAGATGGCTTCTATTAAAAACTTTAAAAATATCAGATTCTGTAGACTTTGTGTAGTTTTTCCACTCTTGACGTTGATTCTTGAAAAGTTTGCACAAATAAAGTGAAGGGCCTGAAATTGTTCATGACCAAGGAAAAAAAATTTTCTTTTAATTGTGGAAATGTTGATCAATGAATCTTGTTTTCTACTAGCTGTGATTATAAATACTTGTAAGTTAACTAACTCGTTGTTTTATTGATAAGTACTAATAAAGAAACTAATATTGACTATAATAATTATATCATCATCTTACGTCAAAACGTACGTCAATATTGAGTTTTTTCGTGTGTGTTTTTAGGCGTTTTTAATACAAATATAAAATATGGAATAGGATCAGTACCTTACAGTACTATACGGTCAACAAGAAAAAACATATTGTTCTCAAGAATCACCACTTTGGTTTCCAGACCTGGTCATCAAGACTCTCCCGGACAATTAGGAAAAAATGTACAACACAATTTCACAAAACACAATCACACACTAATATAGGGCACACCACAAATTTTCTACGAATTAATGTTGAGGGGTTGAGTAAGGACAAATCAGATTTCTTGTCTAATCTTTGTTTCAGGAAATCAAAGAAAGCTGCTGGATTTTATGGAATACATCCAGAATTTCTGAAAAATTTATAAAATTATTCTTTGATGTGGCTACTTATATTTTAACGTTATTCCTTGTTCCAAAATTATTTCTTTTATTGAAAATATGTTACCTAATCGGAAGTTTGGAGTTTTTGTTGGAGATAAAACCACTAAATTTAGATTTTAAAATAATGGTCTTCCACAGGGATCGGTTCTTGTACCTATTCTTTTTAATGTATATATTTCTGATATTTCTTCTTTACAATGTCGAAAATTTTTCTACGCCGATGATATGGAAATTTCATTTCAACATTCGAATTTTTTTCGAAGTTGAAAGAAAGCTATCTGGTGATTTGGCTATTATGGAAAATTATTTCACAAAATATTTCATTCATTTAACTAATAGAGAAAAAAGTAGAAAACTTAATGTTATCTTTGATAATACAAAAGTTAAACCATATTTTAACCTAGTTTATCTGGGAGTAACGTTAGATACGTTTTAATTTACAAAGATCATTTAAGAAAAAGTCAAACAAAAAATGAAACAGAGATAATGCCATTAAAAAATTAGCTGAAACAACTTGGGGAGCAGATGCAAAGACACTTCTACAGCTGCATTGTCAAAATATTGTGCTCCTGTCTGGTTGAATAGTTATCATACACAAAAAAAAATTGACGCTTAATTGAATTGTACTTTGCATATAATTAGTGAAAACAATAAATCTACTCCTCTCGATTGGTTTCCTGTTTTTTGTAGTATTACTCCATCGAACATTTTACGAAGAGCTGCGTTAAAACGAGAATGGGATAAATGCCAACTCAACAAAAACTTATCAATTTGGAATGACATTGAGAACCCTCCTGCCAAAAGACTTAAATTTCGAAGTCCTATATGGTTGCAAGACTTCTTAATCAAAGGAAAGGAACACTAACTGCAGCGTCTATTTAACCAACAGAAAAACACCAAAAACTGCACCAGACTCCATCACTCTTCAACTTCACAAAAAGCCGAACTTAAAAAGTCTTAACCAACAGAAAAACACCAAAAACTGTACCAAAAACTTTACTCGGACACGTGTTTCAACAGCTAAGCTGTTATCATCAGCGATACCGATACTAAAAATAAAAACAACGGGAAGCTTATATATACTATCTGCTTATCACGCATCGTTATACTTAATTGATTCTTAGATAAGCTTTAAATAATTCCGAAAATCCTAATGGACCGTTATCATCGTATTCATAAGCAAATTCTTGTTTTTAAAAACATTAGTTTCGAATTATTTAAGTTTATCCAAGAATCAATTAAGTTTAACAGATGCGTTCTAAGCAGATATAGTATATATAAGCTTCAAAGAAGTTTTATTTTAGTATCGGTATCGCTGATGATAACAGTTTAGCTGTTGAAACACGTGTCCGAGTCAAGTTTTTGGTGCAGTTTTTGGTGTTTTTCTGTTGGTTTAAATAGACGCTGCAGTTGGTTGTTCCTTTCATTTGATCAAGATGGCTTCCAGGTCTACACTACGGAACAGGTTCTTCAATATTAAAAGATTGAATTTGCTAAGCGTAAATGGTTAGATTTGGGAATGAAATGTCATTATGGTAAATTAGGGAAAATTAGAGTTAGAAGCATATGAGTTACATTTAAAAACTGACTTCAGGATTAAATGATGACGAGTATGTTGAATGGATTAAGCTTTTGCACCATATTAATGAAATTATTCAACACAAATTTTTGGCAAAAAAAGTTGACCCACAACAAAAAGTTCACAGAATTATCTAAAAAAGAAAAGAGGTGCACAAACTTGATCCCCAAAAAATCTAACATAGTGAGTAAACAAATCCTCGGAGATTTTTAACAATGACAGATTAACTTTGTTGAATAAAGGCTTGAAATATAACCTCAAATTTAACAGCGCCCATAGATAAGATTATTGTAGGAATTGAAAGTTCGATCAAACTTTTAGACGATAATTCTAAAAATTCATTAGGAATGCCTGTAAAATTCAAATTTCAGATAATATTCAGCAGTTACCAAAATTTAAATTTAACGCGAGAGAAATAAACATTGTTAAAAATCTTAAAGAAAAATTGTTGTTATCTCAAAGCAGATATGGCAATAAAGTAGTTATTTTGGACAAAGAGGATTATTTTGAGTCAGTTCAGGTGATGCTTAATGAGGCCCCTATTCATTAATATCTAAAAATCCTCTTCCCAAAATGATTGCTGATACCGTAGAGTCTTATTAGAATGTGGAAATATTATACCAAAACAACAGGTTTAGACTAACAGTATCTAACCCGGTTCTTCCTAGAATGTATTGTTTACCTAAGATACATAAACCCGGAAAAGCAATGCGTCCCATTGTTTCAGGTATTAATGCTCCTACTTATCTGATATCTAAATGGTTGTCAAATAAATTCAACAGTTTTGAATATCAACAATCAAATATCAGTGTTCAAAATTCATACGATTTTATTGAAAGAATTAAAAACATTGAGCTGACGAAGTTTTAGTTTCATTCGATGTCTGTTCATTGTTTCCAAGCGTTCCGATAGATATCACTTTAGATTATTTGAAAGATATGTTACCAAAACCATTTAGACAATTCAGAAGTAGATAAATTTTATTAAATTAGCAAAATTATGTATGAGTCAAACCTACTTTCAAATTAACAATAATATTTATCAACAAAATTATGGTACAACAATGGGTAACAGCTTATCTCCGTTTATGGCTAACCTGTTCATGGGTAAATTTGAAACTGATATAAAAAATAAATTAAATTATTTTCCTAGAATTTGTTGTAGATATGTAGATGACGTTTTTGCAGTCATCGACACTAAAGTTTACAGCCCTCAGCAATTTGTAGAAATTTTAAATTCAAAATTTGAGACGATCAAGTTTACCTATGAAACAGAAACAAACCTTAAGTTACCTTTCTTAGACACTTTAGTGACAAGAAATGGCAACAAACTAGATATAGATATTTATCGTAAAGACACTAACACTATGAGGTTTATAACAAATGATTCCAACCATAGTATGCAACATAAACTTGCATCTTTCAACTTTTTGATTCACCGATTATTACATTTCCCATTGTCAAAACAAAACTTTGATAAAGAACTGCGAAATATTAAGCAGATTGCATCATACAATGGTTTTCAAGAATCAATTGTCACAAACATAATTAGAAAACATAAACATAAGTTAAACATTAGAAACATTACAACGTTAGGAACTAGTAATAGCAAAATAGATAAGAAATATGTCAAATTACCAAATTATCCCACATACACAAAGGTCTTCAAAAATATTTTCAAAAATTTGATTATAAAACAGTAACCTCTAGTAGTAACAACTTGCAAAATCTTTTAGGCAATCCGAAAGACCCAATAGAAATGTGTGATAAATCGGAATATATAAAATTAATTGTAAAGACTGTAACCAAGTATATATAGGGCAAACCAAGAGACCTATTAAAACTCGTTTTAAAGAGCACGTAGCTCATGTCAAATATCATCGCACAGATAGGTCCAGTGTTGCCATGCATATGCTTGAAAATGGCCATAGAGTAGGCGACATTGAATTAATTAAGAGGGTAGATAATAAAACGAACTTGATTCTTATGAAAGTTTAGAAATTTTTAAAAACAGAAATTTGCTTATGAATTATGATGATAACGGTCCATTAGGATTTTCGGAATTATTTAAGCTTATCTAAGAATCAATTAAGTTTAACGATGCGTGATAAGCAGATAGTATATATAAGCTTCCGTTGTTTTTATTTTTAGTATCGGTATCGCTGATGATAACAGCTTAGCTGTTGAAACACGTGTCCGAGTAAAGTTTTTGGTACAGTTTTTGGTGTTTTTCTGTTGGTTAAGACTTTTTAAGTTCGGCTTTTTGTGAAGTTGAAGAGTGATGGAGTCTGAAGTTGATGTTTTCAATAAAAATCTCATTGTTGATCTAACAATAGAAATCCCGGGTTTTGATCAAAAAAGAAAAAAATGGTCAAAAGTAAATCGCTTAAAAACAGGCCATTCAAAATGCAACACTATGTTGTTTGAATGGGGTGCGATTTTTAATCCAAATTGTGACTGTGGAAACGAACCAGAGAACGTTACACATATTGTAGAGGATTGTCCATTAACAAATTTTAGAGGAGGGTTTGTAAACATTCATAATTTAACGGATGCAGCTATGTTTATTGCTTACGAATCTGAAGGAAATCTGAAGTTAAGCAATATTTTGTATTCTCTGTTCTGATTATCTGTTTTTCCACAATTTTTTTGCTATTTCTTTAACCTACTATTCGTAATTGTAGTGACTAGCGCTTGGACCGGTCCATTATATGTCGTCATGCAATGGCTGTCCTGTTACATGTTATGTTCTTATTTACCTTCTATAATGTCTACATACTTAATTAATATTATTACACATGAATACTAAGGTGGGTAAGAGTTGGCATGTTTAGGTTTAGTGGTTTTCATAAACCTTGAAGCAAATGCAAATGCAAAACGAACCAATGCACAATTGTACACGGTTTTATACTGATCTTCTGGGCACCATACATAACACTGACACATTCATAATACAATATTTAAAATGTACCATACGAATAAATAAATAACCATTAACATCCGAATCATGTATTTGAAATTCAGTAATAGATAAATTGAGATCTGATTAAATGCGATATACTTGTGTAATAGTCTACAGGTGCTACTGGAGTTAAAGCCTAATAGCTTCAGAGAGAGACATGTGTGTATACATCTTTCAAAATCTGAATTTTGTGGCACTTATGAGACTCTAAAACAAGAAACGTGTAATGCGATGTTTTGAGTCTACAGCATAATAAACACTCAGTTTAACTGAACATGTGATTTCATAGCGAAGCTATGATCATCAAGCACACTGATATCTGATATCCGTTCGCCGTGGTGATCGGTTAGCTCTTGATTCTTTAAAATTGAACATAAACATACATTTTTTTGGAGCACGCCACTGGCTCTGCAAAGATTCAGCTGACTATCATGTCCTTCATAGTTTAATCTTAACTGTTTTATGTAATTAATTCTATGCTGCATTTCCATGTTTTTCAATAATTGTTGTGCCTAGAAGATATTATAAACCTGTATAATGTATGACGAAACTGGTGCAATTTGTGGATAGGTTCGCCTTCAGCTTAAAGATTTGCTACAGGTTTAGAAAACCACCAAAACCCCAAACATGACAACCTTTTACTCAAATTAGTATTTTATGTGCTTACTATACAGTGACCGGCAAAGAGTTTGCATCAAATGGGAAAATGTTTGTAATTGAGATATTCGAAAATTTCTTTTTGGCAAATGAATTCAACATTTCGAAATGATAAAAAAGCACTTTGACAAATGTCATGTGATCACTGTCATGGCGGCAAATTAAAAAAATATCCTTTAAATATGTAAAAGTGACGTTAATGACAAGATATTGAAAAATACCTCAGAAAATTGTTCAGAATTAGATTATACGTCTATGTGCAAATTTTCAAAAGAAAATAACGACTTTCAAAAATATCAGTTTTTCGGCATTTTTTCCTGAAATCCATAATACGTACATGTGTAGTGTTCATTCAGACAGGACAACAATACTCCCCAAGTTGATCCTGCAAGTTTCTGCAAAACATTGTTTCTATTTTTCAATTTTTCTCTTAATTTTGTTATGTTATTCTTATACGAAAAAAATCGATCTAAAGTCATCCTCAGATGAGTTGGGTAAAAGTTATGTTTTATAGAGCTGCCATACAAAATTAGTTCTTTAGATTGGTGATTGTTGTTTAAATGAAAACAATATGCTTCTACTGTTTTCTTGGGGTCAGGATTACAATCTCATTTTTTAAAATAATTACTGGCGAACGTAAAACACCTTCAATCTCATTGAATGTCTCAAATTGGCAGGCAATTGCAAGATCATCAGCATACAAAAATTTTTGTGATTGGACCGTTGGTAGATCACTCGTATAAAGATTAAATAATATAGGTGAAGAACTAAACCTTGTGGAAGGCCATTATTTAGAGTTTTAAATTTACTATTTGCATCATCTACTCTACAACATATTGTCTATGAGGCTAATCAGTTTTTTACAATACAGAGTGTTATAAAGTTTATGTAAAAGTCTATATTGTGTCATAAGCAGAGGTTAAGTCTACAAAACGGACTCCTTGTTCTCTAAGTAATATTGATAAAATGTGTAAATATAATAGAAGGTAAATAATAACATAAAACAACATAGAGTTGCACTTTGATTGGCCTGTGGTTTACAGTTGACCAAATATTCCTTTTTAAAAAGGCTGGGACTTCTATTGTTGGATCATCAATAAGATGTTTATTGAAAACATCAACTCCAGACCATAATTTTTTCCACTCTTCAGCTTCAGAAAAAGCGGTACCTACGTAACTTGCAACCATACAGGATTTTTAGTCTTTTAGCTGGGGTTCCCAATATCATTCCCAATTGGTAAGTTTTGACATTTATCCCATTTTGGTTTTAACGCAGCTCTTCTTCCAATGTTCGAAGGAATGATATTACAAAGAACAGGAAGCCAATCGAGAGGAGTAGATTTAATGGTTCCACTAATTATACGCATCTATTTTTTTGTGTGATAACTGTTCACCCAGATAGTGGCACAATATTCTGCTGTAGAATAAACTAATGTCAATGCAGCTGTAGCAGAGTGTCTTTTCATCTGCTCCCCAAAGCTGTTTCAGCTAATTTTTAAATGACATTATTTCTTGTCTTCATACTTTTGTTAGACTTTTTCTAAATGTTGTTTCTAAATTAAAAACCTATTTAAAGTTACTCCCAAATAATCTGGATTAAACTTATGTTTAACTTGTATTGTTAAAGATAACATTAAGTTTTCTACTCTTACATTATTACTTAAATGAAAACAAGAAATCTCTGTCTTTTTAAGATTAGGACATAATCACCATTTTTTTAAATAATCAAATGAAAGTAAGAAATTTCTGTTTTTAAACTCAGGTCATAATCGCCATCCATAAAATTGGCGATTATACCAAAAATAATATAAAATCTCTTATAACACATCTATATATGTTTATATAAATGAATGTGTGTTTTTGTCCTCGAACTCCTCCTAACAGTTAGTCCGATTAAAATGAATTTTTACACTTTTTCAGGTCGATCCAGAATAGGTCACGAACGTTTGATTTTCGCGATTGCCTTCGCGGTTTTTCATGAAATCGCGAAAAACCGCAAATTTACCACTTTTAGCCGTTTTCGTCGCACGAGTGTGTGCATGTTTCTGAGAGGTCGAAATATATGGAGCGAAAGTATTATTATTATTATTATTGTTAGGAATGGGATGAGTGTCATAGGAAGAACCTTCTGCACTGCGACCAGATTAGATCTTTTGTGTCCCCCTCTAGTTGGACTTAGGAAAGATCTATGTCTTTGACAAATTCGATCAGATCCTTAGTCGGGAGTTTTAGTAGATCTTCTTCCAAAATGCAAATGAGTTCTAAGTGTTTGTATCTCTTTAGGCACAGGGCCGGGCATCTCACAATGATGTGCTCCATGCGCTCCACCTCTTCACCACAGTACCTGCATGTATCATCATCCACCAGTCCCATCTTTTTCAAGTGATACCTGCAATGGATGTGTCCTGTTAGTATACCACAGAGTAGTTTTAAGTTTCTTCTGGGCAAGTTTAACCTTCCTTCCCCTCTTTTGATTAGGGCTAAGAAATTTCTTAGAATGTTTGAGACCTGGCAAATTACTTCAGGTTCTGTTGACTTGTTTGTTGGCCCAGTTGGTAATAACCTCTTGATGATCCCTCTGACTGAAGCCTATTCCTTCATGCCCTGGCACCCAGACAAGTTCAACTTTGTTCTTGTCCGCCAGTTGATTTAGGGCCTGGTGGCACTCGTGTAGCATGTGTGATCTCAATCTATTATATTGTAGTGCTTTTAATGCCGCTTAACTGTCCGACATGATGCTTATGTGCTGTTTGCATCTGTTTTTGATGAGGAGATGTTCTGCCACCATGTGGATGGCGTGTACTTCTGCTTGAAAAATGGTAGCGTCAGCACTGAGGGACTCGTGTCTTTTAAACCTTGGTCTTACCACTTCTGCCCCCACACCATTTCCCATTTTAGATCCGTCTGTAAACCATTTTTGGAGAGAAAGATCCCGGCACGCAGTCCGTGTCTCAGTCCAGTCCTCCTAATGGGGAATCGGACATTATATTTATGATCAAAGATCATTGTAGGGTTCATCTGGTCGCTTACTGCAGCCATGTCACAGTAAATGAGTGGTTCTAGGATTCTAGATGACCCTTGAGGTTGCTTTCTTTAAAATGGTATACACTTATGTAATTTAAGGATCTGCTTCATAGCTTCGTCATTAATTGCCACCTAATAGAGAACCAGACTGAGAAGAGGTGGAGCAAAGGTAGCCAAAGATGTACCTTTCCAACAAAAAAATAGCGATCGGACGCATACTTTCGAATATGATTTTTGAAAATCAGTGATGCTTTTCGCTTCTCTTCGGGAGGATAACAGATGCAACTGCTAACAATTCTTTTGTATGGCGTAAGCGCGCCCAGGCAACTAGTTTCCAATAAAACTTAAGTATTCTCAGTCTCTAAGTATTTTGTTTTTTAACTTTTTACACACTTTTATTGGATACTTTGTTATACGCTAGAATGAAAGGCAACCCCAAAGAAAGAAATCGTTCAGCGATAGTTCTGGCAGACTGCGGTAGGGTTCCAACTATACATTTCCACATTTGAAATTTGAATCTTAGGAACAAATACTCCTAAAGATGTTGCGGCATTTAACGATTCCATATACAAAAGGGGATCAACTTTAAGTATCATCTTTTGCACTCAGTGATTATTTATTTATTCATATTCTTAAATTTTCGTAAGCAATTAGTTGAATAATAGTACATATGGTACCTTTAAATTTTGCATAACTTACAAATTTAAGGCAATGAAATCGAATGGATTAAAATACAATTTAAATTTTTTCTACTTTCTACATTCTTGGGGAATCTGCTATCTGCGATGACGTGTCTTGCTTTTGAAAAAGTCAAGGCGCTTTCGTGACATGAATACAAAAATAACTATCTAGAGAGAATGTTTCCACTATTATGTTAAAAATAGATAATTTAAAACACAGTTACGTTCAAAAATTAAAGAATGAATTAAATTGTGCTCAATTTTTTATCAAGCAAATTAGGACATCGCATTGTTGGTAACCGGGCACCTTTATAAAAGTCCAAAATTTTCCATAAAATGATGAGGCACTATTATATCATTAACCTCAGCTCCATAATAATGTGGTCAAATTTACCTTCGTGATGATTTATTTTATTACTTTTTTATAACTTATATCTCAGCTAAATTTTTTTGCAGTCATAAGTGAATTAACCTCGTTTATATGTACAATAAAACGGTTAAATTCGAATAGTTTACTTTTCCTAATCCAATACATTTTTTCCATTCAACGAATTTCAATGTCTTCTTAAAGACGACGAAAGTTGTTATTGTTACTTTCAGCTGCAATCACTTTCCTCTTTCAATTAATAAATATTTCGTTAATTCTTTTACCGAAGAAATTAGGATAGGTATGATAAATTTTAAATTTAAATTTACTAAGGAGAGAGTGAAGTTAAAATTGGTAAATATGTATCGATTTCGGCCAATTAAATTTTAAACACGCTACTAAAGATCACCTTTTTAAATTCATTTTTTTTTCTTTAATAATTAGGGCTGTTTAAATGAAAACCTCTGTCATTTTCATCGATTGATCTCAAGTTAGTAACAGTACCTACCAATGGAAATTCTTTGTTTTTTATTTCATCTAGGATAATGATAATGTAACGTATGTTGTTTTTTTCTTGTTAGGATTCACAACCGTTAGGATTGAATTAAATTCGTAAAGATTTAAACATGATACACACAAGACTACTCGTTATATTTATATCAACTCGTGTTCAATAAACTTCAGAACTGAACTGAATTCTAATACATGAGTACGCTTTTATAGTTGTAAAATAATATTCTAGAAGATAATCCACGAAAGGTTCAAGAGTACTAGAACATCGCGATCATTCTGACTTATTCTAGTAACTCCAGTGACGTTACCATTAATCTAAATCGTCCATTAAATACCTTAAAAGTAGCAGTCATTTTTATCCGCAAGGACATGATTTTAACCCTTTCAACTATTTAGTCAAATTTGAGTAAAGGTGAAGTTTACATAATGCAGTAAAATTCAGATAGTCAAATACATAACACTGTTAACCTAATTTTATTGATTACCTGCTTGAAATTCACTAGAAATGTGTTTTAGTCCTTACTCCTTTAGAAGCAAGTACACCAACTTGGTGTTATACAAGATGTTACTGGCCGCTATTATTCAATAAATTAGGATCTAATAATAAGAAAACGCATATAATTTAGGACTGTGAAAGGCTGATGATATTATTATATTAAGTTATACAAACCTAAGTGAATTTTCAATTATGATTTCCCTGAAAAAACGGAAATTCCTAGGAGGTATATCCGAAAACGCTTCCTTGAAGAGTTACGGTATTTCAAAACTTGCGACTTGATAATAATGATGGTTATTTACTTTATTTTTTATGTACATGCTTATGGTGAAAAGAAAAATAATAAGGGTTTTCTTGTTCACGCTTCTGTAAATGGGCATGAGTGAAAGTTTAAGTCTTCGCACCGGCTTCTCTATAGAATATCTCTGCCAAAATCATTCGTTTATTGGATTATTTTATCCCAGTTTGAAAAATTAGAATAAAACCATCGATTGTGCCATTGCTTTAAACTATCGTTAACTATTCAATGAAGCGTTTTCACACATTCCTCTATAGAACTTTTTGTCTTATTTTGAGATTCTAAACCTGTGTCCCCATTAATGATCCTGGGACACTCTGCATAATAATGGTCCATATGAAAACATGCGTTCACTAGCAATAATTCTTCATGAGTTTAATGCTAAAAATTGCAAATATTTCAAAGAACTTTTGCTTTTGGACTGGAACCAATAATGTCATGAAGTTGGCAAACCCTAGTTTGACATTGATACTAACGATTCAGATTATTGCCACATTTATATTGCGCTGGAAAAGTTTATTTTAAATAAAAAAATTTAGAAACAGGGATTTATTAATAAAGAATTTATAGTAAGTGTTAATTCAAATCAATCATTGATAACGTAATCAAATTACGATACAATTTCTGGTACTAATTTCGATTAAGAAACAGAATTATTTTCATTTTTGTAGACAAAGCCTTTTCATTTAATTAAATTAAGTAGGTAGTGAATAGAATTTGTTTGTTAATTGTAAGCGTTAAAATAAAATTATCTGCAGTCTAAATAAAAGAACTGTTTGTGTGAAACGTTCGGTTTGAATTGGACAAAATGTCACGTATTGGATATATATTACCGACATTCAGGCACCGCGAAGTAAGATAACAGCTATACCTAGAAAACAAACTCAGTGATTTTGTGTGTGGTCATTTTTTGAAGGACAAAATGAAAACGGGAAGACAGAGGGGATTATTACTAAGAGAAGACAGAAAAGCGACTCTCCATGTTAAGATGTTGAACTGTTAGACGTTAGAAGAAATAAATGAACAAATAATTAAAAATCTGTCGAGTGAAATTTTAAACCCATTAATTTAAGACGTTATGCGTTTCCAAGTGAACATGTAAAAGTAATTTAAAGTAAATCTCCAAAAAGTGAATAAATTTGATGGTCAATAAACAATTAAGATCCAGCGTTGTTGCAGCTCGCGGTGTTTATTTTGCCCGCGTTGTGAAAGGATTGTTACAAACAATTTAAGGATTGGCAAAAGGAAATGGATGAAAGAATAAAGAACATGGTGTTACCACCGAGGAAGAAAGGCAATTCATGCATCCGACGGGGAAAGAAAGACAATTATTTTCTCTATGAGGTGAGCCAACAAAATACAGGATGTTCTATTTGAAATAAGCAAGATAATCTACTTTTAATGTATTGATAATGGCACTTGAATTTTGAAACATCATGTGAAGTATTGCGAAATGTTCACTCTAGTGGTTGATGATGGATGTTATTAGTCGAAAATCGGTGATTTTTTCGCTCTTTTCGATTTCATCTTGCATCGGAGAATAATTTTTTTTAAAGACCTCAAGTTGATCAAAAATCAAAATATCCTGAGGAACCGTTAACAGCTAGGTTTAATGGTCATTGAAGAAGCTGAGATGCTATTTTTCGTAGAATTTGAAATCCTCATCAAAAAACATAAAGAAAAAAACATAATTTTGGTGCGCCACTTTTTTAACCACCCTGGTATATTTAGAAAAACAAACGTGGACGTGAAACTCCATGTAGTTAGTGGTGGGACACTATGTATAAATCACTTAGTGATCAACAACTACCAGCTGTAAGTATACCGGGTGTCCAAATAAGCTAGGTAAGCGGCTGTATCTCGAAACTGTTAAGCTGAAATGTCTGGGTAGCAAAAATTATAATAAAAGTGACCAAAAAGAAAATGCTGGTAATCATTTTGAAGTTCTTGAAATGGCCGTTAGAGGCGATTTCTTCTATAACCTGCAGAAGTTATACCAAAAATGAAATCTGACGTTTATTGAACAACTTTTTGTCTTAAGGTTTATTTGTATATCTTCAAATAAAGTGGTGGGTGTAAAACAAATATCGATTTAGACAAAATGTAATATCTTGAAACCTTTAACAAAAAAGTTAAACTTAGTTTTTTATTTTAGAGTGTTTTTTCTGGTTTTACCAGCTAGTTTTACGCTCGCTAGATGGCCACAAAAATTGATGATTTTAGTGATTTTTCAAAAATGTAAACACAACGTTACATACATATTATAAAGCTACTAAATAGACAATTAAGAACTGAATCGAGCAATGTGTAAACCGCAAGTCTGTATCTTTTTCTTGCCAGAGATATTAATGGAAAAATCATAGCAACCCATACTGACTTTTTGAAAATTAACTATTCCTGTTGAAACAAAATGTAATGTCCTTTGAAAAAGGCCAATTGTTTAAAAACAAGGGTTATTTTAATGTCTCCCTAGATATTCGAAATGTCCATCATCTTGTTCCACGCATTGCTTTGTAAATCCCTTCGCAGTGTAGAATAAACGGCAGTTTCAATTTCCAGTTTAGGCAAACCATGAATTGCATTTTTGAATTCTGAATACCATATTTTCCGTGGTCGTAGGTCTGGTCAGAGAAAAAAGAAATCTTAATTCATCCCTCAGAAGTAAAAATTTAAACGGTTAAATCGGGCACCGGGTTAGGCAGGAAAAGGCTTCCTCTTCCTATCATCCGTCGATTAGAGAGGTACTGCATTTAAGTGCTCTCGCACATCAATTGCAATGCGCTGGACAGCCGTCAAGTCAGCAGAAACATGTTTTGCCTGAGTTCAAGGTTTACATTTTCTAATAAAAGTGTAATGTTTTTCTAAAGAACTCCAAGAAAACTAGTTAATGCCTGTTCAAAAGCAATGTGGCACAAACAACAACGTACCATCTATTATTACCACACCAGGACGTTGACACTCCAGCGTCCTTGAAGCTTGGGAACTTCTTATTGCATCAGTGGGGGGTTTTCAGCAATCAATAGTGCAAATTGTGGAAATTCATCCTACCATCGGTGTCTAAAAGTAGGCTCATCTGTCCAAAGGATGGTTGTTAAAAATTGAGGGTTTTCATTCACCATACTCAGAAGCCATGACAATAGTCGAGCCTTCGATCAAAATACATGATCGTCAAGCACCTGGTGCGCTACCACATGGTAAGGATCGAATGATATCCTCTGAATGGATAGATCGTGTTTTTCCCAATTCCAACGACAAAGTTCTAAATGCTAACAGGCGTAAACTCAATATATACCAACATTTTGTGATAACGTTCTCTTGAAGATCTACCAGTATGACGTCTCAGATAAATAGGTCTATGGAAGCTACCAGTAGCTCTTAAACTGTTGCAGCAATAATAATAATCGGTAATAATAATAATAATAATAATAATAATAATAATAGCGTTTATTGCCCAACAGTTTCCCAATTACAGAGCAAAAAAGTAATATAAAAATATACATATATAAGTTAAAAAATGAAGTACTATAATAACACATGAAAAATACAAATCTAAAAATAATGACAACATTTTCCATTAGTATTGCAGAAGAATAATGTCACATATATTAGACAACTTATTTGCGTTATTACACATAAACTTAATTGGTAATTTAACTTAGACAATATGTTGGTTTTAGCTCTTTTGCAGAACAAAGTGTTAATATGCCTAGAAGATACTCGTGGAACCAATATGTTAATTTCTGACAATCATAAGGCAGGACAATCCACTTGCTGCCATTTAATAATTTATGTAAAAACACTACTGCGGCTTGATTTCTACGTTTTTCAAGTGACACAAAATCAAATCTGGTTAATAATTCATTATAAACACATCCTCTCGAGGGTTAAGCTCCTGTTAGTTTAAAAGCAATTTTAAGAATTTTTGTTGAACTTGTTCGATGATTTGTTTATAATGTGCGTAAATAGGACTCTATATTAAGGAAGCGTATTCTAATTTTGAAAGAAATTAAACCAAAAACAAAGCAGTCAATGCCTGAATATTGTTAAAATTTTAGTGTTACGAGCTAAAAATCCAAACGAACGATACGCTGAATTTACAGCGTAGTTAATATGGTAATTAAAAGTTAATTGATGGTCAAAATATACTCCCAGATCTTTTATGTTGTTAGTCCTTTCTAATACTACATTATTGATTAAATATGGAAATTGTAATGGTTTTAAACTGCGACTACAAGTTAAGATTTTGCATTTGGGTATATTAAGTGAAAGACAATTTTTAAGCACCAGTTCTGTAGTATATCTATCTGTCTTTGCAAAAAATGGCAATCAGAAATTACTGATATATGCGTATACATCTTTAAGTCATCTGCAAACATTAACTTGTTGCTATTCAATGTAGCACACAAATCATTAATAAATAGTAAAATAACAGAGGTCCCAAATTGGATCCTTGAGGAACTTCACTCGTTGAAAGTATATATCAGACGAAAACCCACTGTACTGGACGAGACTGTTTACGATTGTGCAAATAAGATCTTAGAAGTCGAATGTATGTATCGTTAAATCCCATTTTAATTAATTTATGTATAAGTATTTTATAGACTAATCTTGTCAAAAGCCTTGGAGAAATCCGTATACAATCACGTCTACTTGTCCTCTACCATCTAGTTTTTCACAAGTAATTGACTAAATACTGCAAGATTACTAACTGTTGATTTTGATTTCATAAATCCGTGTTGGTGCGTAGAAATAACATTTTTGGTTGCACAATATCCTATTATACAGAACGGTCTCCAAGACTTTTGCAATATTATTTAATATTGAGATCGGTCTATAATTTTAATATCCGAGCGGTTTCCATCTTTGTGTAGCGGACAGACTTTAGCCACCTTCCAAGATTCCGAAAAACCGAGTTTTTTAACACTAAGTTGAACAGAGATTTTAAAGGATGTACTAAAACCTCTAAACAATCCTTTATTAGAAAAGAGGGAATTTTATCTGGTCCTGAAGTAAATTTGTTTTTAATTTTTACCCGCCTCTAATATTTCTTTATCTGTTATTGGTTCGTAGCTTCACAAATTATGTTGTTATTAAAAATAAAATTATCGTGAATGATATTGTCTAAATTTTCCTCAGAGAACGCACTCTCAAAGAAATTGCTAAACGCATTTACAATTAATTTGGGGTCACTGTATGATTCACCTCCGAAGAACATTTGACAAGGTATACGTGAAGTTCGATTTTTAGTATTATTAAAGTTCCAAAACAATTTGGGTTCCATCTTTGGTTTGATCTGAATATTATGTAAATAGTCTGTATATGCCTGCTTTGTTAGAATTGTTTAATTAAGTAAATTAAGAAGTGCGGCAACTCTGCTAGAATTCTACATAGATATAAGTGACAACAATGTTTTTTGACATGATGTATTGTTGTATGCGCCAAAAATGTTAAGTCAGAAGAATGTATTTTAAGTGTTTATTATCTCCAATTACATTAAATTAAACATACCACTATAGCTTTCAATTAAACCCCTTTGTTTAACATAAGTTAAGGGCCCAGAATAGTGGTACAAGTTTGTTTAAAAGTTGAGTAACATTTGTGAGGTTATAAAAAAAAAAAAAATTGAAACGAAAAAATGGAAATGAATCGTGGGTTGAATGACAATAAATATGGTATACTTCCATTTAATGGTGACAATTTCGACAATTGGAGATTTAGACTGGAGTCAGTATTGAGGGCTGTTGATGTACACAATGTGTTGGAAGAAAGTAAGGATGAACCAGATGCTGACTGGATAAAGAAGGACAACAAAGCAAGAAATATAATTATTCAAAGCGTGCGGATTCTCATCTTGAATACATCTAAGGACATTGGAAATGCTGCTGAAATGTTAATAAAACTGGAAACAGTGTTTGCTAAAAAAGGTACCTGTTCAAAGTTTTTCTTATTGAAAGAGCTAATTAGTTTAAGATATAGCCCGAATGAAGATTTACAAAATCATTTCAGTAAATATGATAAAATTAATAGAGAATTGAAAAGTTTAGGCGCTGTTTTCTCAGAATCAGATATGGCTTGCTTTTTATTATTATCGATGCCTGTTGAGTACGAAAACGTTGTTACAGCTATTAGAACGATGTCTGACGAAGATGATCTTAAATTAGTATCTGTTAAGAAAAGATTATTGGAATTTAAAGATAATAAAGGAAATTCAAGTAAAACTAAAGTTAATTCAACTTCTGCATCATTTGTTGCTTTAAAAAATCAAAATATGAGTGTCAAATGCTATCGTTGTGGGAAAGTTGGTCACACAAAAAATGTTTGTGGCATAAAATGTTATTTGTGTCATAAACTTGGTCATAGAGCATCAACCTGTAGATCTAGAAGTAGCAGTAGAAATGATAATGTTCGAGCAAATTATTGTGACGCAAGTACATCTGAAGCAAATGAAGTTGAAAATGTAGCATTTTATACAAGTGATAATGGTCATGATAGAAATTGTTTATGGTGGTATGCAGATTCCGGGGCCACTCATCACTACATTAATACTGAAGACCTATTAGTAAATAAAAATATTTTGAAGAACCGAAATTGATCCAATTGGCAGAAAAAGGAAAATCGATGCTTGCAACATGCAGTGGTAATGTGAAGGTTATAAGTATGGTGAATGGTAAAGAAATAGCAATTACAATTGAAGATGTTTATTGTGTTCCCGATCTTAGGGTGAATTTGTTATCGATATCAAGAATAGAAAAGGTAGGATTTGAAATTATTTGTGCTGCTGGTACTATCTGTATTAAAAAAGAAATAATGTTATATATGCAGGTAAGGTGAACGAATTAATAACCTTTATCAATTAAAATTTGAAGTTAATAATGGTAAAAATGATGGAGCCAGCAATGCAAATTTAGCTGTAGAATCAGAAAGTGATCTTTGGCATAAGAGATACGGTAATTTGAGTTATGACTCATTGGCTAGGATAAATAATTTAAATTTAGTCAGTGGTTTAAAGATTAGAAATAATAAAAGAAATGTACTATGTGAAATATGTGTAAAGGCCAAACAAAAAATCTTTCCATATTCAAAAGTGTGAGGTCAAATAGAGTATTACAATTAGTTCACACAGACGTATGTGGCCCAATTACGCCTGTTTCTCATAATGGAAATCGTTATTTTGTGACTTTTGTTGATGACTACTCTAGATTCATAATGGTCATGTCATTACAACGAAAGATGAAGTATTTCAATGCTTTAAAAACTATATTGCAAGAGTGACTGCGTTGTTCTGTGAAAGGAAAGTATCAAAATTAGGTGTGATAATGGGGGTGAGTATACCTCAACATTATTTAAAAATTTTTGTGAGGAAAAGGAATTGATATTTCATATAATCCTCCATATACCCCACAATTAAATGGTGTTGCAGAACGCTTAAATCAAACTTTATTGAATATGGCTAGAGCGATGATAATGCAGGGAGAAATTGAAAAGGTTTTTTGGGAAGAAGCAGTGCTTACTGCGGCATATATATTAAACAGGACACAGTCATCCATTGAGAAAAATAAGACACCATATGAGATGTGGCTAAATAGAAAACCTAACGTAACAAATATGCGAGTTTTTGGTTGCGTTGCCTATACGCGAATACCAGATACATTGCGGACAAAATTAGATGCTAAAGGTGTAAAGTGCAAATTTATTGGTTATACGGAGAACGGTTACAGGTTGTGGTCTAAAGAAGAAAATAAAATAATACATAGCAGAAACGTAGTATTTGATGAAGAAAGATTTTCTATTCAAAATAAAGATAAAGAACAATTTATAGAAAATAAAGTAAACGCATGTGATGAAATAGACACTGAACAAAAATGAGATTGAATATGAATCAAACCACAATAAAGAAGAGTACACAACAGAAGATGTAGTTCCAGAAGATAATAAGGAAGGTACTAATCAGGACTCAATTGAAGAACAAAACAAGAATGAATGCAGACCAAAACGATCACGAAAGTTACCTACACGTTTGAAGATTATGAAGTTGATTTTGGGTGCTTAGCGTTATTGAGCGAACTTTATGAGACTCAAAAACCTTTAAAGAAGCAGAAAGAAGTTCTAAAAGAGCAGTGAATAAAGCGATGGTAGAAGAACTAAATGCTTTGGAAGATAATGAAACTTGGGAACTAGTCGACAAACCCAAAATGAAAAATTATTGAACCAGATGGGTTTACAGAGAAAAGAGAATGACGGATGTATACAATATAAAGCGAGATTGGTTGCTAGAGGTTTTCAGCAAGACATTGAGGATATATCTCAAATACATGCACCAGTTGCACGATTATCAACATTCCGAATACTACTATCTATTTGTGTCAATTATGATCTATTTTTAGAACAGTTGGATGTGAAAAATGCATTTTAAATGGTTTAATAAAGGATAAAGTTTATATGGAGATTCCAGAAGGATGGAAGGTAAGTGAACAGAATAAAAATAAAGTATGTAAACTGAAAAGGCAATATATGGTCTCAAACAAGCTCCAAAAATTTGGAATGAAAAGTTTAACGATTTTATAACATGTTTAAATTTCAACGATCAAAAATCAGATTACTGTTTGTATACTTACCATGAACAGAACATACAATGTTACTTATTACTATATGTTGATGACATTTTGGTCGCTTGTAATGACAAAGACTTTTTTAAAGCATGTAAAATTCAAATTGTGTGAAAATTTCTAAATAAAGAATTAAATAATGTAAAAAAATTTTCTAGGTATAAATGTTAATCGAGATTTTACTGAAAACTATTTCTATAGATCAGACCTTAGCTATTAAAAACTTATTGAAAAGATTTAATGTAGATGATTGTAAGATCTTTAAAACACCAATTGAAAAAATTTAAATTTAAAGAACAATACTAATGAAAGATTAAAAACTGATTTGCCATTTAGAAATTGTTAGGTAGTATGATGTATATTATGATGGGAACAAGACCAGACATTTGTTATTGTATAAATTACTTTGGTCAATTTCTGGAATGTGCTACAAATGAACATTTCAAATACTTATTAAGGGTCTTAAAATATTTAAAGTCTACAATCAATCTAAAATTAAAATTTAGCATTTCAAATGAGAGTTTAATTGGATATACTGATGCTGATTGGGCAAACAATGTAATTGATAGAAAGTCTGTGAGTGGTTTTGTTTTAAACTGCATAATAACTTAATAAGTTGGGGCTCTAAAAGCAATCAATTGTAACACTATCTAGTACTGAGTCAGAATTTGTTGCTGTCTGTACGGCTAGTTGCGAATTGATATATATTAGAATCTTTAGATGATTTAATGATTAGTTATCAGTTGCCTATAATTCTGTATGAGGATAATCAAAGTACTATTAAGTTGCTTAGAAATTTCGAGAACAACAAAAGATGTAAGCACATCGATGTTAAATTTCACTTTGTTGTTGATTTAATTAATAAGGGAATTATAGATGTAACGTTTGTATGTACGAACGACCAATTAGCTGACATATTTACTAAGTCGCTTGGTTCAGAAAAATTTAGAAGTTTAGTTTTAATGTTAAGTTTAGAGTAGCGGAAAAATTCTGCAGGATTGAGGAGGGTGTTAGAATTGTTTAATTAAGTAAATTAAGAAGTGCGGCAACTCTGCTAGAATTTATAATAGATATAAGTGACAACAATGTTTTTTTACATGATGTATGTTGTATGCGCCAAAATGTTAAGTCAGAAGAATGTATTTTAAGTGTTTATTATCTCAATTACATTAAATAAACATACCACTATAGCTTTCAATTAAACCCTTTGTTTAACATGCTTAGATTGGGATTTTAATTTTTTTGTCTAAGATTACTAAATTCTTGATCCGTACACCGGGTTAGTAGTTTTGAATTTTTTTGTGCCAACATGGACTTTTTTCTTAATAAGCTTTATAATATCCACTCGTATACCAGGTAAGATACTTATGTTTGAAGTTTCTGAATGTCGGAACGTGGTTATTAAGGCTATCATAAAATTGGTATAGAAACTGTTCACTCCGGCGTTAACATCTGCATATGAATCTAAGAAAGTCAAATCAGTTTGAAAAAAATTTATTATACAATGAGAGGTAGTTAGCTTTAAAGTAAGCAACTTTATCGTTTGGCATAGTGTCGGCGATTTGGATAAGCAATACGTAAAA
>JALBCR010004457.1:207500-244166 GCA_030710515.1 Abscondita cerata | reverse complement strand
TTAGCTTCATGTATTGCTCTAAAGTTGTTTTTCTGCTGAAGACATTGCTGATCCCTAATGTACATGTGTTATTGACTTGCTTCCTTTTGCGGTAAATACAGTCTACTGGTAGAAAAGTTGGTGAGAATCGTATTTGTAATTCTATCAAGATTCTCTAGATCGGTGTTTGACCATTTGACTATTCCAAACAAATATGTGTATGCCATTTAATTCGGTATTTATAGTTTGTTAGCAGCGTTTTAAAATTTGGTTTTGGGAATTATTTTTCTAGCGTAAAGTGTTTTATATTGCTATTGATTGTAATTATTTAGTTAAAAAAAAAGATATTTAACTAAAATTCGAGACTCCAAAAATTATTTAGTTTAACCTCAGGGTTTGAGATCGTTCAAAAAGAAAAATTGATTTTATTGGATAACAAATCTAATATTACATATTATTACTATTAAACAAAATTTTAACAAGACTACGTGCACGTTTTTACAAAAATTTATACCCAAATACTAACACACATTATTTTTATTTTTATAAATTTTAAACCTCTATCCTTTTAACTTTTATGTTGTTCCTACCGGTGTAAAATTCTCTTCAAATCATTTGATGTTTTATTCGTTCAATTTTAAATTAAGCGACTTATTTCAAATAATCAAATTTATTTTCTTTGACGAAAAACACAATTGCCGTAAGACATCTTTACGTAACACTAACTGATTGCAATGTTTAATTCAACCTAATTTTAAAAATGATTAATGGATTTTATTCGTTGATTGTTTTGTATTGCCTGTCAGGTATTAATTTATAAAAACTTTGTAGTTTTAAACTGTTATTTTTTACAGAAAGAAGTTATTTTAAAATGACGTTTAGCTATACTATTAACATGATTAATGTTATGATACTGATTTTATTAGTAACAAGTAGTTCAAAAATATAAAAAGAAAGTTTTGTATATCCACTTTGCTACTGCAGTTGAAAATTTTGAGCGAATAGCCCTACTTTTTTCTGCAAATTTTACTGCAACTGATTACGCGGGTTGGTAAGTAAGAAGGGTTGCTTGTAAAGCTTTGTGTTAAATGATTTCTGGAATAAGAGGTTACAGACAGTTTTAATTACTAAAATAGAGACTTACTCTTGTCGGGAAACCCAGGTTTTCAAAATATAACACTACAGGTGAATAGATTAAAGTAACAACAATTTTAAAGTCAATCTCATGAGTTGATTAAGAGAGGGGGTTTATGCAAACCAGAAATCGTAAACAAATTTCACAACATATTGCGATGTTATCCTTGTCACTGATCCCAAAATATAAATAAAGATGATTCCAATGTAAAATAGTTCATATTTGTAGAGATGTAGGATAATCGGTAGATGTTCGGTGAGATGCTTGCAGCTGACAGAAATTAATGCAATATGCATTTAGTCATCCAGCAGCTCCAATTATCAAATCCGGCATAAAAATCTAAACACAATTAGTATTACTGTTAGAATTTAATACATAAAAATTATGTCAAGGTCATTAGTCGAACTACATAAAATGCAATGTTAACACAACAAAGTGCGGGTTTGGAACATTGTGCGTTTGTAAAACTAAGTAAAAAACAAAAAACAACCCAAATATGTAATTTTGAATCAAAAAAACTATTAACAGAATGGGGTTAAAGAAACCTAAAAATTTAAAATCCGATAGAAATAAAAGGAGGAATAAACAAGAAGTTTCCCTATGTAATAAAGATAATGTTAATTAATTACATAAAATTAGTAGCCGAGTAACAGAAAACTAATGAAAGGAAATTTACTTTAAAGGAAGCACCGGTAGATGTCAGGGCTGAGTTTGTTGACAAAACCGTAAAAAATAAAAACGGGTAATCAAGCATTTTGGAAATATTGCAGTGATTGGATATTGTCATAATTGTAATGTATAGATGTATAAAAGATGTACAGAGTGAGTTTTTAAGACGGATAGCTTGATCACTCCTATGTTTTTAAAGATATTAAAATAATCCAAACGGCGTTGTAAATGGTATAATATAATCTGAACGCAGTTTTTAAAAACATTTTTATTATATACAGGGTGTATCGTTTATACAGGGTCGTTCTGGACTAAAGTTTTTTGAAAATAGGTATATATTTTTATAAATTTAGATAAATAGTAATCTAAGCTTTCAAATATGTTTTATTTTTAACATTTAGTTAAGCCGTTTAAAAGTTATTTTGTTTCTTCTTCATAATATAGGCTTTGCAGGAACATCTTTAAAAGTCATAAAAAACTTGCGTGTTTATTATATCAAATTGAGATTTGGTACATTATTAGGTAATTTTAAAAAGTAAGTTGTTATCATAAAAAAACCCATTTATGTGAAAAAAATTACGCTGCTGAGATTTTTTAACTTTGTTACATTTCAAACCTCTTTAACTTTAAAAATATAAATTGCACACCTCTATATTATTATTAAATTGTATTCACCATTTCATTTTACAACTTTTTTATAATACATATCCTATACCAGAAATTGATACTTTATAAACATAAGTATAATCAAGCTATCCGGTCCTTAAAACTCACCCTGTATAATGTCTAGTAGCAAGCCATTAGAGGTTTGTTGTATGTTAAGAAGATATATTGATTGGTGTGCGTACGTTAGAAACAGTCGAAAGTGGATAGGAGACGCTCTCGGCAGTATAGAATAATGGACGTATAATTTTTGAGTCCATGCATAAACAATTAACACAGAATGTTCTTCGTTAGTTACTAAAAATAAAGTTGTTGGTTGAAAAGCATAAACAATTTAAAAACTAAAAGGAAAAAATGAAAAAGTAACTAAGAGCAAGGAGAAGCAGCCCAGGTTCAAGAGGTCACTGCCGAAAAATCGTTGAAGGTGCCACGTACACATCGAACATAAATAGACAAGGTTAGTTGAAGTTGGAATATTTAAATCTGTATTTTAAAATTACAAAAATTGTATCAAATTATAGTATAGGAGCTAGCAACGTTGAGAGAACAAGAATTTTAGGTAAGCTAGTTTTTTGACATATCATCTTTTCGTTATCTCGGTCAGAATCTGAGCCTTCTGGCTGGCGGTAGCGGTTGCGTTTATTAATGCGCATCCTACCTGTACAGGTGGAAATATTATAAGAATTATAAGAAGAATTTTTTTTGTTTTTATTGACTTTTGATCGGTTTAACAAACATAATTTTTTTATTGCCAGACATTTTTATTGTTGTTAATATTGTGCCAGACGTTACTTTTATTAGTAAAAAAAAAATTAAGTATTTTAGTATGGCTGAAATTATTTACATGTTACGATTGCGTATCGACAAGTCTAAAATTAATTTGCCAGCTCATAAAGTCAATTGTTAAACAATGAGCCAGACCGATTAACGCCTGAAAATTATTATAGTATTATCACGGGTATTATACTAGTAGTCAGAGGAAGTAGATTGCCTAGAAAGAGACAGGTGATCATGTAGTCGAGTTTTGTATAGTTGTAATTTGACAACAATGAAATTGAAATACTATAAAGATAATATAAAATTAAAGTTCATTAAATTTCCAAAGGAATTAAGAACACATAATTTAAAGTTTAAAACCAATATTTTTTATTTATTTGTTCTAATCATCATACAGAATTACAATATGCATCTTGATAATTATCATCGTAATCGCTCACATTACATAATTCATTGTTATGATCGTTTAGTGAAATGTCAGTATCTTTCTAATATTTTATCATCTAATAACAAAAAACACGTTAAAATAACTGGTTATTTGCGTAAATTACTTTTTTCTAACTTACTTTGAATAATAATGTCGGCAACGGATGACGGTAATTGATCTCCAACAAACCAGACAAATCATATTTATCATCGTTGATAGTCCAACCGGAAGCCAGTGGTGATAAAGATACTGGATGTTCCAAGTGAGTAAATTTCTCTAAAATTGTCACGTAGCGAGTTCCCAATAAATGCTGGTGCAATTCAGCTTTACAGGGCAGGCAAACTTGATGGATCGAAATTCCGGATTGTTTTTTCAAAATTATCATCTGATTTTTAGATTGATGCATTTGAGAAAATAATGAAATTAACGTCATTGACATTTGAAGAATCACCAACCCATTATTATGACAAATAAATTTTCTAAAGTAACAAATGTACTCAGACACTCTCAAGTAATTCTTCGTTGTCAGTAATAATATTTTGTAAAGCTAATGGTCACTGCTTAGATTTCTCTAGCAATTTGAAAGGTCTAGCTTTACCTTTTTGAAAGAAAGCCGATGTGTTAATAATTTTGTTATTTTCAACTCTGTATGAATAACATTTGTTGAAACCTCTACACAGATAGTTTTAATGCCAATAAAAGGTGACATGTTATCATTAGCCCAATGATCAATGGAAAATGAACTAGAGCTTAAATTTTACGCTTTTTTAGTTCAGTTGCGAAATTATGCCGACGAATTTGATTAGGTCCTATTGACACTGGGCCACGGATTCACCCGCGTAAGCGCTCACAATCTTTAATAGAAGGTGAAAAGTATTTTGACCAAATAAATCACTTTCCATTCTTAGTTTAACGACTTTATTTCCGAGAGACATTTTTTCCTTTTTGGAGCTTCAGCAAAATTAGCACTCGTTTTTTATTGGTCTATCAAATCTGTCTTAGTCTTCAGCACAGCCATTAATAAACTGGTTTCTCAAATCTTCACCATTTTCTTCAACATTCAATAAAAATTTAGCTACATCTTAAGGAACATGTTTCAAAGTAGCAACATTAATTGTATTGTATTTTAATTTAAACTTGTTACGTATACTCAAAACTTCTTTACATTTTTTGAGTTTATCGCCAAGAAAAGTTATTATTTTATTATTTGTTCTTTTACAAAAAACACATTTTATTTTATCACTGGCTATTATTACAAAATTAAAATGTAAACATTAAAAACCACCACAAGTACAAACATATTATGACTTTAGACTGACGCCATCTTGAAAACTAGCCGCTGTCAACGTCCATCTCTCTTGCGCACTAACTGACAGGTCACAGCACTCTTCTAATATATTTATTTTATTTCTGTCCGCCGTACATTTATGACTTATATTAACGTAAACAAAATCGTCCTTTAATGATCCCTATTAATGAACGATTTTCTATTAATGAACGATTTGAGTATAGGCAACAAAGAGTACATGTGTATATCTAAAGTTGCCATTTTATCTATCATAATTTGTAGCAAATCAAATTTTAATAATAACAAATCAACATTAATTTACAGTTGTAATAAATCTTTAATTTGTTCACACAAACTTTGAGACATTTTTGTACTGTATACAACATTCCGATGATAACACTTAATAACATTTAACGATGTTTAGCTCATCTATTTTACAAATTATTGTCTCACACAATTTTTAATATTGTTTACTTATTGTTCAAAAGTTAATTTCTTCAAGCAGAGTTGTAAGAGAAAATCAAAAGTATAAAAAAAGGAATGACCCGATAAACATTCCGACTCCTAAAAGTATCTTTTGGAGGTGTAGTAAAACGACTTTAAGAAAATGTTTTTTTATAAACTCTACATGAGCATGTTGTGTGAAATAACTTTAAGGTGAAATCAAGTTTCTTCGTTAAAGAATCTTAAGTTGAAATACACAGTAGCGATATGAATGAATACCTTTGTTTGGTATAGTGTGATAAGTCATTAAGTTCAACTTGTTTTACATGCAACGTGTTCTTCTTGTATCATTTATCAAACATTGTCAACCATTTCTGGTTCGGTCTTTGTAGGTTCATCACTATTTTGAATAAGCACCAATCCGTTCTCACAAAAAGATTTATACACTTTGTTTTGCTGTGATGAAAACAATTGTATTTTGACGCAACAATTGGAATTTAGTACCTCAATTCTCCATAAACTTAATGACCTTAATTAAAATACTGTTGTAAAATAGCCATACAATAGACGAAAAGGCAAAGAATAATCAATACAAAACTCACAAAAAGTAGAAACAGTGAAGTTAGGTTATGTTATACAATTAAAAAAATTGTGGTAAGTTTACAAAACGGTACTTTCTAAAGGTGCGTTCACAATAGCATATCTTTTCTAAAATTATTAAATTATAATTTTATTAAAATTACAAAGTACGGTCGACGGAAAAGTTGTGTAACTAACTCTTGAATTAAACGGCGATTAACAATCTCAAACATTAACGCGCTCGCTTTGCTCACGCGTTAAATATCTCGATTGTTAATCGCCCTTATTAATACACTTGTTTGGTAAATAACTATTTCGGAATTTACTGTTTAACAACTGAATTATGATCTGGCCAATTAATTTTAGACTTGTCGATACTTAAGTAACATCATATTAAAACTACAGGCATACTGAAATACTTATTTTTTTATATATAAATAAAAGCAACGTCTGGCACAATATTAACAATGATTAAAATGTCTGGCAATGATAAAATTATTTCTTGAACCGATCAAAAGTTAATAAAATTCTTCTTAAAATTCTTTCAAAACTTAATATTTTCACCTGTACAGGTAGGATGCGCACTAATAAACGCTACCGACAGCCAGAAGTCCCGGATCCTGACCCAAAGAGCGAAAGAGATGATATATCAACAACTACCTGAAAGTCTTTCTCAAAAACGTTGCTAGCTCTTAGGCTATTATATATTGCACAAAGCTGTGCACGTAATGCAAGCTAGGATTATGTTCATATTTGTAAGATTTGTATGTCTGATTATCTTTCTATAAATTGAAGTGTTGTTAAATCATAAACCACGTTATTATTATTATTATAAAAATCCAAACTTACCAAATATAGTAATTTAAATGATAACAATTAAAAAGAATAATAACAATAATTAAAGCCTTATGCTCACATTCAATTTAAAATTATTTAATTAAAAAAAATGCAATCACGGCAATATGGTATGTTAATCGTTTTTTTATTTAAAATTGAAGCAAAAATTTAAAAATGCAATGATATACAAGGTGTTGCAGAATAACATAAAATTTTGGTAATAATTTGAATTTGGTAACGAATAGACTCTTTAGATAACATTAAGTATATATCAGACTTATTGCTATCAATAATGGTTATAATGACCAGTTTGTTCATAAATTGTTTAAAAAGAAACTAAGAAAAATTCACAAATTTATCAAACACCCTTAACGACATTACTGTTGATAACTTCAAGTTTACTTCGTTAACCTTTTTTAATAGTTTTTGCAACAATTTTGCTTACTTATATAAGAAATTTAATATTAAATTAGCATTTCACACTTTTAATCCTTTAAACACCATCAAGAACAATTTTGAAAAAATTGATTTTATTGAAAATAAAAGGAGTTTATCAGCTATTTTGCTCTTCATGCCCCAAGTTTTTACATTGGCTCCACTAAGAGATCCTTTAAGACTAGATTGAAAGAACATGATCAGGCTATCAGACTTTCTAAATTAAATAACTCAAATTTTGCCAAACATATTTTAGAATCAAATCACAATTTTAACTTAGATGTAGATTTTAATTTCTTGCATGTACATAACAATAATCAAATGATCTTAAATCTTGAAAAGGTTTACATTATAAAAATATAACTTCTAACAACTTATTAAATATTCAATTGGATTTTCTAATTTAGAATTTGTTAAAAAAATTTTAAATCATTAAAGTTTTCTAATTTTTCTATTTGAGCTGCTTTCGTAAGTTATTTTTAATCCGTTAGGTGTCACCATTTAAATGCTATATTGTTTCCGGTATTTACACGTGTTTTCTTCGTTCATGACATTGATATAAAGCATTTGATATCAACATGTCGGCTTTATTTTCTATGAAAATTATATAAAATTAATAACATGTTTAATATAAACATTTCATCTATGAATTTTTGGTAAGTCACTACTTGCATATCCTAATTGAACTAATTTGTATTTATTGTAGATTTTCAAAATGTTTTTAGCAATTTTAATTTTAGATTATAGTTTATCAACTTGATAATGACGGCACGTGCCGTTGAAACCGGTAGTTGTCAATAAACATATATTTTTCAACATTCAAGGAATGGGTGTACTTTTTATTTCTATTTAATCTTATCCTTGAAGCACTAATGGAAATCTTGATTATAAGTATATACGTTTACAAATTTTAAATCCACTGTGTACTGGGTAATTCAGCTTGGTGTCCAGGTTTTTATTTTTATTTTAAGGAAAAGTACTAAAAACTATACTGCCGTGCTTAGCTAAATCACAGTGTCAAAATTTGTTATCAATTTTGACTTTTAAAAAAAAAAAAATGAATGTGACTGAACGCTTTATATACTCTTATTCTTATGTTGAAATATCTTCTTTAAAGAATTATATTAAATACATGGCAAAACCAAAAGTGATTCAACATTATTTTCTCCGATCTTCGAAATATTTAGATACTGTGTTTTAGCTAAGCACGGCAACATATACATTTATAAAATGTATGAGCTATAAAGTTCAATACATACATGTTTACATTTTATGTTAATCGAATGACAAAAATAATACTAATAAAAAGTTCCTTCAGATGTATTTTTATTATATTATCTTTGTCAGTCGAATCTTTATAAATTGTATATAATTAAAATAACAACGTTTATTTTTCCAGTTTACTTTAATTTTCAGTTTTAAATTACAATGAATTTGATTGAATTTTATGTAAATATTTGAAAAAGTGTTAACGAAATACAAATTATTTGTGTTTAAATATTTTCATGTTTACGAAAATCAACACAGTTTATACTAACCTAATAATAGTATATTATACACCTAGGTTGTGAAGTCTGTCATTATTGCCTTAGCACCAGTTTATTTCGCGAGGGCGGTAGCCCTGAGCGAAATAAGGTGCGTAGGCAATAATGGACTTCACAACCATGGTGTATATACTATTTTTTCCACTACTAGCCAAATTTAAGCGAAAAATAAAAATAAACATTTTTCTTGTAAAATCAAGTAGCACAGGAATGCAAATAAATCAAAAAGCATTAAAAGCTACATACGTTGATAAACCAACTGCAACTGATTCACTAAACACTTGTGTAACATATTTTACCTTCATTTTCTGAAAATTATTCGAGTGATATGTAAATTAGTTGATTTAGAAGCCAATCGCAGCGGTTTAGATTTGTCTGACATGTAGAAATTTTTAATGTCTTTCCAAGATGCTTTTTGTTATTAAAGATTATATCGTATTTAATCAAGTTATTTTGCACCGACTTCAATAAATAGGAGACATCGTAGAAATAATAGATTTTCTTATCGTTTACGAGAAGGTTTGGTTTTTCAGGTGATACATATATTCTTTTAATTAGGCTTAGAAAATTTTACTAATGCCCTAACATTCGCACCGCATTGTAATTGTAGCTTTTCTATGCAGTCTAATACTATCGACTTCAATTTGTCACCTTTACATATCGTATTTGTAAAGATGTAGCACAAGGGTTGTTTAACTTTTTATATATAACTCTAACCATGATCACGTAGCAGTTTGAGCTGGCAAAAATTTAAAACCTACTTTAAAATTAACATTTTGGGGCTCGTAAAATATAATTTTAGTGAAAATTGTTTGTATTCCTTTATTTATCTCCTGCTTCTTAGTGGTTTATTTTTAAGTCCATTTCGGCTGTCACAATTTGTGCTCTACTTTCGGGAAGTAATCGTTGGGAGATGTTAACTTCAATACCTAAGAGTATTTGAGCTGCAAGCTTGAGTAGTTTTGGTATAGCTAGAGATGTTAACGGGCATTTATTGCTTCGCCAATATACCTTGCATCATTTTAATATTAGGTTTCAGAAATTGACACTTGTAATTCATTTAGGAATGGCAAGTGTTCGCCACATACTCGTTAAGTTTTTAGAGTCGACATTTTTATGCAACAGATCGGACCTTCCAGATTCTGTTAACCATTCAAAACACCTACAACAAAATGTTTGTAATTTACTTAAAATTCTTTATATAACTTAACTCGCCTGGTTAAATCTCCTTTGGGAAACCTGAAAGAACTGATTCTACCATCATATTTAATAAATAAATAAATTCAGGTTATGTATTTGCGGTTATGGGATGAGGGCGCGAATTTTAAACTAATGGTATTTCTTTATTCAAATAATTTTATCGTGTTAGGTAATTTTAAGCAGCAAATACGTTAAAGATAATCACCTGGATATACAAAATGATGTTGCACTCGTTTTTGTTAAACAACTATTCTTGGATTCTCAAAAGTTTGAATTTGTCCATTATTAACCTAGGTCAACAATAGAAAAAATTATTAACCACTAATAGAGAAATTCAACTTCTCAGTTGGCTAGGAGACGCAATAATTGTCCACTTCACAGCTAGTAGTGGAAAAAAAGAATATTATTACACAATAATGTAAATAATCTGTTTGTTTTAATGGAAATCCTGTTATTAAATAAATAGTTTAATGCGAATCAAAATTTTATTCATTTATTTTCTCTCAAACTGTGTAAAAAAAAAAAAAGTGTTTATTAGTGTTTTTTTGGTACTGCAGGAAAATGTATTATTTGTTTAAACAACTGACACAAAAATTTTTTTACTGTTTTATTTGAGGTTTATGTTTTTTAACGCACAATTAAAATTTTAATGAGTTTTGTATGATTTTTGATCAAAGTTAAAAAGAACAAAATAATTAAAGCAAAGTATATATCATTGTAACAGTATCAAATATTTCCACAATTAAAAAAAAATATTAAACAACAATATTTAATATTATCTGATAAAATTTATTTTGTGTTCTGGATTGACATTAAAAATACAGTACCTCGTGTGCTATTATCTCAAGAATAATTAATTTTGTAAAATAATAGTGATTTATAATCCACGTGTATGAAGTAAGGCTTCTATGCACATTTTATTTTTTTACGAACGATTTATTTAAAAGTAGCAGTTGACACACAATTATTTTGTAATTGATGTGCTTATTATAGATTATAGTAGATCAAATATTCTAGTTAAGTTTTACTTATATTAAAAACAATCTTTTAAAATTATATAAAAACTTAAAAGTATTGACCCTGAGTGTAGGTTTAGATAGCGATTTTTTTATGGATTAAGTCATTTAGATCAATTTGTAACTTTTATGTTTTATGATAAAATAAAGTTCTATATTTTTGGTAAATAATAATTAAAGCTTGTAGTGTTTAATTACACTTAAATTAATTTTATAATGAAATGTTTAAAGAATTTTTAATTTAATTTAATTTTGAGAAAAAAGTGGATATTCTAAGATAATATTAAACGGGTAGAGAAACTTCAATGTGTCATACTTATTATTTGCAAAAGAGGAAAACTGGCTATTTTGTGGGTATCATTTATGACAAGGGAATACCCTCGTCATTTTGTCGCCGCGTTTTATGGCTTTTATGCTTTTCTGCTTTAACAAGGTGAAACATATCTGCAGTGCAACTACGCTCTCAAATTCAATTGTAATGCATAAATTAATTTTTTGTTAGTTTTGTTTAAACGTACAGAATTTAACGACAGTTATGGAAAAATTCGCTGTTTGAAAGGCTGCTAAAGTTAATCCTCTCAAAATTATATAAATATTTACGATTTACTTACGTAATGTATTATAATCTAAGTACTCATACAGTTTATACATAGAACATAGTGCTTCCATGACAATAAGAATTTCGAAATTTTGTGTTTATTCCGATTTTCCATCAATTAACAAATAATTAATCAACATTCAGTATTCAATATGTTTACTAAAATAATATTAATAACAAAACGCTAGAGAAATTGAATTAACAAAATCTTTGTCGATGGCTCCAAGAACTACATAAATGTAACTGTTTTAATTCGCATAATGTACGATAATCAATTAAAGAGGGTTATGAAAGTAAATTATTACGAACTAGAACTATAACCACATCCACAGAATAACATGTATACAAGGATATATTGAAAAATTCGTAGCCTACTATAGAACCAAACAAAATTTCAATGTCAAAATATTTTATTACTCAACATATTCTCCTCTTAATTGGATACATTTATTACAGCAAACCTGCAACGTCTCTAGACCATTAAAAAAAATGTTTCTTCTTGATCTGCAAACCAGACCTCCACAGCTTTTATTACCTTCTTGTTGGAAGAAAATGTACGACCTATTAAACTTTTTTTCAGTTGAGGAAAGAGGTGATAGTCGGACGAAGCCAAATCGGGTGAATAAGGGGGTGTTCTAGTAATTAAAACCCTAAATCACAAATTTTTTGAATGGCAACATAGATTTTTGTGCAGGGGCGTTGTTCTGCAAAAACAAAACACCTTTGGGTAGCTTTCCGCGTCTTTTCTCTTTAATATTTTCCCGTAGAGTGGTCAGTAATGTCGAATAGTAATCTCCAGTTATTGTTCTACTCATATCTAAAAATCAATCATGATTACTCCATGGCAATCCCAAAAACTGAAGCAAGAACTTTTCCAGCAGATTTTTGAACACGAAACTTCTTAGGTCTTGGAGAACCAGAGTGTCGCCATTCCATCGATTGTTGCTTTGTTTCTGGATAGTAGAAATGTACCCAAGTCTCATCCATAGTAACAATTCGGTTTAAAAAGTCTACATCGTTTTCAAATCGAGCACAGATCGAACGCGATGCTTCTACCCTTGCACGCTTTTGGTCAACATTTAAACATTTGGGGATCCATTTTGCAGCAATTTTCTCATGTCCAAATTGACGTGAACCATATGATGAACGCGTTCGTATGAAATATTCAGTGCTTCAGATATCCGTTTTAGCCCAATTCGACGGTCTGATAAAATCATGTCATAAACTGCATCGATATTTTCGGGACTGACACAGAAACTGGCCTTCCGATCGGTCATCACTTCAATGGAAAATTTACCTCTTTTGAAGCTTGCATTCCAATTTTGACGGTCGCATACGAAGGACATTGATCACCAAGGGTATTAAGCTTATCTTCGTAAATCTGCTTACATCTTAACCCTTTTAAATACTGGTACTTGATACTCCAATTTTTCGATTTTCACAATTTCGGTGAACATATTTTTTCATTTAATTTATTGCGTCACTCTGGTTTACTTTTTTGACGTCAAACTTTACACTGACACTTCTAATAAGTTATTGTTCGTTGCTATGGTAACGCAATATTTTGTTTATGCAAGGAACTGGTCTAGGCTAACTAGATATCAATACATCCTCGTAAATAGATGGTAATTTGACAGTTTATTCGAAATGAATTCTTGAAGTTCTTTATGTATGCTTACACTGGTTTAAAACAATCGAGTGTTTAAATAAAAACTGAGATTGGCTGGTCGTAGAATTGAATTAATTATATTATTTTTACAGTGTACACAAACTACAGTAAAATGCTATACAAAATTCTAAAACTTATCCACCCTAGATTTTTATTTAAACGCCCGATTGCTTATATTTTTGTTGAGTAGGTACCACTTTTTCTAAAAATATTGACAAAGGCGTTCAATTTTAAATCTTTAAATTAGAAATGTCAGTCTGTGGGTGCGGCTATAGCTCCAGTTCAAAATAATTTGCATTTTTAAGCTACCCTAATAAGTTTTTTATTAATCACTCGTTATTTTAGAAATATAATGTATATCAATGTTTATAATACTTTGAATAAACATTTATATAATAATTTTAAATTGTTCAAAGGCGTTAAGAAATATTATTTTTGTACTTAACATTAGTGAAAGATAATATATATTCAAGAAATATGTAGTATATAATAATCACAAAGATGTATAATAAATAACAAACAAAATTGTTTAATAAATTTAATCATTTGGTCAAATGTCTATTTTATTTTATTTATTTATTTGTATGGTACATTTTTATTGTTGTACTGTAATATAAGTGTTATGTATGGTGTCCCAGAAGATCAGTATAAACATTTATAGTGTGGTGACGAAACCGTGTGCAATTGTGAATTAGTTCGTCCTTACCCACTTTAGTATTAATGTGTAATAATCTTGATTAAGTGCATAAACATTATGGAAGGTAAATAAGAACATAAAATATAACATCACAGCCATTGTATGACGACATATAATGGACCGGTCCATGCTCCAGTCACGACATTGACGAAAAAAATATAGTAAGTTAAAGAAAGAATAAAAAATAATAGAAAAACAGATAATCAGGACAGAGAACACATAGCCGAGGCAAATTTAACACGTGAATCATGATAAAGTACATTAGTGCCAAGGAACATACTATCTTTTTCCAAAATCCCAAAATTTGAACAAAATCTTACAATTTTATAACGTTCTTTAAGTAGCAAATGTAATCAGCAATTTTTTTTACGTCAAATGTTTCTACCTGATATGCGCGATTCTAAAATTTACATATATTTTGCACATCTCTACCGGCAAAAATGTGAACTTAAAAACGTCGTATAATGAGTTACTTTAATGCCGATTTTATTTCCTTTACACCCGATTTTTGTACTTTAGTGACGATTTTGGAAAAACTTTGTTAATTGACAATCTTCCACAATATGTGCAACGGTTTCCACAGTCACAATTTGGATTAGATATCGCACCCTATTTAAACAACATAGAGTTGCATTTTGAATGGTCAGTTCTTATGCAATTTACTTCTGTCCAATTTTTTTTATCAAAGCTAGGGGCTTCTATTGTTGGATCATCAATAAGATGTTTATTAAAAACACCAACTCCAGGCCATAATTTTTTCTACTCTTCTATGGTATTTAGCAAGGGACCAAGATTCGACTGAATCATTTTTAATTTACAGTTGCTTAATGAAAACTAGACAAAATGGTTATACCTAACAAATGTGGAAGTTGAAATGTAGATAAAAATCAATTATTTGATTTTAAATTTTATCTCTATAAAGACGAGGCCTTAAGTTGGTTCAAGATAGTACGCAAGCAAGTTTCAAATTGGGACTCTTTGATAGAACTAATGAAGCAACAATTGCAATCATCTCACATATCGGATAAATTATGGAAGTAAATTCTGGAACAAACACAAGATGAGTCAATCGGAATTTATGTAGCAATTATGACAAACCTTTTTGATCGAATGCGTAGAAGTATTTCAAATGAATTACGGTTGAAAGTTTTAAGAAATAAAATCTTACCTTTTTGTTAAGCAAGACTAGTTTTACTAACAATTAATACTCCTCTCGCATTAATTTAGTACTGTTGTAAGTTAGAAGAAACAAAAATAAAAATTAGCGAATTTAAACCTCTACAAATTGGTCAATCATCCCTAGATCCTGATTTGAGTTGATATAGCAGTTCTTCCAAATCCAATATATTACCTTTAATAACAGAAACACGAGCACTGAATTCTACTAATTTTAGCAATACCACAGGCAATACGATGATGTAAAGGTTATGTTTTCGTTGCAATAAACCCGGTCATCTCGCGCGAAATTGTTAATTAATTGTTAAAATGTTTTAATTTAATTTCACCAAAGTTACAAGTCTAAATTGTAACAGTGTAACGGTTGTAGTTCACAAATAATAAAAATAAAAAGAAAGTTTGTCTCAAAATAGCGCACTAAATTCATGGAAGATCCCGTATTTGTAAGAGGTAGCACATCAGTGTCCGGCTTAGTCGGTGAGTTGGGGAGGTCCTTGAGGAAACTGAAAGAAATAAACTGCTGGGTAATAGAGAGAAATAAAACCGACCAAGAGGAATTCAATAGGTTTTACTTAAGGTCTACTACGCTAAAACGAACACAAATCAGAGAGACAAATAGACATGTAAATGTAGCAAATACTAGAAGAATATGTGAGAAGTAAGAGATTCTGTCGCATAAACCTTACGGGCGTTAGCAACAACAAATTAATTAAAGGTCGCAATCAAATATGTCTAAATTCAGTTAAGCTTTTGTTTGTTACACCCCAAATTAAAGTTAGCGTACCAATTAAGATTGGTGCTTAAGGAAACTTGACGTACACACGTCACTTACACACGGTGACTTAAAAACTAGAATTAAACTCGGTTTAGTACGGTAAGTAGCTCCTGTCAACCCAAAAGGCCTTTTGTTTCAGTTTCACCCACTTTGTGTAAAGCACCCACGCTCTTAAGGAGCTAGTAGAAACAAAACCGAACGTCTGTGGATGGAGTCTACTACGAATAAAAATTTGCTTATATACTACGGATTTAAACCGTTTAATGTCACATGCACGTGAGCTTCATACGCATGCAAAATGAATAGGTTCCTTAAAGAATAAACTTAGCTGATACATGTAGTTCTAATAAGGAAGGTTCTTGCTAACGACGGCAGTTGACAGCTATTAGAAAATTGGTAGCCACAGGATTTAATTTAAGAAAACTAGACGAAAAAGCTCGCAAAGCAGGTATGTTCTCTCCAAGTAGCAAACACGCCGCGTGCACGACCCCTTTAGCCGGTTAAGTTAATCGGCCGTTGGCAGTTTCAATTTAGGCAAAACCGTGGTAGTCTTTACGTTTTTATAGCAAAGGATTCTTAATTAATCATTCCAGCACCCCTAGGAATTATCCAGATGATAATACACAAGTAGAATATGAGGTTAAGACACGTGCTAAAGCATAAGTTGTAATTAGAAATTAACACAACTACGAGACAAACAAAAGAAATAGAAAAAGAAGTATATTTACACACCAATTTAACTTGGAATTAATCAAGTCACATTAACATTTTACGTGTAAACTTTTAGCTTCACGAAGCACACCGACAACCGCCCAATAGAAGGAAAATCACAAAATGTCCGCTCGTCGTCTCAATAAATTTTGTGAATAATTCCACCAATGGGAGAAATCGTAGCGTGCGCAGTAAATTCGATTTGTGTCGTAACGTGCAACTCACGACAACCGTTACTCAAAAGACTTGCAACCTACGTTTGGGTTCTAGTAATTTGATCTGTAACAATAGTCAGTCGGGAAACGGGAATCAAAGATAGAATTAGGTCGAGATCTGTTCTCTAGTAATAATCCAACAATTTTAAAATTTCAAATTCGCATAATTTTAAGCAACAAATAATTTTAGATTACATTCTAGCTCAGGTTAATGAAGGTGAATGACCTCACGTAAAAGTTGTTATTTTAGGTCAACATTTTTACGGTTTATTAGATTCAGGAGCTAACAAAACTTTAATAAACAACAAAATTTATAATATTTTAAAACAGTTAGGTTTACAATTAGATAGCAAAATAGTTTCTTGTACAGTGCCAAATAATTACACTTGCATTTGTTTGGGTACTATGACTGTTTAAATTCAATTAAAATCAGTTATAAAACTAATTGATTTGTATGTTGTGCCTACCTTGAGGCAAGATATAATCTTAGGAATAGACTATTGAGCAAAAAGGGAATTATCCCAAACATTAGAAAGGGTGAATGCCATTTTAGCTCCGACATTGGAAAAAACCGGATTTTAGATAACATTGAATCAAAATATACCATAACTTTAGAACAAAATTATAAACTGAGTCATATAGTTGGTAATTATTTTAACAATTTTAATTCAAACGAATTAGATTACACAAATTTGATTAGGCATACAATTATTGTAAATATCCCACCCATAAAACCCCGTATAGATAGTATTGTAGAAAATCAACCAGTCCGTGGTCTTCGCCAGTTTTTTAGTACCTAAAAAAGATGGAACACAACGGTTTTGTATTGATTTTTGGAAATTAAATTGTGTTATCCTAACGGTCAATTGGTCGTCAATTTTATCTAAATTAAGATCCACTAGCTTTATTAGTAGCTTGAATATTAAAAGCGAATATGTGCAAGTAGCCCTAGAAGAACACAGAAAGCAATTTACCGCGTTTACTGTCTCAGGCAGAGGCTTGTACTAATTTACCCGGTTGCCCTATGGTTTGTTTAACGCTCCAGCCACGTTTCAACGCTTGGTGGATTTCATTTTCGGTCCAGAACTTGAACTCTTAATTTTCTGTTTTCTGTTAGTTTTAGGTGAGGTTTTGAATGGTTTAGCTACTAACGGTTTAACTCTTAATTGAGATAAATGTAAATTTTGTCGTGTTGAACTCAAATATTTAGGATACGTCATTAATAGTAACGGTTTACAAGTAGATCCAAAAAAAATTAAATGCATTTTAAAACTGCCACGTCCCAAAGTTGTTAAAGAATTGCGTAGTTTATTAGGCATGGTTTTGTGGTACCAAAGTTTTGTCCCAGTTTATTCAGATTTAATTTCTCCCTTAACTAACTTGTTAAAAAAGAATTCAAAATTTAATTGGACTGTAGAATGCAAAACTTCTTTGAAAAAATTAAAGACATTCTAATTTCTTTCCCAATTTTATCAATTCCAAATTTTGAGCACAAATTTTGCCTTACAAACAGACGCATCTTTTGTCGGTATTGGAGCCGTATAACAATTGTGTATATGATATTTCCTATATATCGCGAGCGTTTACTCATAGCGAACGTATATACTTAATAACTGAAAGAGAAGCCTTGCAGTCCTTTGTAGTATACAATATTATTATTTAGAAGGTGCTCACTTTACAGTCATTACGGGTCACTAGAGCCTTGTTTTGGCTTAGTAATTTAAAAGATTCTCAGGATAGACTTGGTCGATGGGTGTTAAAACTCGAACAATATGACTACGAAATTGTTTCCAGAAAAGAAAATGAAAACTTAGTGCCTGATTTGTTGTCTCGAGGTATTCCTAACATTAATTTAGAGATGATTGAAATCAAAGAGACCTTAGATCCATGGTATAAAAAAATGTTTAAATTAATTTTAGTGAAACCCTTGCATTATAAGAATTGGAGAACTGTAGACAACAAAATTTTTTAAAGAGTTAATTTATCATTCCCAGTACTTTAAGATCAATCTGATTTTTGGAAACTGCTTGTGCAGTTAGAAGAGTAGTTTTAAAAACATGTTACTATAGTGAATAGGTCAACCTTACTATTGGTCATTTATGCTTACAAATATTACTTCCTGTATTACTTGTCAGAAAACAAAACTTGAACAAAAACTACCCACTGATCATATGACCAAATTGCTTATTCCTTATAAACCAGGGCAAATCATTATTTTTGTATCGAGATTTTGTATTTGACAGTGAAAGACGTTTGAAATCATTAACTCGTTTCTAAAGTTAAGAAATGTTGGAATTAAAACTGTTGATTTGTGTTTTGGCAGTTTTTAACGTCATCAAAGTTTCAAATAAAGTTTGATTCTGTGTCTGTTGGTCGCAATTTGGGCGATAAAAACATTAAGAGTTTTTTTGGTTTGTTCTACGAGATTAAATTAAGTTAAACGATGTTAACAGAGGGGTTACTGGTAACGTTCTGTGTTTCGGACTTTACGGATCTTCGTTCTTCTTCAGAAAAACGGTTTTAAAACCCAGTATTTTTACGGGTCCGTAAACTCTTTGTCTATTTCGGTTTTATTATCTGAAAGAGACTGCTGGCCTTCTCATACTTCGTTGAGTTTGTATTTACAGTATTTGGAGTGTTCAATGATTTTCACTTTTGTGTTTTGAGTAAGGGTTCCCGAGAAAATGCGTCTGTAATTCGATGCGGTACATGATGTCGAAATTAAATTGTTGGGAAAAAACACCCGACAAGCAATTAATAAAAAAACGTCAGCAGAGCGAGTGATAGCCGGTTATAATAGTAAAAAGATATGCTTCAGGGTTTATTTTCTCAAGATCTCAATCTTTTGCAATACGTTCTTCTCAGCGACGGAGTAGACTTTTTTTGTCGAAGTCAATGTTGGATTAGTTAACGCAATAACACGATCACAATCGAGATGGTTTTGAAATAACACCGCTCCAAGCTCCTATTCAGTTTGCACGGATCATTGTGTGAGATACGAAGTGTGACAATTAAGTAATGAGACCGATTTTATTGCTGCACTTGTGGTAAACGTGCGACCTTGAAATTTAATTTTCCATTCCTCGGCATTCTTCTCTTTTCCATTGATATGTTCACAATCGCTCTAGCTTGTTTAGTTCGCCTGCTATGTCGTGTTTAGTAGATGTGTGTTGGTGGTGCTCGTCACGAAAATGGAAAAGCAAAATGTAGAGCAACGCGTTGCGATAAAGTTTTGGGCTAAGTGGGCAAAACAGCTTTGAAAACCTACGCTAAAATCGTAAAAGTGGATGGTGATAGTGCTCTCTGTCGTCCCCAGGTGTTTTGATCGCATAAACAATGATTATTACTTTTTTTGATGGCAGTGGAATCGCCTACAAAGAATTTTTCCACCGGTGCAAACCGTAAATCAAGTCTACTATCGCCAAGTACTCAAAAGATTGCGAAAACAAGGCAACAGGGTAAGCTTAGACATCGCAAACAACTGAATCTTTCTTCATAGCAACGTGCCGTGCCATACCACCCTCAGCGTGTCCCAGTATTTGGCCTCTCAAGGGATCACTATGTTGCAACAGCCGCTTTATTTACCCTGTCACTTTTTTTCTGTTTTTTAAAGCAAAATCAGTGGTCCAAAAAACCGATTTTGAGTCGATTGCAGACATCCAAGCGGCAATGACAAGAGTACTAACAGACATCCTGGTTAAAGCGTTTCAGAAATCTTATGAAGCGTGTAAAACACGTTGGAATTGTATAGCTGCCCAAGGGGACTACTTTAAAGGGGATGGCAAAGTTGTAAAATAATTTTTAAATATACGGTTTTATGAAATCAGTCTCATTACTTAATTGTCACACCTCGTAACTCTTCAGTTTGTCTTCCCTATCGGTGCATTTCTAACTTTACATTTTTTAGGAGGCGTGAGCGTGATGTATGAAAAAATAAAACAAAGCACGAAAGAATTGACGGCGCCTACGGATATTTATCTGTGGCGATATACGCTGTATGGCTTCTGTTTTGGGCGGGTCTTGTTGTATTGCTCCTGCAATAATTATTTAAGAAATTTTTGTCAAAAACTGAAGTATGGTTGTATTCAATACTTTCTGAAAAGTGGCTGGAAAGAGCTATACTCAAAATTAACTATTTATCTAGGAATTATAGGTTTGTATTTGAAATAAGGAAGTTGATAGCATCTTTTGGCACATCCTGTATAGCTTAAGGTCTGAAAATATTTTAAGTAGAACGAAAATGATTAATTATAGCCACGTTTCAAATTTCAAATTTTTGATTTATCTGCAAGTTAAAAAACTTTTAATGCACGGTCTATGCAGATCAATCTGTATGTACCCGGATTGATTTTAAAAGTGAAAACAATTTCTTGTTTTTGTTTTCTCAAAAAATTTTACTTTTTACGATTTTCCCTTTTTGTCCTTAAACCCTCAAACCACAAATAATCTTTTATGCAACTCAACCCATGTTGCTATAAATAATGTTGGCTACACTTTGGCTCTATATTGCTCCAATATTTGAATGTTGGCAAAGATAATTAACATTCAACCAATATTGGACCGATATCACTAACAAACATAACGCCAATATTGTATAAATATATTTAGCCAATTTTGGCTGAATGTAGAATTACTATATTAGTTCAATATACAGGTCAAATATAGACCCAACGTTGGACTTCTTTAGCTCTCTGCTTAATCACTGCATAATTTTCTAACCTAAAACCTCATTTAAAAGTTTTTGATTTTTACCTTTTTAATTGTTAAAATTCCTTACGTTTATTATAGATTTCTCGAGCTACTAAACTAGTTTATTGTATTCATTTCAAAGAAATAAAAGGAAAAGGCCACTTAAAAATTAAAATTATTTGAAGCTATTAAATGTAAACAGATTTCTTTATATTTGTGCATTATTTAGTATGAGTTTTTAGTGGCAGTGCAACCTAAATTTGGTAAAGTTGAAGAATGTGTAATATCAAAAATTATTGGCACAGTTTTAACTACCGCTAGAAACCGAGATGGTGGGAGGAAGGAAAGACAAAAGAACCCAAAAACTACTATTATAAATTAATGTAGACAATGTTATGAATTTTGGTATATAATGCTAATATTTCTTTTTCTGGGCTATATTAATTTTTTGAGTATATCAAACTAATGAGTAATATTGAACAAATATATTTTGTAGTACTGGACAAATATAATTTCTAAGGATGAGACAATATAACTTTTCAATAGTGGTAGAATATTGCACTTTGTTTCACTCATATATTGGTCCAAGTTTAAACTATATATTAAGCTAATATAAGAAAATATTGAACAAAATTGGTCCAATATTGGATAGCTACTTAGAAAACGGTTTTTTATGTAATATTTTTTTACTTTTTAACGTTCATTATTTTTTAGAAGTAGAAGGATTTTGTTGAAATTTAGAACTGAAAGCTGATGGTCACGTAGAAGTCTTGATCTCACTAAAATGGACTTTATTTGTGGGGTTGTTTAAAATCAATAGTGTACATTGAGCCACTAGACAATCATAAAGAGCAATTAAAAAATAAGATTAAAAAAAGGAGCATTAGAGGTGCTCTCGTAACGATAATATAAGCTTGAAGCTGTAACATAGCAAGTTAACTCATATTTTAACATTAAATTAATAGTACACTTTTAAAAATACAATGTGATTTTAGAATCATTTGTTAAATTTATTAAATTAAACTTAAACCAAATTTGAATATTGTTTAGCAAAAAAATGAAATGTTAAATAAAAATAATTAAGGTTTTGGTGAAATTTTATATCAAATATCAAAAATAACAATTTTTTCTTCTTTTAAAGTCGATCTGGAGACATACTGTATAAAAAATTTGTGACAAATAATTTTATTATAAAATAGAACATTTACAATCAAAGAATTTAAAATTTATAGTTAAACTTTAAAAGATTGCGAGTTCTAGTAGAACAAATTAATTATAACTAAAAGATACAAAAGTATTGTAAAAAGTAAATATTGCTTGTGGTTTCTAAATTTAATTGACGGACGATAAATTATAAGTAATTTTTTAGTTTTAAAAATAGAAAAAAATATTTCTGCTTGATTAATTAAAAACAAAGACACGTTCAAATTTCTAAACAGACAGTTCTAAAAATACTCATCTCTTACAAGTTACAGGTGTTTCCTGTTAAAAAAAGAAAACGAACCCTTCATTTTTAATGTGGGTTTACTTATGTTTATTATTAATAGTTCGATCGATTCAGTTCAGGATCTTTCATCTTTACTTAATAAAAGCTTTCTTATAGTTAGGTTTACCGCAAACATTGGCGGTAAACAACTTATTTTTAGATTTATGCCGCATTCTTAATATTTGTAAATCATATTTTTGTATTGCTTGATGAGTAAGTTAACAAGTTTTGTGTTATATTTATTTTGATATTCGCAAGAATTTGGACACCTCACCTTGCGCAAAATAAGCTGATTTTGCCATTATACTTTCTAGATGAAAACCCTTTGTATTTTGATTTTGTTTTATATCCCTGCATATGCTGTTAGTATAAAACAAATAATTCTTTTGAAAATTGTAATTTGATGCGAACAGAACAAAATATGATATTTAAATTTGAGTTAAAGCAATTGTGGTACAAAAGTATAAGCTGTTCAAAATAATAAAGGATTGATTTATAAGCCAAGATTGGAATAGCATTTTAAAGACTTCAAACTAAATATAAATTGTTAGAATTTGAAATAATAAACAAAATTTGTATGGTATTTACTAAAATAGACCGAAAAAATAGATTTATTTAATGAAATCCGATAATAATTCTAGAAACAAATCTGTCAATTAACAAAATTTTACCTGTTCTTCAAATCCTTTTTTTTCAAAAAATTGAGTAAAACATTATTTATTTCGATTAAATTTTTAATCTATTGTTGACAATAAACCAATAGATAACATTCAAAAGCTTTTGTAATTAAAGTCCTCTTTAAAAAGTAAACCCGCGGACATAATTTCTGGATAAAACGTTTCTAACAAAATTACAAATTTACTTAGCAATTATTAAAGCCGTTTTACATCTATCAAACTATTTTCAAATTTTGGGTTTTTGCCAAACACATTTGATAGTATAAAACACCATCATTTGTTTTGACAAACATTTGATCATTAGAAATAAAAAACACCTAGAACCAACATTCATCAAATTAGTTTGACAAACCCAAATTAATAATTCAAATCCACATTAATAGTATTAATAAGTAATCTTCTGCTTCGAGAAATTCTTATTTTTCACTGCAGGCATTTGTAGATAAATTAAACAAAATGTTTCATGTTTACAAAAGCTAAACATTTCTAAAGAGAAGCTCGCTTCAGTTTTCTTACAGAAAATTGTTAAAACCAAGTTGAATTTCGATACCCAAGAAAAACATATTTAAGATTTGATTATTTTTCCGCACTATTTTTTTTTAAACTACAGCAATTTCAATGATTGAGACGTTGCCAAACACAACAAATTTCCAAAGACATATTTTTTGTTTCCACAGACAAAACATTTTCTAAATGTTTTTTTTATAAAAGGCCTTGAATGTTCCAGAGTGCTTGTCTTAAGCATTTGCTTATTTTTTCATTTCATTTATTGGGTTTCTCCGTTTAGCCAAGTTTGGACGAGTCAAACTTCTACCTATGCCTTTCTTCTAGGTAACATCAGACATTGGAAAGCTAAAGAGTTAGAAATTTAGTTTAATTGCTTTGGTCATTATTCTTCAACCTCACGTAAATCAAAGCAGATTGCTTTCAATGCACGATGGGTTACCATACGTTATTATATATTTCTAAAAATAAAAAAAAATGATTCAAAATTTGTTAATAACACCAATTCATCCAAGCTAAATCCAAATAGTTTACGCTTCTTAAATCACAAACATTGTGGGCATGTAATAATGCTTCGTAATCGTTAGTGTAGTTATCGACAGTCATAACTGGACAATGGCTCGATAAATAATTTAGTTTCGAAGCGGTTAATTTCTAAATTAGAATCGATAAAAATCCTGCACGTGGTTTTCTGGCAGGAATATTTATAGAATTCACAATTACTCAGTACCTATTAAACCCAATTTATTTGTCTTGTAAAGCTACAGCGATCTCTTTGGTTGTTTTTGACCAAAAACTTCTTACCATTCCGATTAATATAAAATTGGCTGATCCAAACGTTTTTTCAGATATATATCTTTTCATAGGTGCCGAAAGATTGTTCCAACTTTCATACATAAGACAAATTTCTTCAGGTCCTATAAGACCAATTTTTCAAAAAACCAAGTTAGAGTTTATTGTGACCAGGCATCTATTTATCCAGAAACGCATACTCCTGCCTCATTAAAATGCTTTCGATATTAAAAGATTCTGGGATGTAGAAACTATTTCACAACCCAATTTATTTTTTTTATTTCCAAATAAGAACAATTTTACATAAAGCATTCTGATAAAACAATTCGACGTTTGCCATTGAGTAAATTTATTGTTTTCGTTTTTTCGAATATAGGATTATCCTCTGACAAAGTCCTTAACATTAACTTTATTTTTATTTATTTATTTATTCTTATGATAATTAATTTTATTGAATATGATAAACAGTGAGACATTCTTGGATTATTTGGCAAAATAATTTTTAAAAAACTTTACAAATACTTCGGCTGAAGACGGTCACATACGGGTTAAAGACTCTTAGGTAAAGAATATTCAAACGCCTTTATTGTTCTAGTAAAATATTGTGCGATTTCTGTATGGATTTAATATCTGGGGCAACATTAGTTTCTGAATCCAGTAAATTAGGTAAAGAATTAATTTCTATTTTTTCAACCGCTAACATTCCGTTACGAAAATTTTCTTAAAGGCGATCCCAATGTTTTCTAACAAGATTTTTCAAAATAACAATATAAAATTCTAACCAAATTACAGTATGTAAGTAAGTAATATATTTCGGTGCCAGTAGCGTTGAATATAAAATATAAAATAATATTAGGACAATTACAATATACGTTACTATATAACAATACAAATAACATATATGTGTATATAATAAATATAAAAATAAAATTTATTATCTATACCTAAATTCGTCGATTGTGAAAAAAGAGCAACTACTAAAATATTCTTTTAAAACTATTTTAAATTTCCTAACATTATCAATGTTTCTAATTTCATGTGGAAGATTATTATAAAATTGTATAGAATAATAAAGAAAATATTGATAAAATGTATAATATTGAGGTTTTGTGGTCGCATCAGATTATTTCTGGTAGGATAATTGTGAATATCTGCAATTATTTTGATTTGTGATTTATTATTAAAAACATATAAGCAACTTTCGTATATGTATAAATTTATAACTGCCAACTTTAATCCAAATATTACTCGAATTGCTTTTTTTTGTAACTTTAATATGTATTTTAAATCACTACAATTACCCCAAAACACTAGTCCATACCTCAATATTGATTCAAAGCATGCGTGGTAAACAATGTTTAGAGAAGCTACGGAACATATTTTTGTTAACTTACGCAGGCAAAATATAGTTTTATTTAATTTAGGTGTTATACTTTGGATGTGCTCTGACCAGTTAAATTTGTTATCTATTATTACGCCCAACATTTTTTCTGATGTAGTAGTTTGTAGATTGACATTATGCAGTCTAATTGTGTTGATAAAATTTTCGCAGTTTTTAGCAGTTAGAAAGGGTAATAAAGAAGTTTTTTGAAGATTAATGATTAATCGATTGGCTTTTAACCAGCTTTCTAATGACTAAGTGCTGAGTTTAAGGCGAGTTTTTTATCGAATGACTACTTATTGTTACATTTGTATCGTCAGCATACATAGAAATTAGAAAAGGTATATTGAATGGAAGATCGTTTAAGTAAATATTAAAAAGAAGTGGTCCTAGAATTGACTCTTGAGGCACACCGTAATAAACGCATTTTGGTTTAGAGAATATCGCGCCTGCATCGTATTATTGTGTCTAATTTCGACTATTTGTTATCGTCCAGTAATGTAACTTTTTAATAAATTTAACATATTTCCTCTAATTCCATAGTATTCAAGTTTATTTATTAATATGGTGTGATCTACTAAGTCAAATGCCTTAGACAAATCGCAACTTAAACTAACTACTAAATTTTCTAATTAATACTTTCTAATATTGTACCTAAAACATTATTGATTGCTGTATATGTGAACTTGTTGTTACGGAAACCATGTTGGTTTTTACAAAAATAGCTATGTTTGTCAAAAAAATTTATGAGTCTATCTTTTAGAACGTGTTCAAATATTTTTGAAAAAGCTGGTAACACAGCTATAGGTCTAAAATTTATAACAGAAGTTTTAAGACTCTTTTTGTGCACTGATATTACTTTAACAAATTTAAATTCTTTTGGAAAGTAGCCATTTGTGAAGCAGGTGTTGATTAAGTCTGATAGAGGACGACATAGTAACTTTGCATTTACTTTTATGATTATTATTGGAATTTTGTCGACTCCAACTGCATTTGTATTCTTTATTTTAGAAATTATAGCTTCTATTTCACTGGGCGTTGTGGGGGTAAAGTACATGGAATTATTATTCTTAATACTAAGTTTTAAAATAAAACTCTAAGTATACAGTAGAATCCTACTTCTGATTATTTTCAGTTTTACCTGTGCTTGAAAAATATGGAAATTGCAACTTTCATAGGAGAAAACATTTCCTATTTATTTTCCGACAGTATTCTTTTAACTCCCATTCTAATGTACATATTCTTTAAAGATTGGATTGTAATAAAACTCCATGACTTTTGCTACGTTTGTTTATATACTAGACAAAATTGGTGTCAATTTATTATGCACAAAAAGTAGCGTAGCATTATTAAAAACAATTTCTCGGCCTTGTCGCTGTTCTTTTTGCAAAATTTGCAAGTAAGGATTTCGTTAAACAATATTTTTAATTTGACTCAAATATAACTCTTGATTGATTGCAACACGCTCCTAACAATTTTAATGCCTGGTTGCACCAATGTATTCTAGGATATATTCCTATCCTAAGTCAGACGTAATTATAAAATTCAATTTATACTGTTGCACCAACTAAAAATGTCGTTCCTATGATACAAATTGATCACATACCCTAGTCCTCGATTTTTACGATTTAGGTTGAAAATTGGTGTGTCTTCTGGGTTACCTAACAGTAAGTCGGTGTGAAGTTAAAAAATATTTTTTTTTAGGTTCTAAGTTTATTTGTTAAAAAATTACCTCACTACGACTCTTTAAGCAAGCTAAACGAGTATGATAAAACTGGAATTTAAAAATCATTATATACGTGGTTTTTGACAAATTTATGAAACACTCCGCACAATCAAGAACATTCTCGATTATTAACCTCTGCATTATGTATAATTTTTATTGTATCCTAAATCAAAAGTTGGTTTACCGTGAGTATAGTAAACCATGTAAATTTAAAATCTAAAAAGTTGAAATTAGTTAATTTATAAATAGAACACCTTATACATTTTGGTATTTTAAATTTTGAAAACCGACAACATACCGTATGTCAAAATCATTATTTCTTCTTCCTCCTTGTTTTATTCTTCATAATGACTAATATCACAAAAAATATTCCTAGTTTTGTTATTAAAAAAACTTCTAGGGTCAGCAAATTTTAATTAATTACATCCCGTCATAGATCGCTTCGTCATTTTAGAGTTTTGCCTCTTTTGTCGTTCGGCGTCTGATAAACCATATTTCCTCTGTTGCTCATTCATCTGCCTTAGCCAACTGTTTCTTGGTCTTCCTCTCTTGTTAACAGCTGCTACTGGATTGCTTATCACCTTCTGCACTACATGGTCTTATTGTGAGTTGTAAACCTTTTCAAACCAAGAACTACGTTTATGGTCGATTTTCTCGACTACGGATTTCTTTACGTGTAAGGTGTTTTTGATCTTTTTGCTTCTTATGTGGTCTAACTTTGTAACGTCAAGGGACATGCGGCACATCTTCATCTCAGCAGTTGTGAGGGCTCGGTTGAACGTTTCATACATTGTCCAGCTTTTGGCAGCGTACGTAAAGGCTGGTGGGATTACTGTTGTGTAAATTTTTCCCTTCAGTTTAGGTGCCATTCTTCTATCGCAAAGTATAGACGAGTTTTCTTGCCACCTTAACCAGCCAATGCTTATTCTGTGGTTTACATCTTCATCGCAACTTGCATCCTTTGAAACTATTGAACCTTGATACTTGAAGCTTGAACATTTGGTCATTACTACATTTCCATCGGTCATGATATCTGGACACGGTGCATAAATGTCGCTAAATTAAAGGGACAGGTACTCTGTTTTCTCTTTACTTATCCTCAGTCCATTGTCTTCTAGTATCTTTAACCAACGATTGAATCATTTCTGTATCTTCACGACACACTCACTTGCTAATGTTCCATCATCGGCAAATAGTAGACTAAGTAGAATCTCATCCATGATGTCAGCAGTCAGGTAGTTTATCACTAGGTTAAAAAAATGTGGGTTGAGTACACTTCCTAAGTGTACGCCTACTCTCACGAGGAAAGGCTCTGATGTTCTTGCTGTGCATCGTATGCTTGTTGTTACTTGATCATACATGTCCATTATCATTCTGATGTAACTTTATGAAACTCCATGGCTTCTAAAGGCGATTCAGACAAGCTCTCGCGGCACACGGTCAAACGCTTTCTTCAAATCTATTAAAATTAAGTGTAGGTCTCGCTTCGCATCTCGCAATTTCTCAACAAGAATACGCATGGCCTGAATTGTATTGAATCGATTGTTGATTTACCAGGCAAATATCCACACTGGTTCATGTGGATCTTTGGCAAAACAATCTGAAGTATTCAATTATTTACCACACGCTCCCATACCTTCATTGAGTGAGGAAATAAGTTGATGCTTGGATAATTTTGACATTTTCGTGAATCTCCTTTATGTTTATAAAAAGGGAGTAAAAAGCTCTCACGAAATGCAGCAGGAGTTTCTGATTCTGTCTCTTTTTGTAATGTTTATTACTGCTCTAAGAAATTTTATTTTAATAGCTTGGAGTTATTTATTCTATTGTTAAGCATTCAGTTCTCACTTTTATATAATACACTATTGGACAAAATCAGCACACTACCTAAAATTTTAAAGAAATTGCAGAAAAACAAGTTAAGAAATTAACAAGAACAATTAAGAACAAATAAAAAATTTAACAAGTTTAATATTGTGTGTTGCCACTTCTAACTGAAACAACTTCCTCCAGAAATGTCATGTAAAACGTTGGTGATAAATTCTTAAGTAATTATGTACCATTCCTGAAAAATATTGTCAATTTGTCAAAAGCGGAATTTCGTTTTCGAATACCTCGTCTGAGATGATACCGAGATGATCCTGTACCAAATATGTTTAAACACGTTAAGATCAGGATTATGTGTTGGCCACACTACAAGTTGAATGCCAACTTCGTTCATATGTTCGCGCACACTGAGAGCTCGGTGAGGTCTGCCATTATCGTCCATAAACAAAAAATTATGCCATTAGAAAGTGCAAAAGGCTTGATATGTTCTTCTAAAACATCTTGAATGTTTATCTACTCTGGAATACTACAACGTCTGTACGGGTGTCTAGAGAAATGTCACCCCAAAACATAATTAAACCATCTTCGAAAACCACTTGTAAAACTATACATGTTTATGAAGTCTTTTTCAGACAAAAGTGAACCCATAAAAAGGTTTTAAGCCCACTTTTATTTTGTCAATAAACAAGACGCTCTTCTGGTCATCCAAATTCTAATACACTTGTTCCCGAAAAGAAGTGCACTTTGGTGGACTCTGACCTGGTTGTTTGCTATGGCAACCTGTTTTTCTAAGTCACTAGAGACATCGATCAAATTTCTTAATGTTGATTGAAAACATTCCTTGTTCCTTTTATTTGTAAATTTTTTGAATATTAAAGTTTTTATTCTTAATAGTTCCTTGTAACTGGTATGCATTTTTAATAGCACTGTGCGACGTTCTTTTTATTCGGGAATCAAAATACGCGGTTAGTATGATACAAATAATTTTTTACAACATACTTAGGAAACGGATGTTTCTTCTCTACAAATAGGAAAATTTGTTTTTTCTCACTTGCGAGGAAAATAATGTCGTGTTACAAAAATGCCTCTTTAAAAAATGTAAGAATGTGTTATTAGAACTATATGCACCTAGTACCTAGTTAAACAATTTAATTTAGTATTTAATCAGATTTGTTTAATTTAATATCTTTATTTCGACTCTTAAAAATTGCTACCCTACATTTATTGGTTAGAAATACGCAGCTGCGCTATGACAGATTGAGACCACACCGATACTACAGAATACTATAGCGAGACTATTGGGACCCACCTATTATCAACTTTGGTTTTACGTACGAAAATGTGAGGAAATTCTGTAACAATAAGTTACGTTTACAATATTACTTCTTTCATTTTGTTTGTTTTTTTTTTGAAAATGTCGTGGAATAAATGTTGTGTCTAACACATGAGGAAAGCCTTTTTCCACTCTCGCTACGCTCGTGAGGCAACTCAAGCTCGAGTGAGAAAAAGAATCGCTTTCCTCCTTGTTGGACAAATATAGTTTATTTATCTTGTTGGAATTACAAATTAATTCGGCTACGCCGTACCAAAGTTTATTTATGTGTTCTTATAATCTATGTATCTATACTAGCTCACAGTTGTTTCTGTGTTTGGAGTTTCTAGTTCCTTGAATATTTTCCACACGTTCTACTAAGTGACGTCTTTAGGTTTCTTTTTTTTTGCATTGTTAAAGCCTATGACTTAATAACTAGTAAGTACATCCACGACTCCTCTGCGACTAACATAGCTGCCGTCCAGAGTTTTAACACTACTCACTAACGTATAGTTAATAAACCGTAACAATTAGATAAATGTTAACTGTCCTATATAAGCTGTCTTAACATACATTTTAATAATTAAAAAAGCGACATATACTTATCTCGTTTTTCTACTTTTACCTATTAATGGTTTAATCCTAAAAACTAGGTCTTGCGCACTTTGCGATTTCCCTAACTGTGGTTCTAAGATTCTTTGCAACTTCTTTTCCAATATTTGCTCATACATTTTGGCTAATGTACTAAGTAATGAAATTCCATAACATTCCATTACATAAAGGTATAGTTATTGGCTGTTTCTAATCCACCCGTATTTTGTTAGTATTTCCTGTTTCTGTGTCCCGTATTTTTTAATATTTTTGCTGTTATTTGTCGTGTGCTTTCTTCAGGGTGTTAATTGTTTTATTAATTTTTTTGAAGTGATTTCTAGTATGTTTTAAAGTTGGTTTTGATTTGGTTGCTCATTGTTTTTAACGTACTCCTTTCATTACCTTCTCATATCTACTTCTTCTTGTATTAATTTGCCGTTTTTATATGTTCGACTATGGGTCTATTTTTTTTATCTAGTTTCTCCCCGAATTTTTTCCATGCTTTTTGTATTGACGTCTTTTTTTATTTTTTTTAATTTGAGCGGTCATATTTCTTAGTTGTTCTAATTTTTAAATACGTTTTCTAATTATCTTTCTTAATTCAAACTTCTTCTTTGATTATTTGGCTCGCCGTTCTGTCTGTGTTTTGTTTTTGTTTATTTTGATAATTTTCCACATATTGTTTTTGCAGTTTCAGATAGTATTCATTTTATTTCACTTCATAGAGTTCTTCTATCAAACTATGACATAATTCTATCGGTAGTGTATCTACATTTGTATATAATGTATATAACTGAGCCATTTTTTTTCTTCTTCTGCTTTTTCTTATATTCTTCTTTCCTTTTATATGTGCTTATGTTTGTTTATCTAATTTTATTTTTCTTTGAACAGATTCCAATAAAAATTTCTATTTATGACATAATAATTGTAGGTCAAAATAAAATGTGTTACTATAATATTTGTGGCGTTAACATTCCTTGATCATTTTAAAGATCTTGCTAAAGCTTGTTTTTCTAACATTACTTGTTTCGTAAAACACTATTACGCAGTTGTATTTCTAAAATTTATTTTAGATGCGTTTTTATATTTCCACCATGTTTTAATATTTTTCAATTGTTTCTTTCTAAGTGGAGTTTTTGTTGTTGTTTTATACAATTTATTACAATCAAATTTTTAAACAAATTTTCATTTCTTTAAATTGTTTTGTCATTATAACTGTAGCAATATAATACCTATATTTTACTACTTAATTTATTTTAAATTTGAAGCACACATGCATAAAATCTTTTTAATAAAAACAAACTTAATTTATAAAACTAACTTCTAAAATTCAACTGAACTCTCATAAGTACTATATTAACTAAAATTAAAAAAAATTAAATCACATTATTAAGATCCTGCCAAAAATTCTGGAGTTGTTCATAACAAAACTAAATTTTAAAGTAATCTTAGAATAGTTTAATTAAATCCTATTATAGTAGCAAAGTTGATGACATTAAAGAACTTTAAAATAAAGTTTAAATCATTAAACTTGTAATGAAAACTTTAAGTAAAGTTTAAAATTATAATCTAATAGTGTATATTTACGTTTCGCAAAGTTTTTGATAATAAAGGAACATAAAGAATATCAAAGAGATAAAGGAAGCTATAAAATGGTTTCTTTATTAACACTAAAAAAGGAAGCAAATTTTTTCTTCTAGTTTACGTTTTCTTCTGTTACTAAATAACCGCAAACGATAATAAAATTGAACCTTAGTCCAAAATTAAGATTTATACACAACTATGCAATTAAACTCAAAATAAACTTTCGTTAGTTGTTGTAATTTAATATTGAAATTGATTTTGTCGCTTAGTAAATGATTATTTTTTCTATACTTTGAGTGACAGGCATGCAAATGAGCATCACACATATTGAACGTTGTGTGGGTGGTATAATAAAAAACCCCTAATTAGTTACGTTTGAAACTTAATTATTGATACATTTTTCGAGGAAAAGAGTAAACAATACATTATTGGAACAAGTAAATGGATCCCTTACAATGACATCTACATAAACAAAAATGGCTGGCCGGCATTTGACAAATTGAAACCATAAATTAATGTAATATGTTACTTGACACACAATGTGTGGTCGTCAAATTACAGTTACTGAACTGTTTATCGCTGAAGTGCGCAACCCTCGCAACAATTAACAATAACTTTTACTTTTTTATCGTAAATAATGCTCTTAACATCGAAAATGTTTTAATTTAATTAACTAGTTTGAGAAATCTTATTATAGGACGTACAAACTTGTTTGTTGAGACATGAAAAATGTACAGTTAGTCCAATTTTGACAAGTTGACGTTCATATTTTCAGTAAACATTGATATGTTGCCTTTTTTTAATTTTTAAAAGTGAAGTTTTAATTAATTATTAAGGTTAAGCGAACATGCATGACAATAAAATAATGTAAGAGCTTTTCTTAAAAATTATATTAGCGTAGATTGATTGTTCTTCACAAATATTATATCCATCATAATTATGTATTTATTTTATCTATGAAATAATTAAGAAAGCTCTATAATAAGTGTTTTTTTAATCAGTTTTTGTCAATGTCAAACAATTAGAAGCCCAATTTTTACAAGAACAAGCGGAAAACAACAAGAGAGACTAAAACTCTCAATATTGTTTAATAGTTATTTAACAAACGCGAGTGTATTAATAAGAACGATTAACAATCGAGATATTTTAACGTTTTTAATGTTTGAGATTGTTAATCGCCCTTTAATTCATAAGTTAGTTACACAACTTTTCCGTCGACAATACATTATATAATTTTAATTAAATCATATTTTAATAATTCTAAAAGAGGTATGCTATTGTGAACTCACCTTTGGAAAGCACGTTTTGTAAACTCATCACAATTTGTGAAATAAATAATATAACCTAACTTCGTCGTTTCTACGTTTTTTATGAGCTTTTTAATTCTTTACTTTTTCGTCTTTTGTATGGTTCGAAATACAATAGTTTTCATTACAGCAAAACAAGGTGTTTTAAATTTTTGTGTGAGAAAGATGGTGCTTAATCAAAATAATGATGCACCTACAAAGACCACACCAGAAGTGGTTGACAATGTTTGATAAATCATAGACGAAACCCCAGTTAAACTAACCGTGCAAGCGGCATTACATTACTTTGATTTGCTTTTACAGCCTTACTTAAAGAATTTAACTTTTAAACAATGGGTAAACAATATTGAGAGAATACCTAGTTTGTAACATTGATGAGCTGAACACCCTTAAATGCTATTAAACGTTATCATCTGAATGTTACGTACAGTGTAAAAATGTCTCAAAGTGCGAACAAATTCATCATTTAATATAACTGTAAATTAATGTCGATTTGCTATTATTAAAACTTGCTTTGCTACACATTACGACAGATGTTTCATTTACGTTTTTATGTTGAACTTCATTAAAAGATATTGGCGAAATAGCAACTTGATGTACTGATATGTATGTTTATTGCCTATACCAAAATTGTTTATTAATAAAAAATTTAATAACGTAAGTTTTATAAAGTGTATACACAGTTCATACATGGCCGATGTTGTTAATGTAACGTACTTTATGATTATTGATTATATAAATAAAGTGTTTTACGTAATTTGTTATTGTTTACCCTAATTATATACATATGTCAAACAGAGTCTAGAGTACTAAGTGCAATTCTAATTTCCGGTCTTAGATATGGAGCATATCAATGTATAGACGATGGTCCTGGTGTCCTATAAACGGGTATTTGGTATAAATTTTGTATTCCACCGATTAAAGTTGGAGTTATTCTTTGTGTTGCCACCACCTCTTTTCTCCATTGGTGTTGTTTTTCCATATACATACCCATTTACAATTTTTTCTTGTTTGCTTATTACTTTAACTTTTTTTTGCGTGTCTCTGCAAAAGCGTCAATGGTTTTTTTTTAATGTTTTTTCTTAATTTGTAGTGGATCGGATCCGCGATATGGATGATGTGGTTGATTGGGGTGACCTACAATAATACGTTTTATGAAGATGTGTCATCACTTTCTCTTTGTATTTGAAGCGTCTTCATCAATGTTTTCTTTAATGTTGCATATGGGTTCCCGCAGTATCTTCGTTGTGTTGAGTATCTGTTCAGTCAATTCTACATTTTTCTTGCAACTGCAAATATTGAACAGGACGCTCACTCAGAAGTACGTGCATTTTCTCAAAAATAAAATTTTCTTTTACCAACCTTTTTATCACCTGCTAGAATTGTCCCTAATGCACTTAAATAGAACAACTTTAACTTTCAGTATTTTATACACGACGTTTAAAGGCACCGTTGTTAATGCAAAGGCTGCTTCGCAACTACCGTTGCATTACTAAAGGGGTCCTAGATAAGGACCGAATTTGACCCGTATACACTAGCTTTAACAACACCGTAATTAATGGTGTCTCTAACAACGGTTACGTTAGCGCTGCGTGGATACATACTCATTAACGATCAATTTTGTTTGCATTAATCTAAGCCATTAACGCACGGCCAGCGAAAAAAATATTAAAATTAATATGACGTTTTACCATGTCAAATCTCGTTCAAATGGAAGTATAATTTCAAACTCGTACTATTACGTTTATTTAATTTTTGAGTAAAATCTTTTGTGTTGCTGCACACTTTGTTTGTTTTTAAACGTTCTTACTTAAATTTATTTACTTTACTAATTATTTTTGCAAACACACATTTAATAATAACGTAAAAATTTAATTTTTTTCCGGGTTTCATTCTGAACTATGACCCGTTAAATATTGACTTTTGTGAAAGAACTTGTATAATCGTGATATGGGA
>JALBCR010004457.1:0-200000 GCA_030710515.1 Abscondita cerata | reverse complement strand
TGGTTTCGTGTCTCAAACTTTTAACTCGCTATCTTGAACATTGCGGGGTACGCATAATAGACTCGTGTGTCGTATGCCTTTAGCTAATTTTTTAGCCCACTGTTTGTAAGCTTTTCATTTTATTGGTATACAGTGCGGTTGGATACAGTCACGGTTCTTTGCCTCTGAATATTTGCAAACGAATTAAAAACTACGGTCTTGAATTACAAAACTAACCACTTACATAACTCATTTGCTCATAATTTCTGTAGATTGCACACAAGCGATTGTGGACTATTTATAGGTTAAATTAAATTTATGGGCGTACCATTGTGTGTACAAATAAATTACGCAAAATAAACATCTCCTATAAGAAGGCCCAATTCAAGATTTGGGAATTTTCAAATTTTAATAAACAGTAACGTACTGCATTAATTTATGTGTAATTTGTCAGATCGTTTAAAATTTTTGTGTGATATTACTACTGTGAATTATGAGTTTTCTCTTATCCTACATTTTTTGTTTTATGTGATTGAACATAACGTGTTATTTGTAAGCTACATTTTTGTCTTACAAACCTGAGTTATCGTATTGCTACTAGCGATTAGATCTTCGTTGTTTTTTCATTTCTTACGCTATCAGAACTTGGCGCCCTTAATATTAAATATCTGTAGGCCAGTTTATTATTAGTATTATACCACCGTTCTCTCGACTGAAACGGATACAATTCTACCTTCTCACCGTAACAGATTAGTAGTTTTAATGATTATTAAAACTGATTTTGTAATAGAAAGTGATATTTCATAGAATTATATCATAGATTGTATTAACATTTCTACTTTTATTAAGAAATCATAGTTTAATTAATTAGAACTTTTTATTCTCATCGATGCTCTAGAAAAAGGCTTTCCTTAAGGTTCTATTTTAGGTTTACTTTTATTCTTAATTTTTATAAATAATTTTCCGTTAAAACTTAAAAATGTTTGCGATTGTATTGAAGAAGTTGTTACCTCTGCTGATGAGAGTTGGGACTTTATTTAAATAGAGATAAAACAAGTAAAATATTATTTTAAAATTTAGAATTGAACAGGTGACGTCTATTGCAAATACGTTTTATAAAACAAATTTAATTAATACGTACGTGTTGATAGACGAATTAAATAGAAATACGTAAGTTTTTGTTAAAACAAATTCAAACTAAATAATCCCATATTCGAAAGATTCCATCCCATCGGTTTGTAATGCTGATATTTCAGTTTTGTTCTAGAAAATGTACAAAGTATCTTATTTAATTTTCTTTTTAGTTTGATTCTCACAAGTAACTTTTGCAAATTAATTCCTTTAAACTATTTTCCTTTTTTTTCTCATTAGCTTCAATTACTTAATTGCACTTAACTAAGTTAGTAATGACAAAGATCTCAAAATTTTAATTATAAAAAAGAAACACCAAGTAATAAAAGAGTAGAACGTTTAAACGGAAAAGTCTTTTGCTTCTTTTTCTCTACCTACGTAAGCGTAAAATACTCCCATAGAATTTAAACTCGCTCAAGAATATATGTCTTCATAAATTACACAAAACATACTTGTTAACGAAAAAGCTAAATTTCTAGTCAAACTTTAATTAATTATTAATTAGGCGAATAGTTTTAAAATTAATAAATTGTTTACGCAGGTTGAATAAATCTGAAAAAAGTTTGTATATACAAATTGTTAATGATTTGTTACGGCTGACTAAGCGCTTGTCAATACCAAAAACAGCAAATATTGGTTTCGCAAATTGACAAACGCCTACACCTGAGCACAAAGCTAAATAGAAAAGCAAATAACAGAACATTTTAGCGCAACCATTATGCTTATGGTGCCAAAATGTGTAATTAATATTTTTTCTTAACTAATACTGAATTGATGTGTCAGTATTTTAAACTATATCGTACATGTCTGTTTTTAACATTAAGGAAATGTTTAAGGATGTGGCAAGTTAATGCAATAAGATAAGTAGTTTTGCAACAGTTTTACTAAGTTTACTTACTAACAGGCATCTACGTTAAAGTTTGTTACATTTTATGTCAAACTTCGAAAAGGCAAATGCACTGTCACATACATTAAATGGAAAACAAGAAGCGCATTTACTACTTGCATTCAACTTGGGGGTTTGATAAAGGAGAACAAATATCAGCAGTTATATGTCAACTTCAACTAAAAGACACAATTCTTCTTTACCTAAGATAATTTATTTTGTAAATGTAATTGAGGTCAGTAACCAGAATTTACCTGAATTTCTTATAGAACATGTAGTTTTAAAATTCAATTTGTAGTTAATAGTAATTTATTGCTACCTCAATTAATTAATTTTATTTAAGAAAAAATTAATACTTTATAAACTAAAAATAATGAATCATGTTGCACATGATGCTCATGATGCAAGTACTGTTATAAACTTCTTAAATGGCTTAATAATTAACGTGTAACTAATTTGTTCTTTATTTAACAACTTTATGAAATTAATAAAAAATGTGGATTATTACTACTCATTTGTTATTTGTTAGTGATTCAATTTTAATATCATAATAAATTAATGTAATGAATATACGACTTGTTTACAAATTTAAATAAAAAAAATTTTTTGTACAGTATTTTTATAACAATGACTTTTTTTGGCCTCCTGAACTGTTAAGCACATTTTTCAGTTGTTCATACTGGTCTTGAAACTTGATTTTTTACACACAATGCGGTAAAGTACCGCTACTATGCGGTAAAGTACGGCTTCTATGCGGTAAAGTACGGCTACTATGCGGTAATTTGGGAAAGTTTTAAAAATAAAGAATAAAATACCATAAATTGATTTTAAAAAAATTTACTTTATTACACAATACTTGACACGATAATGTACAGAATAAGGGCACAATTAATTTTTTTATTGATGATGATGTTAATGGCGCCAACTATTCGTCCGTTAAACAAATGAACTGACACATATTGGGTGTTGTATGTCAAAATGGTTAAACAGCCAGGCCTACTTAAAATCGGTAGAAATAATATTGTTCTTTTTTTAGTTTTTGGTGATGATCGTCGGCCAAAAAATATTATACAAATTTCGTGTTTAAAGTGATTTTACAACGCTTCAGCTAATGAGAAACTCGCCCTTTGGGTTTGTTCCTTAAACATTGCTATCGCGCCGTAAAATGCTACTTTCCACACCCTAATGTAGATAACTATTTATTGCCATGGTGGTTGCTAAATGACCCATTTCCATGCACTTGTGCGTAGAAGTGATACAATTTAAATAACGTTCACAAACACTTCTAGAATGTAATTGAATTTCTTATTAAAGAACAGCTTTAGAACAATCTTTAAACATGAGCAATCACATTAATTAATTTTACACTTTACCTGTTGCCTGACAACGACGACAAAATATATAGTGCGTTTAAAGACAAGTCGACAGTAGTGGTGGCAACAAAATTCGATTAACAGGTTAATCGATTATTAGATTATCGAATAATCGCGGTTTTAGGAAAATCAAAAATCGATTAATCGATTTCTATAAGCGACTTTTAAAATAGATTTGTAAAATTGGTGTTGAAGTCGACGTTTAAATTGGTTTTTAAAGCCAATTTTTAAAATCGGTTTTAAAGTTGATTTTTAAAATCCCTTTTAAAGTCGATGTTTGACCGTTTTTTAAAATCAATTTTAATAAACGGTTTTTAAAGTCGACTTTATAAATGTTAATTTTAATGTTGTTACTAATACTAATATTTTTTGCAACGTATTTTGGATCAGTGTACTAGCTGGATCATAATAGTTCTTCCTTACAAATGATTCAACAAACTATATAAACCTTCATAAAATTTATTTTATTATTATTGATGTTTTAACAGAACTGATTAACTTATTATTATTATTATAGCTAGTTCATTGCAGCTCCAGCCGTCTCTCGCATTCCAAATGCCACTCATCTCGGTTTATCCAGGCTTCGTTGCCAAGATTTCTGGATAAAATATTGTCCTGAACTTGTTTGGTCCAAGTGTTAGGTGGTCTACCTCGTTTTCTCCTGCCTGGAGGATTCCAATTTATGATTTTTTTGGCCATTGTGTTCCCTCCATTCTTTGAACATGTCCAAACTATACTAAACATCTTTTTTCTATTTCCTCCATTGTTGTTCTTTGTTTATTCATCTTATTTCTTATTTCAGTATTTGTGACGTGATAGAGTATTGACACTCTGCATCCTCTGAGAAGGAAGTCGATCTCCACGACATTTATCCTTTGTCTATCGCTTTTAGATATCTCCCAAGTCTCCGAACCGTATAATAAGATACTTAGAGACCACGGTATTGTAAATTCTGATTTTAGTGTCACTCGTTATGTTTTTAGACTATAATATAGAATTTAATCTTTGTGTTGCTTGTTTACCTTGTTCTATTCTATTTGTGATGTTTTTTTTGAGTTTTCTTCCGATGATATTGCACTTCCCAGATATTTGAAATTATCACTTTTTTTATTGTGTGTCTATTAATGAATAAGTCTGTTGTTACTGGCCCAACAGCGACGTATTTGGTTTTTTCATAATTTATTTTCAAACCACTATTTTCGTATACGTTTATAAGTTTTCGCATCATATATGTGATATGGTAGTCGTCTCTGGCAACAATTACCTGGTCGTCGGCAAATAGCAGTGAGTATATGTAGTCATCGTCTATAGGGATACCCATATATTTACATTTATTTTTTTACTTTCTTAGTATACCTTTCAAATAGATTGCATACTCCTTTATTTGTCTGAAATGGTTTAGATAATTTACTACCAATTTTAATGATATTTGTTTGGTTTTTGTACATTTTCTGTATGATGTTTATGTAATATTGATTAATATATGAGCTTTGGAGAGTTTTAAATAAATATTGAACTGGGACGGTATCAAAGGCTTTTTCTAAATCTATGAAAATTAAATGAGTTTCTAGGTTTTTCAGTTTTCTTTTCTGTATTAGCTGCTTTAGGGAAAAAATTTTATCCGTGCATGATCGTCCTGCTGTGAATCCGCTTTGTTCTTCTCCTATCGTGATTTTGTTTTCGACTCTCTTTTGTTTATACGCCCATACAACCTTCCTATAAAATCCAACACGCTAATTTTTCTATAATTTGAGCATACATTTCAAGGTCTCTTCTTATGTATTGGTGTCAGATATCCTATTTTTCAATCTTAAGGCAGCTCATCTTGTTGTAATAAGCATTTATTAAATATGTTAAACTTCTTGTAGTTGCGTGTTTCAGAAGTTCTATAGGAATGCTTCCTGGGCCAGCAGCTTTTTCTATTTTCATCTCCCTCACAGCCTGTTGTATCTCCTCTGCAGTTATAATTTCACATGTCTCTTATTTCTTGTCTTTGTGGTACCTGCTGTAGTTTTCGTTTTGCTTTCTTTTAACATCTCACTAAAGATATAAGTGCCACTGATCAATTTGGATCATGTTTAGATTTTTACCTTTTTGATCTTTCCTCAGATTTTACGTTTTTAATGGTCAACTGGGTAGACTGTCTTATAATCATGTAGTCTATAATAGATTTAAACCCTCTTGGTTGTTGTCCAAGTGAATCTATGAATATCTTTGTGTTGGTAATATCCATTCAAAATTTTCAGTTTAAATGTTTTGCACACGTCTATGAGTCTGGAGCCATTATTGTTTTCGTAATTTTGCCGTATTTACCAATCACCTTATCTTTTTCCATTCGTCCAGTTCTGGCATTGAAATCACCTATTAAAATAATTTTTTTTGTCTACCTATACTATTTAGTAGCTCCGGCATTTTATCTTCAAAAGCATCTTTTTCATCTGCATTTGAATCGTGAGTCGGCGATCGGTGCGTAAGCTGCCAGTATGATAATTTTACGCCTCCATATTTTCATTTCCATTTTAAGGATTCTTTCGTCTATTTCTTCCTGAAGTATTTATCTGGGATTTGTGCTATTTATGTACTGCAATGGCGACGCCGGCACGTGCTTGCTTATTTTTGGAACTCCACTAAAAATTAACAGGTAGTCCTCAGATCTTCGTAACCCATGACATTTTTTATTTGGTTTCTGTTAGTGCCGAAAATGTCTACCTTATATTTTTTTAGTTGTTCAGCCACTACTCCCTTCTTTGTTGAAATACCTTGTATGTTCCATGTTGCATAGACTTCTTTTTTCTTCTTTCTTTTGCATAGTTTTTGTTTCTGGAATTGGACTAATCAGTTCTCTTTAAATATTAATAAAACAAACAATGTTCAACATTCTCATCTTCAAAGAACAATGAAAACTGTAAATACATATGTCGATATTATCTTTTTAGCAGTGAATTGAACTTATAAAAGACTTTAAGAAAGAGTGATCTAAAATTATACCATTATTAATCAGCAAAACTAAACTAATATCATTAATTATTTTTTAGTAAAGTTACTTTATGCTAAAAGAATTATAAAATGTATGTGTAAGATTCTAGTTAAATTTTTAATCTAATTTTTTTAATTTTATTCTTAAGTATTTAAATTTAAATTAAATATAATAATAAATAAAAAAAATATAAAAAGGAAACAATAAAAAAAATTTTTTAGATATTCTATAATCCTAATATTGACAAATTGTACCTGCTGTACTAATAAACTATAATTTAACCATTTTATCCTCTTATTGTTAAATATGTATTTAAAACATTTGTCAGCATAAAACTTTCATTGCTTTGTATATGTTTCGTACATGGTCGGTTTTGCCAAACGTATAAAACTGTTAAAGAAAGTCTTTTAATAAAGTAAAAGAAAAATGCTTATGTTTTGTTTTGCCAGTTTAACTCTACTTTGCGATTGACGAAAGTAAATTAACTTAATTTATTTATTTTAATGGTTGGCATAGCTTCTTCAAATTTTAACATCTAGAGCAATTGTCCATATTGTCCATATTATCCATATCTAACGTCGTCCTACGTTGATTTGTACTTTTATTATTTTTCTACAAAAGGGCTAAAAGTGTTTTTTGTTTAAACTCTTCTTTGGCTAGACAATTAAAATTTCAAAATACGTCCTTATGAATAGATTAAGAATAGTATTTTCTTTCCTTTTCGAAAATAAAGTTTAAATATCTAATTATTGTTCATTTTAAATATATCTGCATGGAAGATTCACCTGCATAGAAAGATCTTCACTTTGAATCTATTTTCAATGCTTATAATTCTTTTTTGTAGGGTTCTCCAATCTACGAGAATACAGTAAAAGCTATTTTAAAACGAGTACCACGAGATACGTAAAGTAGAGTGACAAATTTTTTCTACCAGCTTTGTCAATTAGTAGGACTCCTAATAATGTTATAGTCTCTTTAAAGTCACTTTGACTCCAGGAGAAAACGTATCAAACTTCTGTATTACTAATTCACTTCAAAGTCCAGCTAGAAATTATTTTTTCAAAATCCAACAAATTGTCCGCCGATAGTCCCATCATCTATGTAAAACAGACTTTGACTTTAATATTTCCCGAATTGGTTGGAAAGATAGATTAAAGGTTAAAGGTTTTAGCGGCTCACCTTGCTGGCACCCTACTTGAGATTTAATTACTTCCTTACCAAAATAGAGATCCGTTGGAGCAGAATAACATTGCCGTAAAAAACCATAAGGTCCGCTAATTCCTTTCGAGACTGTTGAATGCATTCTTGTAGTCAATTTTTAAGAGGACTGTTGTTGAGCTTATACAGTCTCCTTTCGTAGCAAAGCCTAATTGTCTTGGGGGAAGATAATTTTCCATTTCTTCGAAGTATGACTTGCATCCAATTTTGAAGACTAATCTTTGGAATGTATTGCCTACAGCAATTGCGCTATGTCGCTATTCTTCTTAATCAGGGCACACAAGTCGGCTTCATACAAAATTGAGGAATTGAAGTATTAACTTTTTCATTAATCATTATATTACATAGACCAGTAATTAATGTAAAAAGATTAATAGTTGCAACTCCGTTTACTGTTTGCGTCAAATCTTTTAGATGTGTAAGTCTCAATCCACCTAGCGGATCCGTTCTGAAAACTGCAAATACGGTCTTTATTCACTTGAATATTACATTGTTCATTATATGGTCCAGAAGGATATATTCAATTTTTTAAAGGAGCTGCGTGTTTTCCTTAAAATAAACTAAATTCTTCTTATCTTGAGTAGCCAGTTTATTATTAGATTGCCCTTCTTATATTCCCATCTCCACTGTTTGGAATAGTGAATTTAGTTTTTTCATGCTTAGGAGGCGTTGAGTATGGGTTAAAAGTTGATATATTTGCCTTAATTTTTGATGTCAGAGGTTTCTTATTTTTCACTAAAACTCGAAGAGCGATTTAAGCAAATAACAACAAATTATGCCAAGAAACCTTATCATTGATAGACACACAATCATTGATAATTAAAGACAATTTTTGGGCAGCTATTATCCTGACATTTTTCTTCAAAAAAGCGATATGTACCCGGAATATCGTTTCTGAATTTGCATAGATTGCTTTCCAGAATTTCATATATTCAGCTCGTTTTTTTTTTGTGATAACAACCAACATAAATGGACATCTTTATTCATACATTTTTTTGGTGTTAAAGAATCGCAGTAAAAACGCAATAATCGGATATTCAGTTTTATTTAACTCACGAGTTAATCCATCTGAAGTGATCCAATACAAAATTTTTTAGTTGCTTGACTATTTTCTATTTTGACAATTTTTTTATGTTACTACCCTTATAATTAGGATCTCAAAACAGTTTTTAAAATTTTTTTATTTAGTTATCCCTGGGAGAGGCGGTCATTTTTATTAAGCCGCGCACGGCGTTTTTGGGTTTTGCAGGCATCAGCGGTAAATTGAATATCTTTGTACAAAATAGAGCTAGCAGAATAAAATTTATAACTTTATTTTCTATAAAATCCCATATATAAATAAGGCGCCTTTACAACATTTTCTCTAAAACAAGCACTAATGCTTTAAAATTGTAATTTTATTTTGAAAAAAAGTGCTCCTTTTAAAGCCGTGTTTTACAATGAAGGAATCCAAAACCATAGCTAATGTTTTATACTATAAGGTATAGTAAAATACTTACACATGTCAGAATATAAAGTCTAAGTTAGGTCTCCTTAATTTTTAATAAATTTTTGAAAATCAAAATTTTTTGCATTTTTTTCAAAGTTCGAACTCTGGTGTCGCAAGATATGAAAATTCAATTTTATATATGTGATGTACACTCATGAAATTTAAAACTTGGACACCACAATTTCTGTAAACAAAAGTTTGCACATTGTGAAGCGGGCTTAAGGGTATCATTTACAATTCTAACAGCAGGTAGTCTCAGCAGGGGTTATCTTATAGAAGGACTGTAGAATGAATCATTACACTAAGCACGTTTTAGAAAATAGGTAATTTACGTTGCTTACTTAATTTTTTCTTTAAAGAATATATTTGAAGGTATCGCTAATTAAACACCATAGCTCGATTAATTATCGAATCAAAATTTTGTTTAGGAAATGTTTACAAAATAAAATTAGAAATAATTTTGATTTAAAAAACGTCTACAAGCAATAACTTTTAAATTAAATCAAAAACTAAACATGGTTATTTGGGTTGACTGATTATTACTTATTTTTAAATAAATCTAACCTACTAATTATTGTAAGTTATTAAAAAAAATCATTAAACTCTCTATTCATAATATTTAGTCCTTACAAAATGTATATTTTATGACGTTTCATTTTTTTCTGTAGTTAATATAAAAAGTGAAAATAAAAACTAAGGCAATTCTTATTGTCAACGTATATATTTAGTTTTTGACAAGAATTTATTACATAATTATAATTAAGATACCAAGTTATAGTTTAAAATTAAATGAAAACTTTTTTTTTTTAAATAAAGGTATTACTATATAAATATAAGAAATCAATAATGGGTGTGACCTCCATTATTATTGATACATTCTTGGAGGCGTCTGCTCATTGACGCTATCAAGGTATCAATATAATTAATATTAATCGTTTCCCATGCGGTATCAATGGCTGCAATTAGTGCATTACGGTTTACTGGTATAAAATTTGGCCCTTGTTGTCTTCGGATAACAGCAAGTATTCGAGCCCAAACATTTTCGATAATGTTAAAATCTGGGCTTTTTGCTGGCCAGGGTAACAGCTCCAAGTTATTTGCTTGTATCCAGTTGCGCACAACCTGCGAAGTATAGGGTCATCATATCCCGATAGTTAATTATCGAATGTTCCAAGAAAATATGTGTAAATAGTAAATGGAATCTACTAACGTAACGTTAAGTCGTTAATTATAGTTACATAACTCTCCTTTCATAAGATATAGTTCATATTAATATGCTTATTGTAAAGCTTCGTACACACCTGAACAACAAACCGAGGAACAAACAGAACAACGAACCGAACGGCAATCGGAACATTAATTTGGACGGTGCTACGTACGAATTTTAGAACAGATTCGCAAGTCCTGATTGTTCCACGAACGGTTTGCGGCGTTCCGCAACTTGTCGGTTTTTCTCCGACATCAAAGAAAATGCGCGCGAATGCGTTTGCAGGTTTGGACGAATCTAAACAAAACGGCGAACAAACTTATGCGGGAGAATTAAATTATTTATTTTTTGTCCTCCCTTTTGTGGGTTTGTTGTGTTTTAGGTAATATTATGGAGTTGACAGAAGAAAAATGTTTTAAATTAATCAGTGTTTAAGAATGCAAGAAAAAATGATGTCCCTATTAGCATCATTTGGGCGGAAAATTCCAAAATAAAAAAAACGAAGTAAATTATAATTTTTACTCTTCTTTGTGCGTAAAAATTTGGTTGGCACTATCTTCTTGTTTTCCGCAATTTTCTCTTCTCAATAATAAATATATATGAACTGAAAACTACTGAAAATAATTATGGGAACAGCACAAACGTTCCGTTTGTTGTTCGGATTGTGGAAATCATAAAAGATCGTTTGTCGTTCTGTTTGACTTTCGGTTCGTTGTTATGTTTGTTGCTCGGTTTGTTGTTCAGGTGTGTACGAAGCTTTACAACTTAAGCAACAATTTTTTGGGAATAAAGATTAGTTTGTGATGTAATATTAGAAACACAAACTTATATCATATCAAATTTATGACAACTTAAAACCAAGAACGTGTATGTTATTGCTAAGAAATTATTAAGGAAAAAGCGCAATTGCAGTGTAAATATTTATAATTAGATATTTTCGAAAGTTTATAAGTCCTCTATTGTAATCTTAATACTTAAAAGAAAATCCTGTCCATTAGCATTATAAGGAAATGGCTTTTACTTTATGAATAAGTTTCAATAACAATAGAATATCCTTGCTTGTTTAATTTACTTCCTTTGAGTCATATTGCTCTAAGGGTTGTTACATTGGTCATTAGAAGTATGTAATAAATAAACAATTACCTACTGTTTGAGAAGGGTAGTGTGAACCAATAAATAAAGTAAGAAATGTAAATTCCATTTTAGTTTAAAATTTCAAGTGTTGTGAAAACTCATCTCGGTGCTGATTTGAAAGCGCGGATTGTTTCGGAATTAGCGGCGGGCCGTAGCGTGCGTGAAATTTCACGTATGTTAGATATACCAAAAGCACCGTAGGGCATTACCGAGTAAAATGGAATCTTGAACACACTTTGGAAAGAGCCATCGGAAGTGGTAGACCTAAAGTATCTACACGTGCTCAAGATCTCGAGTTGTTTCATTACGTAACAGAACAACCATTTGCTACATACTCCAGGGCTATAGCAGATACACATTTTCCCGGATGCCGTATAACTGCACAAAAAGATTAAAGGAGATGGGAATAAAGAAGTATAATGCTGCTGCGAAAGAAGTTCTCAGTGACGAAAATATGAGACGTCGTCTGGAATTTGCAAGGCGATATGTGAACGAACCTTTGGAATTTTGGAATCGAGTGATTTTTAGCGACGAAAAACGTTCAATAGCCGCAACGATGGACCACTAAAAGTTTTTAGAATGGAAGGAACTCGTTACGAAAATAATCACATATGTCCTAAAAAACGAAATGGTTATTTTCTGTGAATGTGTGGGGTTGGGTTAGCGCGCGGAGTCCAGGAGTTTGTTGGGCTATCGATGGACGTCTTGATTCTGCTGCGTATTTAGATATTTTGGAAACTATTATGAAACCTTCAGTCGAAGTGTTTTATCCAGACGAAGATTATATTTTCAACAAGTAAGTATTCTTATTTCACTATACTTTCTCCAAAAAATAGTTCGGGATCTGTTGAATTAACATTTTCATAATGTATTTTTGTTGTTAAAGGACAACGCCCTATTCATACTTCGCGGGTTGTGCGCAATTGGATACGACAAAATAACTTGGAGCTGTTACCCTGGCCAGCAAAAGCCCAGATTTTAACATTATCGAAAATGTTTGGGCTCGAATACTTGCTGTTATCCGAAGACAACAAGGGCCAAATTTTATACCAGTAAACCGTAATGCACTAATTGCAGCCATTGATACCGCATGGGAAACGATTAATATTAATTATATTGATACCTTGATAGCGTCAATGAGCAGACGCCTCCAAGAATGTATCAATAATAATGGAGGTCACACCCATTATTGATTTCTTATATTTATTTATATAGTAATACCTTTATTTAAAAAAGTTTTTTTAATTTTAAACTATAACTTGGTATCTTAATTATAATTATGTAATAAATTCTTGTCAAAAACTAAATATATACGTTGACAATAAGAATTGCCTTAGTTTTTATTTTCACTTTTTATATTAACTACAGAAAAAAATGAAACGTCATAAAATATACATTTTGTAAGGACTAAATATTATGAATAGAGAGTTTAATGATTTTTTTTAATAACTTACAATAATTAGTAGGTTAGATTTATTTAAAAATAAGTAATAATCAGTCAACCCAAATAACCATGTTTAGTTTTTGATTTAATTTAAAAGTTATTGCTTGTAGACGTTTTTTAAATCAAAATTATTTCTAATTTTATTTTGTAAACATTTCCTAAACAAAATTTTGATTCGATAATTAATCGAGCTATGGTGTTTAATTAGCGATACCTTCAAATATATTCTTTAAAGAAAAAATTAAGTAAGCAACGTAAATTACCTATTTTCTAAAACGTGCTTAGTGTAATGATTCATTCTACAGTCCTTCTATAAGATAACCCCTGCTGAGACTACCTGCTGTTAGAATTGTAAATGATACCCTTAAGCCCGCTTCACAATGTGCAAACTTTTGTTTACAGAAATTGTGGTGTCCAAGTTTTAAATTTCATGAGTGTACATGTATAGTAGCAATGTACAGCTAAAGTTTAATCTTGGTATTTGATCTTATGCCAAGTTATGAAATTTTAAATTTAAAAGATAATTTAAACTTGCGTTCCAGTTTTATCATTCGATTTTTTTAGAAAATCTACTTTTACTAATAACTATATTATATTATATTTGTTTTAAAATGTATAGCTTTATTTCAGTTTAAAATTAAAGTCATCAGTACATACCCAGGTACTGGAATGTATGTAAATTATACTATAATTTAACGTAAAATAAATCAAATAATATGATTAGTTTTAAAAATAATTATTTTGGTATAATTTAATTAAATATAATAGATATTGTACCAATTTGAAACATAAATATCAATTAAACACTCTATAATCATTCATTTATACATTGAAAACAAAAAACAAGCAGTAGCAAGACTCGTGACTAAACAGGAACAGTACCTATCACAACATGATCAGTTTCTATCAAGACATGATCCTTGCACCGCGGTAACTGGAAGCTCTCAGTCAGTGGTTGTCTCTCTTACAGTGTGGAGGTTATATAGCGGTGTCATAGTTCTTTCGCTCGTGTGTTTAATTTGTGTGTGATTTTTGTGTTCATCTGTTATAGTTTGGGGTCTAAAGTTCCTAAACATTTAAATACTTTTGATGCTACTGAACAACAACTTTTGAAATGTAGAGTAGGTAATAATGTTATTACATTGGTTTGTCAGTATCATACAAAAAAGTACCTTGTTGAATATAACCATTTGTTTGGAAAATACTGCTTGGATCCATTAAAAGTTCATAAGAAACAAATCTGTACAGGTTTAAGAGAAATAAAGCTTAATCATTTGCCTTTCATAAAAACCAATTGTCATGATGAAATAATTTCAGGGAAATCTCTTTGTCAAAATTGTTTTGCAAAGTTCTTTGATTTGGACACAAAGCCAAAACCTTAAAGTTTAGTTCTCCCATGATGATGTTAACTATATTCCTGAAGAAGATATTGTCCTTTTTTTTTTCTTCCCCTTTTTTTATATTTTATAAAATTCTTAAAAAAAAAAAAACAAAAAAAAAACTCAAATTTTTTTAAAATTTATTTATATTAACCAAAAATTAAAAAATAATTTTTTTTTTTTTTTTTTTAATTTTTCTCCCCCCCCCAACCACCATTATTTCTTTTATTTTTTTTCTCTTTTATTTTTTTTTTTTAATTCAAAATTAAAATTTCTCTTTTTCTTTATCTTCTAAAAAAAAAAAAAAAAAATCTTATTTTTTTTTATAAAAAAAAAAAAAATAAAAATTTTTTAAAAATTTAAAAACTCCCCAAAAAATTAATAAAAATTATAATTTAAAAAAAAAAAAAATTTAAAATAAAAAAAAAAAAAAAAAAAAAAAACTTAAAATTTTAAAAAAAAAAAAAAAAAAAAAAAATTTTTAAAAAAAAAAAATATAAATAAATTATTTATTAAAACAAAAAAACTTCTTTTTTTTTTTTATCCCAAAAAAACACTATCTCTCCTTCAAACCTTCCCTCCAAAAATTTAAAAAACAAATAAAAAAATTTTGTGATCCGCCTCAAGGTGCATTTTGTTGGTCCCTCAGGTACACATTTGGTATGTGTATGTGTGTATAATCAAAACGTAAAATTGATTATTGATAGTGCCAAACCTAATGTTAACTACAAAGAGTTACTCCAGTTAATGGTATATGACACTAATAAGTATGACTGTACGGTGGGAAACTGTGAAAGTTGTCCGGGAACAGGAAATCTGTTTGAAATGTTGATACCAGATAGTATCGAGCTTAAGCAGTGGATCACAACAAACAAAGCAGAAATAATCACGGTAATAAAAAGCCAAGAAAAATATTTTGAGTCACTTATTGAAAAGTTGGACAGTTTGAAAAGCCATCATTATATTTTAAAAATCAAAATAAGTTTTTAAAAGAAAAAAAAAAGGTCTTCTTGAAACAGAGTATCGACTTGGCTGATATTGCCAAACTTCAGAATGGGATACAAGGCTACCACTGGGTCAATGACCAGGCTACGGTACATCAATTTGTTTTGTATTTTAAAAATGATAAAATCAATAGTAAGTTTCTATGCATCTTAAGCGACTATTTAAAACACGGCACAGCAGTTGTTCACGCCTTTCAAACTCACGTGATACAGTTAAAAAGAGAACCTGCCTAAAATAGAAAAGTATTTTACATTTTAGATGGTAATGGATGCCAGTATAAAAAAAAAAAATTTGTAATATCTGCTTGCATAAAGTGGATTTTAATTTAAAAGCAGGGTAGCATTTTTTTGCTTCTTGCCACGGCAAAAACGCTTGTGACGGAGTGGGTGGAACATACTTTACTGTAAGAAAAGAAGAAGTTCTCTCTCGTATTGAGAAACTTAAAGAAAAATTTCACAATTGTTTGAAAATCGAAGGAAACAAGGACATTTCACAAATTTTATGCAATTTCTGAAAATTAAGTTTGTTGCTATAAAACATAAAAAACTGACATATATGAAGACCATTGCATCAGCAAAATCGTTCCCTTGTCTTTAGAAGAGACACAGTTGCTTGTATCTATGATAGGTGGTTCGCTCAGATTGAAGAATTAAGCTTAGAACATAATGATGTTCATGTACATTTTTATCATCCGGCTGGCCCTTGTACATTTTTAAGAAATCTGCTAACGACAAAGTTTGGATTTCAATATCAAAAATTTTAAGAAAAATGTTAGTGCTTGAACTAAATAAGCAACAGGAAGATCCCACTCTATCTCCGAAAAACGTTCAGAGGAGATTAGTATGATTTTGAATGGGCACTTAGCATAAAGAACAACTTAAAAGTGTATCACCAAACACAAACTCTATTTCAATGTATGTAATCAATAAAACTTTTTATTTATTAGTCTTCATCAAATTGCATTGTCACGATTTAACTTTTAATTAAATGTCCTCGCTAGATAAAATTTTCCTTAAATTCAAAATTTCATAACTTGACTTAAGATCAAATACCAAGATTGAAATTTCTGCTGTGTTGCTACCATAAAGGACATCGCATATATAAAAATTGGACATTTATATCTTGCTCCACCAGAGACATTGACCTTTGAACTTTGAAACAATGCAAACATTTTGATTTTCAAAAATTTATAAAAAATTAAAGAGAACCATTTCAGACTTTATATTCTAACATATCTAAGTATTTCACTATATCTTATAGTATAGAAAATATTAGCTATGGCATTTCATTCTTTCATTGTAAAACTAGGCCTTAAAAGGGCACTTTTTTCAAATTTTTTTTAAAATAAAATTACAATTTCAAGCCATTGGTGCTTGTTTTAGAGAAAATGTTGTAAGGACCTTATTTATAGAGGGAAATAACGGTATAAGTTTCATTGTGCTAGCTCTATTTTGTACAAAGATATTCAATTTACCGCTGATGCCTGCAAAGCCCAAAAATGCCGTGCGCGGCTTCAAAAAAATGACCGCCTCTCCCAAGAGGAGCTAGATAAAAACATTTAAAAAATTTTTTTGAGGTCCTAATTATAAAGGTAATAGATTGTCAAAATAAAAAAATGGTCGGACAACCCTCATTGGATCACTTCAGATGGATTGACCCTCACTGCAGAACCATTGCTAGTCACCATGGTCGCAATAAAAAGTAACATATGTGTATCGTCCACCTGAATGCATTTGTAGTAAAACTAATGGATGCTTATATGACAATATATTCCTACTTCAACAATAAACTGATTAAAAAAGAAACATGCAAGGACTTGATCTTCATCCATGATTAGAATATTCTTACTTCCAAGCTTGGAATCACTGCTACGCAACTTCTTGGAAAACAGGCGAAGGGGATTTTGTAACGGAATTAGGTATTTTAAGTTTAGTTAAGAATGATGAATTTTGTTTGACAGTTTTCTTTAATATTGTATTTAAATTAATAGTTTTATAATCTAAGACTCAGCGCGGTCGCAAATACAATTACGAGATTGTAAGTGCACCTGCATGCAAGATAAGCATTCTAGTGGGACCGTGAACTTAACTAAAAATATTTTTTAGTCTTGTTGAAGATTTTAATAAGTACAGATCGATGTGGATACCAAGTCGAGTGTTGTTACGTTAAATATAAACAAATAAGTGCGGGAGCCGTAATAATAAGTTTAGTGTCGCCGGTCTAGTGTGACTTTTATAATTAGTCTGAAGATATTAATTCCAATTAAATTTGAGTTTGGATTTGTAAAAGGAAGACGTCTGGGAAACATCATTCGCATAGTGTTTGAAAATTGTTTTATGTGGATGATATCATATTTACGCACGATAACAGGTACAGTTTGATAAAATATAAATAAAGCATGTTTTATTTTTAAACTGCGTATTCTTATCCGTGGAAAAAATTAAAAGCATGAATTGTGAATATCTGAATACAGTTACAATGTACAAAGTCTATCCTAAGGAATCTGAAGGCTGAATGATAAGAATTTAAAAACGGACTTTTCGCTATCAAATAAAAATCGCAAATTTACACCAGCAGAAGGAGCACCCTTAACTCTCTCAAAATGATCAAAATCCTGTCCAAAAGTAATCCAAAAAGGCATTAAAAATCTGCCGTTAAACAATCAAAAAATTACAATTAATCTTCAACATACGGTGGTAAAAACCTTAAATAATTTTATATAAAACAAAGTTACAAAGTAAAATGTGTGATCCATTTAAATTACCAAAGGTGCTACATCTACTTTATCAATGTGCAATCTACTAAAATGACAAAACTTGTAAATCTTTTCATGTGTCCCCGTTGGAAGTGATTCACCCCGTGTCTTTGTCTATTTAACTTGTTTATTATTTTTTCAATTATGTTTCCAATATCGAAATGTTCAATTGTTGAAAAAATGGTTGATTACTATTATCTAATGATATCTGCTTAATATTTCGCAGTTTTTGTTTCAAAATTTTTTTTCACATTAAAAAATTTAACTATCTATGAGCCTAAAAAATTTAAATTGGTGCATGTTGTGGTTGTTAAGCATTTTTGCAAATTATCTAACTAATTTGTTACCATCTCTTTGTACTTGTTGTACCGATTTAATACTTTTTTTATTGCAGGTATGTTCATTCATTTTACTGAACCAAGAATATATTTTCATCATAATCTAAGGTAATGTAACCAATGGCGAAACGTGCCATTTTTTGTAACAAATGTGATCAGTGTAGTGAGGTCTTGTTGTATGTGATACAAACGAAACAAATGACAAACCATTTTGACATCTACTCCGGTTACAAAAAATGTCACTCTATATTTCAAAATTAGAACATTGATGCATCTTTTTTAATTATTAGATGTAATTAAGCCGTATTTCAATTATTTGCATAGAGTTTTGTAATTACTCACACAGGGTGTTAATTAAGTACTTGTACAAACTTTAAAGGGTGAGTCTTTGACTAATTTTAAGATACATCCAAAAAAACTATTTTTTGGTTTTTTGCTTATTGTGTCTCTATTACACAAGATGTCGTACAACACACATTTAACTTATTTTTTTGTTTAATGTTAGAAGACGCTACATGCACTGTTTTTTCTGAATTTAATTAACTATAATTCTTATGTGTCGCCTTGTAGCATGACAATTGTGACTAGATAAACATATTCTCCATTAAATTTTACATACAAAACGTACACTTAGTATTTGTCGCTAAAAACAGCCATATTGGGTTCAAACGGGTTAAAAGTTACACCTAGTTAGACATTTTTCAAGTTGGATTTTTTTCGAATTTTTGAAAAAGATGCTTCTTTAAATATCACCAAATTAGAGAAAATTGGATAAAAATAATAAATCACAAAAGTGTGCTACGTTTTTCTTCTGCAGCCGCAGTACACAGTAGACGACGGTCAACTTCAGCAATTATTGTAAATGTTATTAACTAGTTTAGTCTTAATCAATAAATAAAAAAACAAATAAAATAAAAAACCAAAATTTTTTTTTTTATAAAAATTTCTTTTTTTACTCCTAAATTTCTTTTTATCCAAACTAAATTCTCCTTTTTTCCCTTTTTTTTAAACAAAAAAAATCCCCCCCCCCACCTTTCTTCCCAAAAAAAAAAAATTTTTTTTCACCCCTTACTTTCCCTACAATTTTAAACCTTCCCCCTCCCCCTTCCCCTTTCCCCCTTCCCCCCTCTTTTTCCCCTCCCCCTTTTTTCCTCCCCCCCCCCTCCCCCCCCTACCCCCCTCCCTTTTCTCTTCCCAAACCAACTCTCTTTCCCCTTTCCCTTTCTTCTTTCTTCCCCTTCCTTTCCCCCTTTTTCCCCCCCTCCTCCAACACCAATTTTCTTTCCCTCCCCCCAAAAACCTCCTTCCCCTTTTTTAAACTCCCCCCCCCTTTCCTCTTCTCCCTTTAAACCCTAAAACTTTCCCCAACAAAAACACACCTCTACCACACCCCACCCAACCCCCCTCTCCCCCCCCCCTCCCCCCCACCACCACCACCCTCTCTTTCCCCCTCTTCCTCCCCCTTCCCCCCCCCCCTTCCCACCCCCTTCCCTCCCCCCCCCCCCCGTGTAAATGATCTAAGTTTGTTGCTTGATAATACAGTATTTATACAATTTTTTCAGTTATTTTTCAAAAACACGGAAATGATCTAACTTAAAAAATTCCAACGCATGCTTAACTTTAAACCCGTTTTAGCGACAAATAATAAGAGACCTTTTGTATATAAAATTGATTGGAGATTAGGTCTACTTATTAAAAAATGACATACAATACGTCACAAAAAAAGTTGTGGTTAATTCAGAAACGACACAATATACCCAGTATCCCAAATTTTGCTCAATTGCTATTTTACTTAACAAAAAATAAGAAAGAATAAGAAACCAAGGCCTGGCGGATTCATGTTCATATGATCTTAAAATTAGTCAAAGATTCGCCTTTTAAAGTTTGTACAATTACATAATTAACACCCTGTATATACTATAAACAGTGAAATATATTTAGATATCAGAGTACACGGTACTGAAATTGTATATTTCAGTAATTAAATATTTTTGTCAATTCTTTTTTATTTTGGGCTCGCACTTTTGTTTCGCTTTTTGTGCATTTTCTTCTTTGAAGTATTTCTTCAATCATGTTGTTCCATGTTTTTCTTTTTCTGCAATTTGCTTTCCCATACTTGTTTAACAGGTCGTGTTGGTTCCATCCGTTTCAAGTGTCCCCACCAAACTAATTGCCTTTTTTCTACATATTCTATTAGTGATTCTATTTCTAAATCTTTTCTTATTTGGTCATTTCTTATTTTGTCTTTCTTTGGAATTCCTCTAACTCTTCTAAGGTATTTCATTTCTACCGCTTGTAGTTTACTTGCTTGTCTTGTTGTTACAACCCACGTTTCGCATCCATATGTTAAAACTGGTCTAAATATTGTTTTGTATATGTTCATCTTAGTTCTTCTCGATATTTTTTTCTTATTTATAAATTTGGTATTTATTGCGTAGTATAATTTTAATGTCTTTGCTATTCTGTTGTTAATATCTATTTCTTGAATTCCCGTTTTTCTATTTCTACTCCAAGATATTGAAATACGTCCGCTTGTATTTTTATGTTTTTATCTGTATTTCCATGGTTCCTTCTTTTGCTATTTTCATAACTTTTGTTTTGTCTTTGTTTATTTTTATTCCGTACTCTGATAAAGTTGAATTCCATATCTCTAGATTTTGTTGTAGATCTTGTTAATTTTTGCTATTATTATTATATCATCAGCAAATGCTCCTTTTGATATCGTTACTCTTTGTAGTTTACTGTACCCTACCGTAATTTTCTTGCTTCTCATTGAGCACTTACTTATTATATCATTCATAAATATAATAATGATGTCGGGCTTAATCCAACTCCTTGTCTTAATCCATTTTAGTTTCGAATATCTCCGATTGCATGTTCCTGTGTACTACGTAGTTGATACTTCTTTTGTATATACTTTTGATAGTCCTTAAACCAGTTTTCGATTTATTTCTCGTTTTTGTAGAATGTCCCATACTCTCTCTCAGGTACCTTGTCGAATTCTTTTTCTAAATCGATAAATGCAAATGCGCCTGATTTGTTTTCTGCTATTTTCTTACTAATTACTTGTTTGACTGTAAAAATGTGATCCTCTCCCACTTTTCCTCTCTGTGCTTTGTTTAAGGTGCTCTCAGTTTCTTTTCTCATTCTAGTATCTATTATTTTTTATATAATTTTATGGGCACTCTTAAAAGATTAATTTTACTGTAATTATTACATATCCTACTGTCACCTTCTTTGTAAATTGGTATTATTAAATCTACTTCCCAATCCAATGGTATTCCTTCTTCTTGTCATACTCTGTTATAAATTTCTAGTAACATTTGCTTTCCTTTTTCTCTCATATGCTTTAACATATCCATTGTAATGTGGTCGTGTCCCGGTGCTTTTCCAAGTTTCATTTGTTTTATTGCATCTTCAAGTTCTTGAGTTGTTGTTTTTCTGCTTTGATTCCTTGATCTTTGTTTTCGTTTTCTTGTTTTAATTATTTATCGTTGTTTTTGGTTTCTTTTTCTAACTCTAAATAGCGGTCACTAAAATTTGCTGCAAACTGACCCGTATATAGAGGTGGCCGTTATTGGGAGGGAAAAAAATTATTTCTATGCGTTGTTTATGAAAAATCTTTTAAGTATGGAACAAAATATGATATAATTAGACGATATAATAATGGAAGAGTTATAATATTGAATACATAATACATACATTTACATAATATGTACCTATTTTCTAATTGCTCGTTATTTTTTATAATAACTTTTTGTGAAATATTTTTGTATTGAGGGTTTCTTTTACATTTTTAAGTTTAGTTTGTAAAACAGAAGATTCACATTTTGATACAATTTGAAGTACTTCTACCGCTAGCTCTCTCTTATCATTAGAAAATAGAAAACTTTGCACATCTCTTAGTTTTTCACACACTTCACCCATATCTTTAATGTTTGACTTAAAAACTTTGGATTCTTCTGCACCACTTTCATTGTTCGAATCACAGCCTTCACTATGGTCTAATTCACTGATTATACCTTGAATACTTAAATTTGGGCTTTCGGTCAAAATATCAAAATCATTAGATGCATAATTTTTAAGGATTACACGTTGATTACTTTGATTATAAAAAAAAGCTGAGCTAGTTAAATTTTGTCTTCTTCATCAAAATCTTCTTGCAGGTTCTTTTCCAAGAATCCTGTTTTCGCAAAACATTTAGCGATTGTAATAGGCGAAACGTTTCTCCAGGCTACTGATATCCAAACTAAAGCGCTGGTTAAATTGATACTTTTTTCCGCATTTTAAAAAGGACATTCGGTATTTGTGAATGTTAGCAGCCTTTTGATTAAAAACTTCCTGAAGGTCATCTTAAAGTTTTGGATAATTCCTAAATCTAGTGGCTGGCAATGGGATGTGGTGTTTGGGGGTAGAAAAACAATGTTCACTTTTTTAAGAGTCACTTTAGGATTTTTTTTTTATTTTTTTATCAAATGTTTTTAGCCAGGTAGTCATAATCTCTACCGTCATCCAAGCTTTTTTATTAGATACCCATTCTAAAGGCAATTTGTTGATATGAGAACCTTTGAAGCATCTTGGGTGTTTACTTTTTCCAGTGATTAACGGATTTTCTTTATCACCTTCCATATTTGTACAAAATAAAATTGTCAATCTCTGTTTTGCAGCTTTTTTATCACTACATTTATTGTTTTTTTAAAGAGAACGTTTTGTTTGGCATCGCAAGGTAAAAAAGTCCGATCTCGTCAGCATTGAACACATTTTGGGTGAATACTTCTTCAATATTACTACAGCTTTGCTTTCCAAGTTTCAACAGTGTCCAGGTTAATATCAACTGATTTCCCGCAAATTGTTTTAAAGATTATGTTATGTCTTTGACAAAATTTCTTAAGCCACCAATTTAAAACTCATTTTTTAAATTTTCCGCAACTTCCAAAGCTGTCTCTTTTATTAAAGGTTAAGATATAGGGATATATTTATTCCTAGCTTGACAAAACCAATTGTATTTCTAAACCTTCAGTTCAAGAAATTTTCTCTTCTGCTCTGTATTGGAACCTTCTTCAAATAGCTTTTTTAAATCAGATTTGTTTTTTAAAATATTGTTAACTTGTGTTCTTCCAACACTAAATTTTTCAGCCAACTTTCTAGCACTGGTATTGAACTTTTCACTTTCCTTAATTAATATCAATTTTCTTTTTATCGACATTGTAATTTTTCTGTACGTCTATATGTAACAGCACTGTTGAGCATACTAATTCAAACTATGTACGCAAAATTTTTGGGGTGAACTTAATGAACCTTTTAATTGCACTGTAATGACTGTCTATTGTAAATCGAAGAAATTCTTTAAATACGTTTTTAAATACCGGTAATTACATAAGCATCACACAATAAAAAATAACATGGGAGACTAGAACTAAGCTGTGTCTACTAATGCTTACTTAAGAAGGGGAAAAAGGAGGGAAAAATTCAAGAAAGTTTACAAATAAGTGGCCGTGGCCGTAATCGAAAGGTGGTCGCTATTAGGAGAGATATTTCCGTATAATTGGTTTTTGACTTGGCCGGTTTTAGAGGTGGCCGCTTTTAAGAGGTGGCCGAAAATAGAGGTTTTATTATACTAGACAATGAATTAAATTAAAGTTTGTGTTGTGTTATCTTTTATTAAAATGCAATAAAGCAAAACCCTACAAACAATTTTCTAAGAGTTTGTTTGTATCTGTAATACGCACATATACTTTTTTTGTACAAATGCGTTTTGAAGTTTAATGTTTAACTGAAAATAATTTTTTATACTAATTACATTTTTATGCAATTAAATTTTAAAGAAGTATTAATTTTCATTAAAATAACTTTTTGTTTCAGTTTTAAAATTAATTTATTTAAAATTATTTTAGAAATATGTTTTTACAAAAAATGATTTATTCATATTGAACCGTTCTGTTGTGAACTCGAGTTTTCTGCATTTAACTGACCCAGTTTTGTGTGGCCAAACCACGAAACTGATATTGTCAAACGACTCTATTTTCTAATATATAGTCTGCGGTCGAAATTTTATTTTTCAGTTGAATACGGAATTAATATCACGTCAATGCGTATCTTGTGTACCTGCTGTAAACTTGCCCGTCGATTTTATTTAGAAAACGTGTTAGTTCCTGATGTAAAATTTGATATTTACTAATAATTAGTTTATTTAAATGCAACAAGATAAATTAATAAAAGTAACTTCTATATTCTACGTATTTTAAATTGATATAAATGGAAAATCAACATTATTTGATGAAATAAATCAAAACAATTATATTTATATTAATCACATATTTAACTGTCCTGACATACATTTACAAAAATGAACGAAAAATTTTTAATTTCCGTTACAAAATTGTATTTATTATTTTTGAAAAAAGGACTACGCTATAGATTACCCTTGCTTTTATCATTTTTTGGCAATTATCCTATATACTTAAAAAAATGTTGTTTTTTACGTCTTTTTTTAATATACACATAATCTCAGATATCTTAAAAAGAATTAACACTTTCTATTATATTAAATGTATTATGCGAAGATATTCTTTAAACATCTTTTATATCTATTTTTCTAATATTTACGATATGTCTAGTTCAAATTGCAATATTTAATTGACATCAGATATTAGAATAACATCTCTGGAAATATAGTATATGCTACTAAGGATGTTCATTGTTTTCACTAAACAAAACAAGCAAATTATAGTTTTTCAAGAAATTGAGATTTTTCTAAAAAAAAAAAAATATAGACGAGCAAATATATTTTCACTGTTTAGAGAGATTAAAATTGTTGTGAAAAGCGTATTCTATGCATTAGAATCCACGCTACTTTTATTATACATATAATCAAAACTAAACTTAAAAAACGTGGTTGAATAACAAAACGTACAGAAAAATTTAATAAAATATAAAAAATGGTTGAAAAGTTTATTTTGCATATGAGTAATTTGTGTACTTTTGCTTCGCAATTAGATTTTTGTTACATATTAGCTCTTTTCCGGGGGGTTTGGGAATTTTAAGGTTGTAAGAATTGGTGGTTTACGAACCATGGGAATTTCCATGTTAAATTCTTACTGTTCAAATATTGGCTCCCAAATTTGTTAAAATATTGGTTTCCAATTTTTTTTTTTGAGAAAAAACTGTAAACTGTAAATAAGTTGTGAACAGAGATTCCCAATAATTTTGGGCCTTCTTATAGGAGTTGAGGAACAATAGGGTCGTCAATGATACACCATGTTTTGTAAACTATACAGGTTGTAGAATTGGTTTACGAACCACAGGAATTTCCATGTTAAATTAAGGTGACTTCAAGGACTCCTCCGCGAACCATAGGGGTCCAGATCGTCAAAAATTCAAAAATTGTTTAATTATTAAAATAAAATTCAAAACCAACTGGTTTACGTTAAAAAAAACATGGACAAGTGTCAATAAAATAAACATATAAAAACAATACAAAATAAATAAACAAATAGTGTACAAAACAACCATACATGAAAACTAGTACACAAACAATGAATTAGAAATTTTTGAATGTCAGTATAGATAACATTTCACGTTTATATTCACAATAACAAGGTCAAATTTTTTTGGCATAAAAAATAAAATAAGTAAAAATGCATGTTAGATAAGTTAATTTTTAGGTAGTTTGTAAGGTAGTTATTATTAGACTTAAGAATTATGAGGGTGTTTCGAATAGTAGTTAATGATTCTATTTGAAGCTATAGGTTTTAGTGAAAATTAAGTTAAAAGGGGTTTCACTATAGAAATTAACATTAATTAACATCACATCTAAAAATGGAATTTGTCTATTGATTTACAATTCATGGGTAGACCTCACCTGTACGAATTACGAAAATAAAAAAATTCCCATAATTTAAATGTAATCGACAGTAATAGTAAGGTCGCACAACAATTGCTACACTAATTGGGTTCATAGCTCAAATAGAATCATTAACTACTATTCAAATACCCTCAATAAAAAAAAAAAGATGGCATCATCAAAAGAGTACATGAAAAAAATCTGTTTAAACTCAGTAGCCCATGTTATTACCAAAAGCAATAATAGTAAATTAAAGTCCATTCTTACAAATAATAATTACTCAAAAAAATTAATTAAAATGATATTAACAACTAATACATAAAAAACCTAACAATATTAATAATCTAACACAAACTAACCCTCCCACTCAAAATAAATACGTACAATTAATTAATATACCAGGTTTATCTAATAATTTAATTAGTTGCCTTAAACACAAAAATAATTTAAAAAATCGTACTTTATAATCATAACAAGATTTATAATAATATTTACACTAAATTGAAAGAAAAAACTAAAATTTTAAATAAATCTGGTCTTATCTATAGGTGGAATGTAACAATTGCAATAAGGTTTGTATTGAGCCAAACAAAACAGAAGCTAGGCAATAGAATAAAAAACCATCAATACAATTGTAAAAAAGTCAGATGCTACTGGTTTGTCAGTTCATCATTTGAAAGACGGACATAAATTTGATTTTGGTTCAGTAATATTGTTAGATATGGAACCGAATTTTAAGAAGCGTTTGATTTCAGAAATGATTTTTATCAATGCTTATAACAATGGTTAATAAATTACCTATGATTAAATAATATGTATAAAATTCTTATAAAAAAAAACACAACCCCCTAACATTAACCTTAAATCAGTACAACCCCACCAAACGTGAAATTGGTAGTATAGTGACATTCAAAATTTCTAATTCATTGTTCGTGTACTAGTCTTCATGTATGGTTGTTTTGTACACTATTTGTTAATTTATTTTGTATTGTTTTTACATGTTTATCTTATTAACACTTGTAAAAGTAATTTTTAAAGTAAAGTTGGTTTTGAATTTTATTTTAATAATTAAACAATTTTTTAAATTTTTTAACGTTGCCTTTTTCTTCTTTTTTAACTACTTTATTTATAAATTTTATTAATTTTACTCATAAAACAAATATACAATCGTTAGTTACCATAAATTGTAATCTACCGTTATATTCAAAAAGGCATAATTAGTGCCAATCGAAACGTCTTAATAACACCCCCCCCCCCAGGCCCAAAATGGGAATCGCGTTCACATAGAATTTTAAGTTTTTTTTTTTTTTTTTTTTTTTTTTTTAAAAAAATTTTTTTTTTTTTTTTTTTTTTTTTTTTTTTTTTTTTTTTTTTTTTTTTTTTTTTTTATTTTTTTTTTTTTTTTTTTTTTTTTTTTTTTTTTTTTTTTTTTTTTTTTTTTTTTTTTTTTTTTTTTTTTTTTTTTTAATTTTGAGTTAATATCATGTATTCGTTAATAAATGAAAAGATTCTAATGGTGAAATAGTACTATTGTTGTAATGGTGCACGTGCAACTTTTTGGCAATAGAATGCATTGTCTAAAACGCAAAATTACTTGAAATACTTTTACGTTTATTATTAACAACGATTCCAAGGCACTACATATTTTTGCTAAAATAATAATTTTAATTTCCTTAATTTTAACACTTGTATACAAAGTAACAAAGTAAGTAATGATACGGTAGTATTATTTTTTTCTACAAAAAACTTATTTACAGTTTTTCTCTAAAATAAAGTCGTTAGTGAGTGAAGTGTAACCAACAATGTATTTTATTTATCGCGGCTCTAAAAGTTCTGTTGTTGTGGTATTGTACCATGTTCTTCAATTCTTGAACCACGATATCCTTCTCCTTCCTGGACCTCTCTTTCCCAATACTTTTCTTTGTAATACAAGCTGAAGCAATCGATATCGCTCTCTATTTTTATTATGTGGCCTAAGTATTCAAGTTTTCTAGTTTTTATAATTTTTATGACTTCGTTCTCTTTATTTATCTTCTGTAACACGGTGGCATTGGTAACGTGTTGGGTCCAGAATATTTTTAATATACGTCTATAGAGCCACATTTCACATGCTTCAAGCCTTTTTGTCGTTGTTTTGTTGAGGGTCCACGATTCTGCGCCATATAATAAAACAGAAAAGATATAACAGTGCAATAGTCTTATTTTTATTTTTTGCATTTTTTTATTTTATTTTAAAAATCTCATTTATTTAAGGTGGTTCTTAAGTAATTGTATGTATGCACCATTTCTATGGGTTTGTCTTTAATTATTAATTGACACGGAGGTATCCCATCTTTCGAAACTACCATATATTTTGTCTTATCTGTGTTTAATGCTAAACCGTATGTTTCGCTTACTTGCGTTATTTTAGTCATTTAAATTTGTAGACTTTCAATATTATTTGCGAATATCACCGTGTCGTCGGCATATCTAAAATTGTTTAAAACTTCTCCGTTTATATGTATGCCATCTTCTCAATTTCAACGCCAAAAACCCAGAGTACACATTGAAAATTATGGGGACAGGACACAACCTTGCCGGACACTTTTTTGATAAGTATGTTATCAATGATGTTTCCTTCCACTCGCACGTGTGCAATTTGACCCCAGTACCAGTCAAACGGCTTATGGTAGTCGATGAAACAAACATATACATCGCAGCTTATGTCACGGCATCTTTGAAATAGCACTTGTATGCAGAAGAGAACTTCTCTTGTTCCTGTTGCATTCCTGAATCCAAATTGTGTTGGTCCTAGATACTCTTCACAAGGTCTATAAATGCGTTGCTGAATTATTTTTAGAAAGATTTATAGGAGGTGACTCATAAGGCTTATGGTACGATAATCAGAACATTGTCTAGCACTTCGCTTCTTAGGGAGAGTTATGAACGTAGATTTTAACCATGATTGAGGTAATTGTTCGGTGTTATATATGGGGTTGAAGATATTTGTGAGCCATTTTATGCCTTCTCGTCAAAAGTTTTTGAATGAATATTATCAGGGCCTGCTGCTTTTCCATCCTTTATTTGTATGAGTGTTTTTCTTACTTCGTCTATTGTTATCTCTGGTCCTGAATTACATTCGATAACTGAAGAGCGGAGTAGTCTATCGTCATCTCTGAATAGTACAGTTATATATTTTTTCTATGTATCTACCTTCTCGTCTTTATCAGTGATTATAATGTTACTGTTGTTTACAAGTCGTCTTATTGTGTTCGTTTTTGTTAGTCCATCAGCTTCTTTTATTTTCTTATGAATGTTGAAGTGGTCATGCTTTTTTTAATATTTCAATTTCTTCACATTTTAAACTATACCAATCTTGTTTTGTTTTCGTAATTTCTTTTCTGTAGGATTTTATATTTTGTTGGATTTTCTTTTACTTTTCTTTTTTGTAACATTAAGTCAAGGATTTCTTTTGTCATCCATGCTTTGTTTTCCTTTTTTTCTGGCCCTAAGTGTTTGTCACTGATGTTATGTATACTATTCAGCTGTTTGTCGACCGTTCCTCTTGTATGGATATTTTTAATTTCTGTATTTATCTGTGCTATTACTTTGTCCCTGAGAGCTGTGTCCTTCAATTTTCTAACGTCCCACGTTTTTCTTGTTTGTCGGTTTTTTTAACTTTTTTTAGTTCTATTTGAAAAGAACCAACTAGTGGATTATGATCTGATCCTACATCGACTCCCGGGTACGCTTTAACGGATTGCCAGCTGTTTCGGATTATCTTGTTTACTAACATATATAGTCAATTTGGTTCCGGACTGTGTTGTTTGGTTGATCCCTCGACGAGCGCCATGTATACAGTCTGCGCGATGGTAATTCAAAGAATGTATTAAGAACGACAAATTGATATTTAGCAACAAAGGTATTTAAACGCTCCCCTCTTGGATTTTTTTCCTCCAATCCGAATGGGCCATTAAATTCCCCATCACTTCCTTTTCCAACTTTTGCGTTAAAACCCATGGTAATGGTCATATCATTTTTAAGAATCTGATTCAAATGGTTGCTAATGAATTGTAAAACAGTTCAATTTTGTCCTCATTCTTGTCCATATGGGTGTATAATTTCGTACGATATTAAACAAACCACATAATGTCTAGCCGTGGAGTTTAGAAATTGTTAGTTTAGTCATGGCAAGTCTTAAAAGTAGAAGTAAAAATGTCGAGTTTCGAATAACTAATCTCAAGTGTGTGAGACTCGATAACTCAAGATGAAACAATTAGAGTCTTACAAAAAAAACAAAAATATATAAAAAGATCTTTAATTGTACCTGTAACGTTTTTTAGTTTACGTTATGTACTATTAGTTTTCTATTTTTAGTTATAAACAAATTTGTTTTAAAACCGCTGAGTTTTCACCAGCGATTATTAATTTATAAGTGATATTGAGAACGTTGCGCGGGGCCACCTTAGATAAGCACTAAAATTTTGTATTGTTGGTTCTTTCCGTTTTGAAGGTCCGAATTGTGAGGACATTAAATCAAAACGTTTTAAAGATAATTTAAAATAAGTTATGAACTTGTGATTGTACGAGTAAGTATACTTTGCTTGTATTTATTTTAATTAATTCGTATGGGTAAAACCAAGATTTATTTTCATTTAATTAATTATTTAATTTCTTGGTGAAGATAGCAGTACGTTTTGGGTAGCCATGATGTTTGGAATGCGGTTCATGTACCTCACCATTTATTCTTTTAATTTTGCGGTCATCCGAAAGCGTACTGATTTATTTTGAAGAATTATGGAGACAATTAATTATATTTTCGAAATGTGTAAATATTAGTTAGCTAAAGCTTTGTAATTTTAGAATCGATTGATTATTATAAACAAATCATTAACATGTTGGATTCTTGAATCCATCTCTAATCCTATCCCAGTGAACCCCTTTCGTCTTTCGGTTGGCATCGAACCATTTGCTGTCCGCCGTTTTCTTTAATCGAACACCAAATAATCGTGGTGCGAGTAGAGCTGCATGCTGGCTGCAGGTGACCGTGGAGTATTCCTGCCAGAGCTGTTGCACGGGTTTTGAGGGAGCTGTGGCCACGGAACTGGACCTGCAGCCAGGGCTGTGGATTTCTCCAGGTCCCGAATTGAGGCTGGTGATATGGTATCTGACCAACCTTAACTTAATTGTTAATGGTTACAATTTTGGTCCTAATTTTTAGATTTAGTTTATTTGTAATTGTACGAAATCGAATACTCAGTCAAACAAATTAAGTGGCCGTAAAGGGGGTTACTCAGTTTAAATACCAAATTACGGTACATACCAAATGTAGCACAGTACAACACACAAAAGTATTTTTAATTTGGACAAATACTTATTTTCCTCACTAAGGCTGGCACGTCTTTACTCTAAACAATTATACATATCGTTTTGCAACCAATGTTTACGCTAAACAAATGATGGTATGGTTACTTAATTTGAATTCAGAAGTTATATACCTCTGTAAGATTATAATTTTAACCGTCATTAACTAATTAATTTTAACCATTGTTAACGCAAAATATTTCTAGTTCTAAATCAATGTTGTTACGCCATAAAAACTCAAAAACAACACGGCTTAACAAAGTGCCAAACTAACTTATCGGCAAGGGTGGCCCTTGAGAAATGTCTCTCACTTTCCTTTACAGATAACTAAAGGTTCTTATCTTGAGTCAATTTCTGATTTTACTAGGTGCCACCTAGATTTTTAAATGTCCAACGAATGTTTACTAAAAAATTCGGGAAAAACTGGGGGGGGGGGGGGGGGGGGGGGGGGGGGGGGGGGGGGGGGGGGGGGGGGGGGGGGGGGGGGGGGGGGGGGGGGGGGGGGGGGGGGGGAATAAGCCACTTTTTAGATATTCACGAAGATCATGATCGAAATGAGACGTGGGTTTTGTTTAAAACAAAATAAATAATTTAGCATCAAACTGGAAATTTAGAAAAACCCGGCCATCTTAGTTTGTTCACTTTAAGACAATATAATATTACCAAACACAAAGGCAAAAAGAAATACGTAAGGACGTTTTCTAAATTAATTTGATTATTCGTAACTACACACGAAATCACTCAAAAGACGATAGTTTTCCGGAATAAACAATCAGATTACTTACAGTTGGTTTTCTTCTGATGAGACGAATAATCCGTTATGGGGTATACACCAAAATTTCCCTAGATTTATGTCGTTGTTACACTACATTTTTTTAAACAGGAACATTTTTATTACTCCGATTAATCGATCAATGCTTTACGATATGAATTGCTGTATTTTTACTTTGCAATCTATAAGAAATATTGTTGAATAATCCGCTAGCGTCTGTTTCTGACCTCTATTTAAATCGAACGAAAATTTTCTTTAGTTTCGCAAACTGGCTTGTTCCTTATCTTTATTATCAACGTAAGTTTTACACGCATACAAATCACTTCTGATTAGTTACGCGAACAACGATTTCCGCACTTTTTTATTACCTGGTGGTTGTATAATTTTAACAAAATTATGCTGCTATGTTTTGTATATGTTTTTACTACATCTGTAGTCTGAATATCAACTGCCTTAAAAATACTAAAATACAAACGGAGGAGTACGTCTCCTTTCTTTTAATCTTTACACACACAAAAAATCTTACAAAAAAAATACTTTAATAGTTTCTCAAAAAGATAAACAATCTGCAAATTTAGAATTTTAACCGTGGCTAGTAATCAGTGTTCTGTTTATTTTAGTCTAACAAATATCCAATTAACTTATAAAAGTAATAACTTTCAAGCTCTTTTCTTGAAACAAACAAAGAGTTTAGTAACTAAACAAAACCAAAACTGCGAAATATGGGATATGTTGCTACGATTCCTTTGATAAAAACTGTTGAAATAAACATTTCTTTAAAACTTAAATGTGAGAAAACAAAGATAACGCTTTTCACGATATCACGTGTGATTTTAAAAACTTATAGATAACAACTATTGCAGCAACCTTGGTACGAATACAAATGTGCTTTATCAACACGAACGAAATCTACGTAAAATTACAGTACAACGTACACTTTAATAAAACCAAAATTGTTTACTCGTAAAGAAAATAAATTTTAATCAAACAGAAGTGACAATGTTAAAATTTTTAAAACAAGAACATTTTATTATTTTTTAGTTGCAATCACACAAAAAGTAAGTGAGCAAAGTATTGTAGTGTGTTTTCTCTGTTTTGTGGCTAAAAAATAAACAGAAGTGGAAATAACTTTATCATATAAAACAATGTACACACAATATTTAATAAGCGTATTAGCTCAGGGTTTATTGCTAATAACTCGTGAGTTAATTTTTCTCTGTAATTGATATTTGATTTCTTCAGTATACCTTTTCCAAATTTTTATGTACATTTTTAATTCAATTATCGCTTTCTGTTTTTAACAGAATTGTAAACGGTTGTAGTTTACAAATACATAATAGAACGACTCTAGCGGTACAACCTAGATAAAAGAACAATACTATTTAGCTCGAATTAGCGCACTAAATTCCTGGAAGATCCCGAATTTGTAAGAGTTATCACAACAGTGTCCGGCTTTGTCGGTGAGTTGGGGGGTCCTTAAGGAAACTAAAAAGAAATAAACTGTTGCGTAACGTGGCGCCACCTGCTGAGTAATAGAGAGAAATAAAACCGACCAACAGGAGTTCAACAGGTTTTACTAAAAGATCTAACACGTTAAGACGAACACAATATCAGAGAGACACATAGACAATTTAAATATAGCAAATAACAACTTAAAAATACTAGGAGAATATGTGAGAAGTAAAAGAGACTGTCGCATAAAGTTTTACGGGCGTTAGCAACAACGATTTAATTAAAGCTCGTAATTAATGTATCAAATTCAGATAAGCTTTATAGTTACATCCCAAATTTAGAGATAGCGTACCAATTTAAGATTGGTTACTACGAAAACTCGACGTACACACGTCACTTACACAACGGTGCCTTAATACTAACTTAAACTCGGAAAAACACGATAAACAGGTCTCGTCAACCCAAAAAGCCTTTTGTTTTAACGTCGCCCCCGTTATCTAAAGCGCCCAAGCTCTGATGGAGCCAATGAAAACAAAACCGAGCGTTGGTAGTAGGGGTTCACCGCGAATAAAAATTTTCTTAAATACTAGAGTTTCAAACCGTTCAATGTCCCGTGTACGTAAGCTTCTTACGCATTGATATTGAGTAGGATACTTAAACATTAAAACTTAGCTGTGTTCTAGTAGTATGCAGTCCCGAGAATGAACGTTCTTGCTAGCGACAGTATTGGACAGCGTCAGAAAGTAGTTAATTTCAGAATTTTTCTTAGGGAGATTTATAATGAAGAGCAGATGACAAATAGGGTCCCTCGAAGTAATAGGTATGCAGCATGAACGAGTCGGTAGGCTTGCAGCATTCACCAGCTGTTGTCGGCTTAAGTGTAGGCGAAATCGTGGTACTCGAACATTTAGGTAGCGAGAGGTTCCTAAATAGCCATTCTAGCACCCCCAGGAGTTTTCCAGGTATAAGATACGGTAAAAGTGTGAGGTTAACACACGTGCTAAAGCAAACGTTGTAATTAACAATTAATACAACCACTAAATTAACCAAAGAAATAACAAAGAACCCACTTACGGCGTAAATTGATCGGATTTATCTTTCCGCACTCAATTATGGTGCAATTATTGAAGCCACGTTGAAATTTCACTTATACTTTTTTAGCTTCGTGAAACACCGTCAATCGCCCAAAAGGAAAAAAGAAAGTTCCAAGATGTCGACCGGTCGTTTAGTTAAGAATCCGTGATTCCGATTCACCAATAGGAAAATTCGTTGTAGGCGCGGTAGATTTGATTTTCGTCGTAACGCGCAACCTACGCCATACGTTTTAACACGGCTTACGACCTACGTTCAGGTTTGAGTATTTTGAACCGTAACAATTTTTTTTTTTTTTTTTTTTTTTAATTTTTTTGGGTTTATGGGTTAAAGATGTTAATTTTAATTTTTTTTTTTTTATTTTTTTTTTTTTTTTTTTTTTTTTTTTTTTTTTTTTTGGAGTTGAAGTTTTATTTTTTAATTTTTAAATTTTTTTTTTTTTTTTTTTTTTTTGTTTTTGTATTTTTGTTTTTTTTTTTTTTTTGTTGTTTTGTGTGTGTATGTTTAGGTTGAATTAAACAAAATACAATTTTTTTTTTTTTTTTTGGTTATTTTAGTTTTTTTTTTTTTTTGTTGTTTTTTTTGGTTTGTTTTTGGGGGGTTGAATTAAAATTTTAAAAAGAAAAAAAAATTGTTTGTTGATGGAAAAATTGTTTTGTTAGTAATTTTTTTTTTTTTTGGTTTGTGGAGGGGTGTTGTTGTTTTTTTTTTTTGGCTTTATTAAAATAATGTTGTTTTTAAAAATTTTTTTTATTTTTTTTTTAATTAATATTTTATAAAAACTTTGGTTAAAACAAATTGTTTATGCGGACTTAATATGTTAACATTGTATTTTTGTTAATTTATTGTGTTACGGGTTTATTTTGCAAAAGTAAAACGTATGTCGGGAACCTTCTTAGAAACGTGTGTCGTGTATCACTTTACGACGAAAGTTGAATTTGCCGCGCATGTTGCGATTTTTCCATTGGTGGATTGTGTAATTCACGAAAAGTTTCAAAGATTACCAGCGGACATTTTCTACTTTCTTCTACTGGGTGTTTGGCGTGCTTCGTGAAGCTAAACTTTTACACATAAATTATTAATGTGTACTTTAATAATTCCAAGTTAAATTGGTGTGTAAATGTAAACCCGGCCGCATTCACCCACGTGCGTTGACCTCCTATTCTACTCGTGTATTACAATCTAGATAATTCCTGGGGGTGCTGAAATGGCTATTTAAGAACCCATTGCTATATAATTTGACGACTACCACGGTTTTGCCTATATTTAAGCTGCCAACGGCCGATGAACCCTACAGGCTGAGGGGTCGTTTACGCTGCATACTTGCTGCTTTGAGGGGACTTATCTGCCTTCCGTTCTTTGTCGAATATTTCTCTTAAGAGAAATCCTGGGGCTACCTATCTTCTGAAGCTGTCAAATACTGTTGCTAGCAAGAACCTTCTTTCTCGGAACTGCATACTACAGAATACAGCTAAGTTTACTGTTTAATAAACCTATTCACTATTCATGCGTAAGAAGCTCACGTACATGTGACACTAAACAGATTGAATCCTTAGCATATAAGTAAATTTTTATTTGGGGTAGACTCTACCACCAACGTTCGGTTTTGTTTTTAACTAGCTCCATAAGAGCTTGGGCGCTTTAGATAAAGTGGGTGAAACTAAAACAAAAGGTTTTTTGGGTTGGCGAAGGCTGCTTACCGTGTTATTACGAGTTTAAATTAGTTTTAAGTCACCGTGTGTAAGTGACGTGTGTACGTCGAGTTTCCTTAGTAACCAATCTTCAATTGGAACGCTAATTTTAATTTGGGGTGTAACAAACAAAAACTTAACTAAATTTCGACCCATTAATTGCGAGCTTTAATAATATTGTTGTTGCTAACGGCCGTAATTCTATGCGACAACCTCTCTCTTATTTTTGTTACATGCTCCTAGTATTTAAAGTTTTATTTGCTATATTTAATTGTCTATTTGTCTCTCTGATTTGTGTTCGTTTTAGTCTATTAGACTTTTAGTAAAACATAATGAATTTCTGTTGGTCGGTTTTATTTCCTTTTATTACCCAACAGGTGGTGCCTCGTTAGGCAGCAGTCTATTTTTTTACAGTTTCTCAAAGACCTCTCCAACTCACCGACTAAGCCAGACACTGCTGTGCTAACTACTACAAATACTGGATCCTCCACAAATTTAGTGCGCTACTTTGAGCCAAATAGTATTGTTTTTCTCTCTAGGTTGTACCGCTAGAACTGCCGCTTTCTTTTATTATTATTTGTGAACTACAATCGTTACAATTGTAATCTCGTATGTGTTTTGTTACGTGGACAAAATTGTACGTTTATTAATGTTAGATTTTAGTGATTTAGACTTAAATAATCTAAATGCTTTCCGATTCTTATCGTTAATTTTTATACAATTTCTAGGTGTTTTAGTTGTGGTGTCGGCCGGTTTCGCTCGACCGTTTTGCGCTCGTACCAAACTCGACCAGTTTGCCTCTGCAATTTAATTATATAAATTTAAACCTTCCCTATTATCCAATCGACCGATTTGCGCTCCTTGTACTATAAACATTTCGAAATTATCGAGATTTAAGTTGTTTTCATGTGATCGGGGTAAACGGTGTTGGTTGGTAGGTTACAGTTAGTACAGTTTTTTCTTTAAAACAAAAACAAAAAAAAAACAAACAATTATTTCAAGTAACATTCGTTTATATTAGTTATGTTTGTGTGATGGGGGTGGGGTATTGTTCAAGGGGGCAGTGCGATCGAGGGAAACGGCGATCGGGGGAAAACGCCTTTAGTTAAAATACTTTCTATAAGGAATTAAGGTATTTCTTGGCCTAGGTACACAAATAACTATTATATTACAAAGAGAGCGCCAAATCGGTCGATCGGAGACAATAGGGTAGGTTCAAATTTCTATAATTAAATCGCAGAGCGCAAACTGGTCGAGTTCAGGTAAGAGCGCAAAACGGTCGAGCGCAATCCGGCCGTATTCTTAGTTGTTTCAATTTTTTGTTAGACGCTTTAGGATAATTTGGTGGCGCTTGCTAACTTAAATTTGACATCAGTTTAACCTTTTTTAACAAAGTCAGTAAGATGCAAATCATTTGAAAACTTGACCTCTACTACTGCAGTTAACTCCGACAAAGTGACGTCAATCGTTGTGCTTCAATTAGAGGGTTTGGTATTGGAACAGTTTAAAACAATTATATCACTCCTGGCACGGTTAAACGATTCCAATTTTGTAATTTTAAACAACACTCCCTATAGAAAATTTTATTTTTAGTGTAAAACACATTTGATGTGAAATATTCTACACTAACTGTTTTGGAATATTTTACAATTTATTTGCCATAATCTTGAAAATTATTTAACCGAGTTCAGTAAACTGCCTAGTTTTTTCAAAAATTCCTAAAAAGTCGATTGTAGCATTATATCTTGGGACTCTCTGCATATAATAGTAAAAATTGGTAAATTTAGAATCATCCGCTTGATTTAAAATGATTTAAAATTAGTAATTTTACAGTCTGATGATTACGTAAAATAATAGACTCAATTTCAAAATTGTTTTTACTAGAGGTGTATAATTTTTGTAAAATTGTAAATGTGGTTTGATAAAAACTGAAATTCGTTAATAATTAATAATATATATTTTACGATAACGTTCATAGGATTATTATAACTGAAACGTTGCGTAAGTACAGTTGATTAAACTTTTGAACGCAAATTGCACGTAAAAGTTAACATGCGTCTATTCTACTGGCAAGTAACCTCGACAAATAAGACGTTTTTGTAATATCGAATCATATTAAACGTCCCGTGAAATTCGAATGCGATCATGATTGTGATATGCGTAAAAGAAAAGTTTGACCTTTACTATTTGATTTTTTTCTATTACTTTACTTCAATTTTTTGTATTAATTTTACCTGAAAGTTTGATTCACTGATGAAATCATACATTTCTCAAAAGTAATAACTGTAATTGTAAATTTGAACGGCTTACATGCTAATGTAATTGTGCACATCTTTGATAAATAACACCGTCGGAATTCAATGACTACTTCAAGATTAACTGATAAAAGAAAGTAACAACACAACTACAAAACATAACTATATACTTAAAATACCGAAAGCGTGGCTTTGATCAATATCGTATAAATAAAGTTTGAAGGAATCGAGATTTACACGCAAAGGTTCGTGTTATTTATGTTGCAGCATTAACACCTGTTAATCTAACACTTTAATTTCTAAAGTGTAACAATGTGTGCTTAAAAAACTTTACCGTTAGAGAAAACATTAAAATTGAATAAAGGAATTGTGTGCCAATGACCTCAAGCTACCCGCATTAATGAAATTTTGCTTATTTGTATCACAAAAACTTTGGAAGTAAAATATTTGCTCTCATGATCTACAGAGATAACGTGTCATGTTCACGCGAGTAGTTGAAAACCAAATATTTAAAAATTTTGAAATTCTAGCACACATCTACCTATACAACTTTGTAATTGTCTTGATGACTAAAGAATTGTTTTATTACAATAAAAATCGGTTCTAAGCATATTTCTTCAATACTACACACTGAACATCTCTAGCAGATACGCATTAACAAAGTATCTGCTCACTATAAATAGTTGATATGGTTGGAAAGTAAAACAAAACTCTAAACCTTATAAATGTCTGTAAACACTCATCAGTATGAATTAGTTTAATTTTGTGTATCCAAAGAGAAGAATTTTTCTTTTATTATGTAGCATGTTTTCACACATTTGTGAAAATGAAATATGAAAATATCTATAGAGTCACTTCAACAGTTACCAAATTGTGTAATTACTACTCTTACGTGTAAGTCTGAGAGACTGTTCCCAAGTAGCACAAAATATTATGTAAATATTAGTAAATAATATTAATCAAACATTTAAATGTAACACTTTTATATAATATTTAAAAAATACCTTAGAAAAATATTTGTTAAAGATTTTAGGTAAAATATTTGAAATAAAACTTACATAAACATTTCTAGCAAAATATTTTAAATTGCCATTTAAAAAAAATATTTAAAATATTTGAATTAAGTTTTCTAATAATATTTTCTAACATTTAATAATAATATTTATGCAACATTGTAAATAATACAATAATATTAAATCAATTTACAAAAAAGTAAAATTATATTCAATTTTTTTTTATATTTCTTCTTTACGTTTACAAAGGACATTATTAATACATAAATTTTGCCTCGAGGTGCAAAAATGGAAACCAAATTAATATACTTTAAAAAACACACAAAATAATTCAATGTTTTAGGAACAGCGTACCTATTATTAGTTAGTTGTTGTAAATTGCATCTGCTTGATAAAAACAGGAAAGCCGAAATTTGTATTTTCTGGTTGGTAGCGTTGGGAAACCGTTTTTTTGTCGTCACTAAAATATGGGTTGTATAAGTATAATAAATACATATTTAATTGGGTTATTACATGAAATTAAATTCTTGATTATTAAGAAATAATTTAGTTTATTTAGTAAAAGCTAATAATTGTCTTCACAATCACGACCAGTAAAAAACTTAGTTTACGTCATCAAGGCTTTTTGTTACTGTAAACAAATGCACTCCCTATGCCAAAACATAAAAATAAAACGGCCCAGTACATAACACACTAAACAAAAAGAATGGGTGGGGAAAAGAGAGAGATAAAAAACTCTAACTAAGTGGTACCATTTGATACTCTAATGATGTAAAATTTAACAAATTACTTATTTCATAAAAATTGAAAAGTACTTACAGTACTGTTTGTCCTGTTCCTGCACTTTATTTGTTTAATTGTTTGTTCTGCTCCTGCACTTTTACTTGACCTCATTCGATTTATTTCACACAAACCAAAACACTCACGTTATGAATCGTATACACACTGACCAATGGTAAGCTACAAAATAACAACGTGCTCTCACTATCTGGTCATCTTAAATAATGACCAATAATGATAGTTACAAAAACCATCGTTTATAATGCTATAGAAAAGTATCCACTTTGTATAAAGACGTGTTCGAAATATATGTGAGTTAAGTGATAAGTTATCGTGCTAACCGAAAGGACAAGTGCACTTCTCATTGACAATATCTAATCGTTATTCTGTAAGTAAATAACATACATAATTGCATAGAGCGAAAAATTTGTAATCACCGCAGCTATGCTGCCAGCCGGTAATGGCTATAATAGACAACAATATCATTACAATCAGTCACAATACGTAATTAATTCGCCAACGAATGTTTCTCAAACCAATTTCCCATGTACTATGATACAAAATCAACCACACGAAGAACAAAACAACATCCTTACTACAGATGAAAGTGACAGTGATGAAAAACAAACAAATGATAACAGCAACAGCTGGCAAGCAGTTAAAGGTAATAAACGCAAACGACATAAACAAATTAATTCGCTCCTATCACAAGCCAGCAACAACAACCTTTATTGCTAACAAACAAATTTTCTACACTAGCACAAGCGCCTCTGCATAATACACCAGCATCGGATATACAAGCATCATCCTCAGAAGTAAATAAACCTCCGCCTATCTTTGTACAAGGTGTAATAAATTATAATGTAATGATAAAAAATCTAACAGCAGTAGCAGAAACCGAACAATACACAACTAAGAGCCTAACTGATAATGTCGTAAAAATAAACGCAAATACTTCTGACATATACAGGAAATTAATAAAATACATGAACGAACATAAGATTATATACCATTCCTATCAGATGAAACAAGATCGACCATACAAAATAGTTTTAAAACATGTCCATCATTCCACTCCAACCGAAGAAATAATAACAGGCCTTAAAAACCTAGGACACAAGGTACGCAACATTATTAATATAAAAAGCAAACGATCGCAAGAACCATTACCAATATTTTTCATCGACCTCAAACCGGCCGAAAATAACAAAGAAATATTTAAAGTCCGGTTATTGGAAAATCTGGTTGTTGCCTTTGAACCCCCAAGGAAAAATGCGGATATAGTACAATGCACACGATGCCAAAATTACGAACATACTCGAACCTATTGCAATAGGCCATATGCATGTGTAAAATGTGGAAAATCCCACGATACTAAAACTTGTACTAAGACAAGGGACACTAAGGCCACATGCGTACTATGCGAAGGAGATCACCCGGCAAATTACAAAGGGTGTTCCGTTTACCAAGAACTACAAAAAATATCAACCAAATAGTCAACAGACAACTCGACGAGCTATTCAACATCAACCAACAGATCGAAATTTCCCATACCTAAATCGCCAAGAACCTCTCCAACAACCCCCCAACCAACTCCATCCAACTACTCCACTCTACTCACACATAGCCTCAAACCATCCCTACCCAAAGCAAGACCTGACACTTCAGCAGTTCCTTGACGAATTCAAAAACCTATTCAACCAGCTCTTTCAGCAAAATAATATAATCCTAAATTTGTTAAGCACCGTCATCACCAAATTAACTCACTAATGGCTAAATTTCTAAGAATTGCTTTGTGGAATGCCAACGGTCTGCAACATAAAAACCTTGAAATCGAAAATTTCCTGAATCTTAACAATATAGACATTCTGCTCGTCTCCGAGAGTCATTTGACTAACAGGTCGTACATAAAAATACTATATTACTTAGTTTATCACACAGAACATCCTGACGGTACTGCACACGGTGGTTCGGCTATAATTATTCGCAATTCTATTACTCACTCGGAACAACCAGGGTATAAAACAGAATTTCTACAAGCTACGACAATCCAGGTGGAAAAACTCGCAACTCCATTACTAATTTTTACTGTCCTCCCAGGCACAACTTGACTTACCAAATGCTACAACCATTTTTTGACACACTAGGCCAAAAATTCTTGGCAGGTGGTGATTTCAACGCCAAACACACCCACTGGGGATCCCGTTCAACTACATCAAAAGGCAGAACATTCCTTAAACTTATTACAGATAACCATTACAATTTCCTATCTACTGGAAGCCCTACCTATTGGCCAACTGATCCAGGCAAAATTCCAGATCTCTTGGATTTCTTTATCACCAAAGGACTTTCATCAAATTACATTGACGCCATTTCAAACTACGATCTCATGTCTGATCATTCCCCGATTATAGCCACAATTAGCACAACCATCATTTACAAAACACCAAACCCTTCGATCAGCAATAAGAGAACCGATTGGGATACCTTCAATGCTTACATTGAGCAACGCCTAAACAATAATCTTAAACTAAAAACCACAGAAGACCTAGAATATGCTACACAACATTTCATAGCCACAGTTCAGAATGCGGGTTGGACTCCACACCCCAAACAACTAACATTAAAATTCATAATCCCAATATTCTAACAAAGTTCTGAAATCGTGAAGCAAAAAAGAAGAGCAAGGGCGCAGTGGCACCACACACATAACATCGAAGATAGAAGAAGATTCAACCAACTTAACAACAAACTCCGAAATAAATTAAAAGCTGTTCGGAATGAGTCATTCCAAACATACTTGCAAACTCTTAATGTAACCGACAATTTGATATAGAAAGCCACCAAAGGCATTAAAAACCACAAACTCAAATTCCGCCAATACGTGCTCAAGGAACTTTATGGCTACGATCGGACAAAGAAAAGTAGAAGCATTTGCAAATTTCTAGAAGGTGTTTTCCAACCAAACTCTAACACAATAGATGTGCAAGTTGAAGAAGAACTACAATCTCCACTTCAACTGTCACCACAGATGCGTAAAATTCGTTCTCAAGAAATTGAAAAAAGATTAAATGGTTAAAAAACAAAAAAGCTCCGGGCCACGACCTCATAACGGCAACTGTTCTCAAAAAATTACCTGAACGTGGAATTCGTTTCTTACAAATCCTCTTTAACAGAATCCTTAGCCTTACATACTGGCCCCTGCAATTAAAATTTGCGCAAATAATTCTTATCCCTAAACCCAGTAAACCTCCCAACGAGATAACTTCCTATCGTCCTATCAGTCTTCTTTCATTGGTGTCAAAGTTGCTTGAAAAATTAATATTACGACGTATCAACGAAAATACGCTGCAAGAGACATGGCTGCCTAAACACCAATTTGGCTTTAGGCAGAAGCATTCAACAATCCAGCAATGTCATCGTTTAACGAACATAATTCAAACAGCATTTCAAACTAAAAGTATTGTACTGTTGTCTTCTTGGATATACGACAAGCCTTTGACAGAGTGTGGCATACAGGACTCCTCCTTAAACTTAAAAAAACGTTGCCCCAAGAGTACTATCTACTCCTACGCTCGTATCTTACTCACAGAACTTTCCAAACAAAGCTTCGTAAGGAAGTGTCCCAAATTAAAGATATCCATGCTGGTGTACCACAGGAAGTATACTAGGGCCTCTGTTATACCTCTTATATACATCAGACCTGCCTACAACAGAACAAACTTAAATTGGTACATTTGTTGATGACACAATGATACTTACGTGTAATGAAGACCCGGTAGCAGCATCCGCTTTTTTACAAACTCACTTAAATAAAATAGAAATGTGGCTAACAAGTGGAGAATGAAAGTGAATAAAAGCAAATCATCACACATTACCTTTTACGACTAAGCACCAAGTTTGCCCGCCTGTCACTCTCCATAACATTCTTATTCCCCAATTCAAACAAGTCAAATACGTAGGTTAACAGTAGATTGGCATGGAAACCCCACATTGCCAAAAAACGCAAAGAAATGGACTTAAAGTTAAAGAAAATGTATTGGCTCATCGGACGAAACTCTTCGTTATCGCTAACCAACAAAATACTGATCTACAAGTGCATAATACGACCCATCTGGACCTACGGTTGGCAGTTACAGGGCTGTGCAAGTAACTCTACCGTTGATATTATTCAGCGCTTCCAGTCAAAAACCCTTCGCTGTATGAAGACGCTCCATGGTATGTGACTAACAAAACTCTTCATACGGACCTTGGTATTCCCTATGTAAGAGAGCAAATTAACCAATATGCTGTAAAACATCAAACTATTTTGGAACTGCACCCTAACGAACTTGTGACACCTCTCAAAGAAGATCTTCCCCTTAGACGTCTTAAGAAGAAGTGGCCAAAAGATCTTATACAACAATAGCGTACTGACTCCACTGGGCGTCTTTCCACTAACGTCTTGACATGTACATATCATACTATAAGCTCATATAATGTAAAATTGTTTTAATTGCTTATTAAATTAAAAAATAATAATAATGCTATACATAACAATTTCTGTTTCTGTATCACATCGTCCAAAAATAAGTAATGGTAGTGGTAGGAGTAGTAGTAAACTAAAGGACTTATAAATAAAGAAATAGAGAAGAAAAGATGAAAAGCATAAGTTATACTTACAGAGTAAATAGAAGAATACTATGGTAGGTAATGAAAAAGATATACAAAGAAACCAAACGTAGAATAAAAGTAAAGCTTTGGAAGGAATTTTAAACGAAGAAAAAGGTGAATCAAAGATGTCCGCTAAATCCAATGCTATTCTCTCTCTATGTATAAAAGACCTAGAGGAGGAACTGGGTGAACATCAAATAAAGGAAATAAAAAATCGAAAAACAAGCCTAACAACACTAACCTATGTAGATGGCACATTGATCCTCACAAAGGTTAAAGAAAGATGCGGAGGATAATAAATGCGACAAAGAAATATTTATAAACTGAATGTAGGAGAAGCCAAAACAATATTTTTATTTTTTACTTTTCACCACCTCAACATGTTAATTATGCTATCGTCTAAATTTTAAGTTTACACAACATTTACAATAGTATTATTACATTATCATAGTTATCTAGGGTCGCCCAAGGAACAACCTTGCAAAATATGCATAAGTAAAACGATATCTTAGTATGCAATACTGCCGATGTATCAAGTATATCAACGTATAAATACTGTAGACAAATAGTGTTAGCAACTAGATAGTATATACAAATTAGACAGTAATATAGATGGTAGTTAGACGGTAACTATGAAACCGCTCTTCATAGATTTCATCTAGTGTGTCCATGTAAATAAACTTTTAAGCTAACAATCATATCTTCTCATCCACCAACTTTGGGGCTTACGCGTGTAGTAACTGTTTTGTATTTTCTTATTGCGTAGTACACAAATAGGACATACATCAAATTGTGGTAGTCCAAATATCAGATACAAGAATTGTTTATGTTTATACACTTATAGCTAAAGTGGTACCCACTCAAACGTTTGACAACAATGGGAAAATCAACGTCATAAAAGCCACATCTGGATAGCACAGCCGCCAAATAAAGTACAGATAGAAATTTATCTCGGTTGGTTGGAGCAACACTCTATAACCCTTCCACATTACACACTGGCGATTTGCTGCATAGCTGGACCCTTTTACAACGTGCCATACCAAAGACATTCCTCTCCGACAATGCCACTACCACTGACCATCAGAGAACTTGGTGATCCACCCTTTTACATAACCGCGATGTAACACATACCACTGCTTTAGGCGATGGGCAACATAACAAAGACGTTTTATCAATTCTATCGTCTAAACAAACTGGCGCACAAACGAAGAGTCACCGCCACGATGAAACAACAACTCTGGGCTAACCTTTATCAAATCAACCCTGCAGCATTTGAGAGACTACAATACTCCAATTTCGCTGTAACTTACGAATGCATCGTCGCTTCAGAGGACACCAGATCAAAAGCACCTTACGTCTTGTTACGACATAGCTGTCAATGATCACACCGCTTACAAGTGATGAAACCTAAAGGCCAAAGTCCTCGACGTACATCTGCGCTGAAAAAACCACTATCGCCTTCACACGTTACAAAGTTTGTAACGTCCGGACTTAGCAGATTATTTAAATACTGCTTTTCACATCCTTAAGCGCTTATTATTAAAGAATGAATTCTCTAACGCAGACTTTTATTTTAAAAGTTCCACAAAATGAATAATGTTTGAAGCTTTTTGATTCCTATTTTTTGTTATTACCTGGTCGATCACGCCACTGATTTACATCTCCAGAATCTGCAGAAAATTATCTTGTTTGATTCTTTAAAGTCAGAGAATAAAACCGTTGAAAAATAGTCAATTTATTTTATCAAAAACTTTAAAGCATTTCAGTCGACAACTAGAAAATAAATAAAAATAAGAAGTTAATAAGCGACCACACAAACATAGGTATGACAGTTGCTGAACTGCAGAGAACTTCTATTATCTTTTTTTTAAATAGATTTTTCTTTACTATCTGTACTTTTACTTTTCTCTTTTGGTATTTGTAGCATGTTTAGAGAAACATCTGCTTTTTTTTTTTCCTACTAGGCGTAATTTCATTGTTTTCTACCATTCAAACATTTTATAAGGTGTTCAAGCCGCTTATGCATACTTCGATGTTACCATACAAATAAATAAATACTCCGATGTGGCTACCTCAACGCAGCACAATTTTGCTAAAAATCTTAATTTGAAAAATTTGACAATGTGCTCTTTCTGCATACAACGATTCCTTTATTATGCATTCATTATGTTTTTTAAATTGCAAGATTATTCAAAAACAGAAACAAATGGGAAGGTTGGTGGTTTTGGAAATGGGTCATAAGTTAATGGTTTGGTTATCAAAATGAAGTTAAATTAGTCCGTATAGCTGTTGCTATTAGAGTCAGCTGAATTTCATGTTGTTTTAAAAATTTGTCAATAAACATAAAAGTAAGTTTTCATAATGAAAGAAAAAGTAGTATTGGGTTGTCTAAAACAATCAACATTCCTACGTTTAGACAATAATACTTAAAGGAAAATCATTAATAAGCAAATAAAAGTTTTATTCCCAAGGAACAGCTTGAATGATATTAGAACTAAATTACTAATTTTATTGATGAATTTTAAAAGATTCAGCTGATTTCTAATGGCAAGCGCCATGCGCAATAATTTTAGCTGCGTTTTGATACCAAAACCATTTTGTTACTTAAAAGGGCGAGCAGGAATCCAAAAACCCGTTTTCTAAAAGCACCGCCTGAACTGAAAAAGCCAGGCCGGGTAGAATTGAGTTTATTTTCTAGTAGGACGGCCAGCCTGTCACGTGGCTAAAAAAAGTGAAAAGTTGGTTTTTGAAAAGAGAAATTTTGCTACTAAAATGGGTTTCTAGCAGCCCAGATATGTCCCCTACAAAGACACTATGGCCCATCAAAAATAAAAAACTTTGTGTGCATCCTGCAAGGACTGTATCAGAATTGCGCATTCTGGAGCAAAATATCTGGGACAATTTTACAGTAGCTGAATGTCAAAAGTTGGTGGAAACCATGCCCCGTCGGTTAAAAGCAGTTATACAAAAAAAGAGAATGTTACACAGTGGTAACTGTAAGTACTGAATACTTCCGAGATAAAAGGATAATTATCAAAAAGCGATGAATTAGAAATTGTTAGTATTTTGTATTATTGAGTAATAATACAATGAAAATAAATTAGTAGGTGTTCTTTTTTTCTCTAAGTAAGTCATTTTATTGATTTTTATGCAACTGGGCCAACACTTATGGGACAGGGCTCTATAACAGATAAGAGGGATGAATTCAGTACCAAAATTTATAACTGCAAATAAATATAACGTAAAAACGTAAATAATCATTCAATCTTAATTTTAAGGCTAAATGGCTGTAATTTTATATTTTGATATAACTCTTTTAATTCAAAACAACTTTTCATCATAAGCCAATTCGATACTTTTTTAGAATAGAATAGAATAGAACTTTTTAAAAATTTGTACAAAGTTTTGATCTATAAAAATATGTATTAGCGGTTTTAAAAAACGTTCATTATTATTTATTCTGCTTATTAAATTATATTCTATCCTGTTTTTTTTTTATCTGGCGATAGAAATTGCTGATAATTTAATTACACATCAATTTGTGTAAAATGGTATCCAAATTGAAACAACCACAACAAAATACGTTTAATGTACACGCAGTTAACGTAACTGATCTAATTTTAATTTAATTGAACTATAACGTTTTTTTTGCTTTTAAATTTAGAACAAAAAAATGTAATGGTACAATTAACACGGTTATAATTATTCAATTTACCTTTATAATCTTTTACTTGATTTAAGTAGCACATATAAAAGGTATAATGAAAGTTATTCTCAACACACAAAGTAGCTCCAATTTTTAAAGCAAAGTCAAACACAAACATATAAAATTCATATTGGAAAATTATTTCCTTATTCAATACATTCATCTAAGAAATGGGCTCCATAAAATTTTTCAAAGGGCAACGATCGATTTCGAATGTTTTCTGAGACGGACTACATTAGAAGTTTTGTAAATATCTTATTTTTTTTAAAAGCAATTCTAATCGATTTTCTTGCGTAAATTTAAATCGCTTCGAAATGTACGTTTCATACAATCAAAAATTTATGATAACAGCAAATGTGATATTCTTAGCAGGCATATTCAGGTGATAACCCTGCAAGATAGTAGCTATAAAGCACTTTATTACTTTTATTGGTTCATACGTGTTTCTGACTATGACGAGTACCTTATCCTTCGTAGTAGTTCTAATAGTAAATTCATTTAATTGATCTTTGCGTCAAATTTTATGAGTTATTATTAATTCAATTGCATAAGTTCTAAATAAAATAAGTATGACTTTTCTGACAGATAAACTTCTTTTTAAAAAAATGTTTGATTTGCAAAAACAATTCGTAATGTTGTTTTTTTGTTAATAAAAATTAACTCACGGACTCGTTCTATTATTGATTTAGTTTGATCATTTATCATCGGTTTTAGCACGTTTCAAATATATAGCTAAAACGTGAGAATCAACCCATATAGAAGCACTAATACAGCGAACGCAATATATTGAACAAAAGAAATCTTTTTTTAACATTTTAATAAACGCCAATGTTTACATTGCAAATTTTTATTGGAAACTAAAATACGTGAATGTGATTAAGAGTTTACAAAAATATTTCAAATAAAGACAAAGACTACTTTTGAATCGATTAAAGGATTTGAATTAACTATGCAAATACGTTAATGTAAAGCTCTTTCTAAGTAGAATTAGATACGAAATTTAACTAAATTGCACATGTAAAAAAGGTTTGATTAACTACAGAATTACGTATAGGTTCCATCCACATACGAAACTGTAGATCACGAGGACGAATAAATTTGTGTTTGCAACACTTTAATATTAGCACTTAAAGTAACCCAAGCAGTACAAAATGTATAATGTAAATATTATTAAATAATGTTAATCAAACATTTAAACTTTTAAATAAAAAATAGAAAAATAAATAAAAGTAAAATAAATGTTAAATATTTTAGGTAAACATACTACTGTGTCCAAAAGCTAGTCGAAGTTTTTGATGTAAATGACGCGGATAAATACTTTTCTCAATATTTTTTTAGTTGGTACAACTGTTATTGACTTCCATGTCATTGTATGTCAAAATATTCATTAGTGTTTGAGTGACGCTTGTTCTTGTGTCAACACAAAAAGTGAATCTGGCGATTTTCACAATGTCTGAAATTATTCAACAAAGAAGTGCAATCAAATTTTGTTTCTTGAATGGAATAAATGCTGCAGAAACGTTGAAAATGTTGCAGAAGGCTTACGGAGACCAAGTTCTACCAAAATCAACAACACATGATTGAAATAACTTGTTCAAAGAAGGTAGAGAACGCGTTGAAGACGAAGAGCGACCTCGGTCTACCATCGAGCCTCAACGACGATGCTCACATCCAAAAAGTAAAAGAATTAGTGCTTGCAAACCGTCGATTAACTATAAGAGAATATTGCTGATGAAATTGGCGTACCAAAAAGATCAATTAATACCATTTTTGAAAAGATGTTTTGGGCCTCAAACGTGTTAAGTCTCGATTGGTACCAAAAATACTAAATTTTTTGAAAAAGCGTCGTGTTGATGTGTGTGAAACAATGCTCTCTGACTATCAGGCGGTTTTATAAACGCATTATTACGGGAAATAAGACTTAGATCTACGCTTACGACTCGAAAACAACCACCAATCGAGTGAATATCGTGCCAAAAAGTGAGGCAAGACCAAAGTCCGCGTCAAAATGCTCAAAAATTAAGGTGGTGTTGACAGTTTTCTTCGATTATCGTGGTGTAGTGCATTACAAATTCTTTCCCACTGGTCAAACTGTCAACAAGGAATACTATTTGAGTGTTATGCGTCATTTGCGTGAAGCTTATTCGTAAAAAGATGCCGGATTTATGAAATGATAACTCTTGGTTTTACACCACAATGTGCCATCTCACACTACACTGATTTTTTGTGACTTTTTCGCCAAAAATGCAACCAATATCGTTCCGCAATTACCTTATTTACCTGATTTGGCTCCGTGTGACTTCTGGCTACTTTTAAAACTCAAAAGACCACTTCTAGGAAACCGTTTTGAGTCGATTGAAGACATTCAACGTGAATCGGAGCACGCTCTGAAGGCTATACCGGAAGAAGACTTTTTGGCATGCTTTGAGGACTGGAAAAAGCGATGGAATAAGTGTATTATATCGTTAGAGGACTATTTTGAAGGGAACGAAATTGAATAAAAAGAATCAATAAAGATTTTATGATTTATAAAACAATTCCAACTACTTTTGGACACAGGTAGTATACAAAATATTTGAAATAAATCTTAATATTAAAATAAATATTAATAAATTATTTGAATTAAGTTTTTTAACAATATTTTCTGAATATTTAAAATTATATTAATGCAACATTGTAAATAATACAATATTAAATCAATTTACAAAAAGTAATTTATATCCTAAATTTTTATACTTTCTTCTTTATGTTTACAAAAGAACATTATTGATACATAAGTAATATAAACAAACAAACCTAACACAATGGTGCGGCTATTACGAAATAATTCAATACTTTAAGAACAACATACCTATTAGTGGTTGGTTGTAGTGATTTATTCTTGATTAAAACTGGAAAACCAAATTTTTATTTTCTAGTCGGTAGCGTTGAGAAACGGTTTTTGTCGCCACTAAAAATGTGCGGTATATTTAATTGATTTTACATAAAATTAAATTTTTCAGTAGGTTTTGATTATGGTCTCTAGGATCTGTCAAATTCTCGTTTATTAAGAAATAATTCAGTTTATTTAGTAAAAGCTAATGATTGTATTCACAATCAATAATCAGCAAAGTCGTCAAGACTTTTTGTTACTGTAAAGGGTTTCTGAAAAAGAAAATGCTAACTAAGTGGTGCCTAGGAAATCATACATGCATTTCTTTGAATTAGATACACTTATAATGCAAATTTGACATATTACCTATTACATAATAATTGAAATAAAAAACTTACTTATTACTGTTTGTCCTGCTCCTGTAGTTTTACTTGACCTCATTCAATTTATTTTATACAAAAACAAATCCCACGTTAGGAATCGTATACGTACTGACTAAAACTGAATACAAAATGGTCAAAACACAAACAACATGCATTCATGTTATTTGTTTATGGATCTAAGAGGGTTTGCGCAACAAGATGTTTCCTAACCTTGGCTACGAACTATGAGTCACACTAGAAGAAACGCTTTATTAATATATCTGCTTTGGTAAAAATTCTAAAGGGTCAGATATATACTTAATATTTACCAACTATTTTTTATACTATATTTTAACAAATACTTAGATAAATATTTTTTTTTGAATATTTCTTCAACAAATTTGTTTTCACTAATTTTAAATAAAAAATAATATTTCTTAAATGCTGTAGAATAACATTTTTAAATATTCATACATAAATGTTTATTTTACAATTGGTATAAATATTATAAATAATGGTATACCAAATATTTTTTAAACATAAATCTGCAAGTTGAAATATTTAACACAGATTTCTAGCAGACAAATATTAAATTTGTATTCACTATTGAAATGTTTAGTGCTGCTTAGGAACCTAGATTGATGAAACTGTTTTTAGTTCAGTTAAAATGTGAATTCTTAAAGCTCCTCTGATTTACAAGTAGGCAACCCATAGACATTATCAAAATAACGCATCTTTTTTATAAAAAACGAGAAAAATAATGATTTTATTAATATGCTGAAATAGTCTTATAGAATCCGATTTAGAAATAGGTATTCTATGGGGTCCTCAAACTTTGCAACTTTAACCAACGGAATTAGAGCTAATCCATATGTATGAAATTAGTCATATGGTCAGCATCAATCAAAATATCGACCCCATTCTCTATAAAGACCGTTATTTTGTTGAAATTGGGCAATGGGCAAATGATAAAGTTTAAAGTGGACTCTCGAATCTTTATACACATTTCTATCACGTAAAATTTCTGAAGAATTAACCATCGACACCTTACTACAACTAGGAACCATTAGATTCAAGTTTTACTCGCAAACCGTTTTAGTTTTTGATGGAACAATATCTGTTCGGTACAATGGAAAGAAAACCCCCGATAAAATTTATATTATATTGAATGATTTTTTAGTCATTATTAGGCAAACTCAATGCTATCTGCAATGTTGACAAAATCAATGGACGGTATCTAGCTGTGTTTGTAGAAAAATTTTGATTTGTTTTTGAACATGTCAAGCAACTTGTAATTATTACAAAAGTTGCCACAAGTGATTGCGGATCACTCCAAGTTGTCAATGCAAAGGTGGACGACAGCGTACGCTTGTGTGTTGGTAACAAGGTAGGGGTAAACGGGACCCTAGTCAATGCACGCATTACAATTACAAAACTGAACATATTTTGAACAGTTTTTTACAATTGATATTTTGGCCGTTAGATTTTTACAAACCATACCTTCATTTCAAGTGCAACAAACGGTCAAATAAGATTCAAACAATCACTACCCACAAAAGTACTGAATGCATCAGCTAGTTTATTTATCAAATTCTTAAAAAACGTTCTTAATTTTAAATATTACTAAGACGACATTAGAATGCAAGAACAAGCTAAAATATGATGTAAAAATCTGAAAGTTGGTTTATATAATTTTAAAAATATGATTTTTATCTAAAGTGACTGATAATCAACTCTGGTTTGTGTTTTTCATCAAAACTGAAAAATATCAAAGATAAGATTTGTTTGCCTGCACTGTATGCTACATATCTTTTCTGGATTTAACTTTTCAGTTGTTCTCATGAAAGGTGCAAAACTCACAGTTGATTTTTATCAAGAACACCACTCAACTGACGAGAATATCAACGCCGAACAAAGGCTCAAACTGATGGAAACTTATCCGATTTACTCTGCCAGCTCCGTGAAAGTTGAATTAAAGATTCTGAATGTATCATCAAAAGCGACATGATTTTTGGAGATCTAAGAGTTTTAATTCCGTAATTGATGCAACCAGCTGTCTTAAGCAAATTCTACCAAATCCACCTAAAATGGAACAGTTAGCAAGGCGTTACGTGCATTGGAAATCAATTGACAAAGACTCTTAGTTTGAGTGTGTCCTGACTATGCACCATATAACGTCTAGATGGAAACAACGTGTTCTCGTTAATTACGCCGGCAAAAAACGGATTTCTAAACGTCCTAGTTGCAATGCAACATTTTAAGCCGTAAATTTAGAAGCTTTTATACAGAGGCTGAAATTATTTATTGCACCTGAAGCATTGAAGTTCCGACTGGCTGATATGAAAAATGAATCTTTAACTTTGAAGAAAATAATTATTTCGGTACAAAAGCAATGCTACTTGTCAATATAAACGTACAACCAATTCTTTTGAGTTGTCAGAGTCGCATAGCACTAAAGGCACTAAAACCTGCTATCATCAAACATCCCTAAATACCCACGAGTCAAGACCGACAACTTTCAATAGTTTTCTACGTTTAAGCTCGCTACTTCTCGAATACCTTTAATGGCAACACAGTCAGAATGGACAATTATTATATTTTTAAAAATTGGGACCTACTGAGTTTTAATCAAATCAAGTAACATTTGCTTACGAGAAACAAGCATAGACCAATCAGAGCACTTGGTTGAAGAGACATCAAATCAGCCAACCTTAACAGACAACCTGTCACTTCTGTTGATTTTTTTACGCATACATGATTTTGGTTTTATGAAAGTGTTCATTTTAAGTGAGTTGTACTGTATTTTAATTAGATTTCGTTCGTGTTGATAAAGCCCATTTGTTTTCGAAACAAGCCTGCTGGAATATTTAATTCTTTGTCATTAGATATTTTTAAATCAGTTGTAGTATTGTGAATTGCTTTATCTTTATTGTTCTCAAAACAAAACTTTTAATAAATGCTTATTTCGGTACTCACTATCTGTTTTTGAATTATTCTACCCATATCGCCGTTTGGTTTTGCTGAATTAATAAAGTCTTTGTTTGTTTCAAGGAAAAACTTAAGTCATGTTGTTGTTAAAGTAAAATTGGATATTTTGTTTTGACTAGCTCTACAGTACCTTGATTACAAACCACGGTTAAATTCTAAATTTGCAGATTGATTATCTTTCTGAGAAACTAATAACGTATTTTTTGTGTTTTGTGCATTTAGAAAAAGAGATAGACGTACTCCCCGTTTGTAAGTAGTCTATAATGAGGCTCGAGATGAGAAGCATGTAGAAACAGCATGTACAAAAGCGGAATAATGTTGTTAAATTATACAACCGCTAGTAATGGTAGCGCGAATGGTTGTTCGCGTTAACTATTGTGAAGTGATTCGTATGCGTGTGTTAAAGTTACGTTGATAATGAAAATAAGTAACAGTAATTTGCGAAATTAAGAGATTTTCCTTTTGATTAAAGTTAATGGTCGAAACAACGCCAGCGGATTAATTAACATATTTACTTGGCAAACTAAATATGGAAATGCAGTATCGTAAATGCATTTTTTTTTGATAAATTTAGCAGACTGTTCCTATTTAAAGAAGTTTAGTGTAACAACGACATAAATTTGTATTTGTTGTCGTTACGAATAACCAAAATTAAGTTAGAGGTCGTTCTTGCGTAGGTTTTTGTTTGGTTGTTTTGTTTGATAATGTTCTGTTGTTCAAAATAAACGAACTGCGAAGGGGTTGGTGACTTTCCAGTCGGTAGCATTTCGTTCAGAAACTTTGTAAATTTGGTAGCTAGTTTTAAGTAAACTCTGTATAATCTACGTTCACTAGTGAAATCGAGTGGTACCGCTATTGTATTTTATATTTTGCGTTTGATTTTAAGTAATGCTAAAGCGTTGAAGAACGCGACCGTGGTGTAATCACTATTTGTAAGACACACTTGCATTTATATAGAAAATTATACGTTATTCGTGTTCTTTTTAATCGTTTTCTTACAGTTTTTCCAAGAATTTTTAGTAAACATTTGTTAAACATTTAGAAAGATCTGAGTGGCGCCTAACAAAATCCCGATGGTGTATACCCCAAAACGGATTATTCGGCTCATCAGAAAAACGAACTGTAAGTAAACCAATTGTTTTTCCCAAGCTATTGTGTTTTAAGTGCTTTTGTGTGCGGATACGAATATAACAAAATTAAATTAGAAAATGTCCTTGCATATTTTCTCGTCTGTTCTTGTTTGGTAAGATTGTATTGTTCAAAATGAACGAACTGAGATAGCGTTAGTGAATTTCCAGTTTGATGCTAAATTAGTATTTGCTTTAAACAAAACTCACAGCTTCATTCGTGAATCTGTGATTAGTTTTAAGCAAATTTTGGTATAATCTACGTTCATTGGTGAAAGCGAGCGGTAATGTCATTATATTTTAATATTTTTGCGATTGGTTTTAAGTAAAGCGATTGCGTTAAGTAAAAGAACGCGACCGTGGTGAAATCAATCTTGCATTTAAATAGACAATCTTACGTTATTCGTGTATCTTTTTATGAACCGCTTTCTTCCGAGTGCGTACAGTTTTTTCAAGACATTTTAGTAAGCATTTGTTGAACATTTAAAAAGATCTGTGTGACGCCTAACAAAATCGTGACTCGTGATAAGGACCTTTAGTCTTTCGTAAAGGTAAGCGAGAGGCATTTTAGACCTAACCCTCGCCGATGAGTTAGTTTGGCACTCGTTGCGTCGTGTTGTTGATTTTGAATTCATGGTATAACAAATCCCTTGGATCAGGATTTGAGGTTTTACGCAAGTTACAATGAGCTTTAGTTGCTATAATTTATCGACTCCGAACCTCCGTAAAAATCTGACCATATACGTCGATTACCATCGCACCTGAAAAACTATGTGGTTTTTAAATTAATATTATTAAATCCCGAATGGGTTTTATATCATTTATCAATTACCTACACTTAATTTGTATTTACCGTATATCATACAATATCATATAAGGATTGACTCAAATGAAATTAACTGAAACTGAGGTAAATCAAGGTAAATCTTATGTATTGCTATTTTGCGACAAAACCCAAATGGATAAATGCCATGATTATCGTTACGTACTCATATTGAATTGAAACTTGCATTAATGAACACATGTGCATGTTGGCTGCATCGAAATAGATTAGACAACAATAACATCAAGTCGCATCTACTAAATCAGTACAAATAAATAATTTTCTTTGAGCATGTCACGAAAATCGACAACTTGTGGATTACATTCGTTATCGTGTTTCAAAGCAAGATCTGTTTATACGAGCTTTCTAAGCAAAGTGTCTACATTTAAACATTCAAATCACATGTATACACGCCTTTATAAATGATAATACGAATTAAATTGCAGTAATCCAATTTGCATTATTTACGATAAGTAATGAAAAATTATTCTCTAGATACGTAAAGATTCTAAAAGTTTCAAACAAGAAATTGACGGTATCCATGACAAAATACCCAAAACGATCAAACTTATACAAGAAATTTTACGTTACAAATCGTAAATTGAAATCTGACAAACGAAAAACAAAAATACTTTTACACTGTTAAAAAACTGTTGTACGATTATCGATTTCTTGAATTTTATATTTTTTAATTATGTTTGTAAAGTATGTTTTTACTTCATCAAATTTTATAAAATCAGTAAACAGTAAAATAATATGATATCTCATGAATGAAGGTGTTTGTTGAGCAAATTACTTTGTTAACCAGACTATTTAAGAAACAAATTCATTTCGTAAACTTTAGTAACAACTACAACAATGATACGTTTCTTTTGTATAAAAGATGTTGCAGTTTATCTCCTAATAAAAACTAAACTATAAAACGGTTACAGATACTTTGGCTTTTTTTGTAAAGTTTGCGTTGTGAAAGTTTAGTGTTTATCAAAGGAACTTTGGGGATATGGTAATATGTAAGGGCGTGCTGTTGGGAAACATCATGGCGCCACCATCCTTAACCATCCCTTTCTACGAATTCTAATAGAACTAAAGGCACGCACAAGATAGAAATGAGTTCTAAATTGTCAACTCACACGCTTTAGAATCTGTTGCTTTGTACAAATGTAATATTAAATTGGCATGGTAGATGGTAACGGAGATAATGTATTAACATGGAGTTAATTGTTAATGTACACAAAGACAATGCAGTCTTTGATTTAACAAAATTTCTGTCGAATAACAGTTCTTACGAGACAACATGGTATTACAGTACAAGACAAAATTGAAACTCAAATTTCCCCAGCGGGCTGTCGTATCCAAAAAAGATATTCAAACAATTCAAAATAAATTTCCCACAACAAAACTTTAATTAGTTTATGTACACGGAAAATTATTCTAAACGTTATATAGAAAACTGTAAAGCTATTCGATGACAACAGGTTTCCAAATAAGTTGAATAAAATTCTTGTTTTTCACCTTGCTTCGATTCTTGCAGACTCCTGCATGTAATTAAATCTGACGCTAGGTCGTATTTTTTCTATAAACAACCTAATTCCCAGAACACTATAACTTACAATCAATTGGTTAGATCGGCAATAATTTTCTTTTCTCTTTTCCAGTTCGAAAATTCGCTTGTCCCAATAACAACATACTATTATTTAACTTGTAAATTAAACAACCCAACGCTCTTAAATGCAAAATACAACAGATGGTAAATAAATGCCTCAAGAGGGGAAAAGGCTGTTTTGTTAATTTATTAACTAACTTCTTTGTTTAAATGCCAATTGTAGCTACATTAGTAATTTATGTATTCTTTTATTAGGATATAAAATGTCGAAAAGAAAGTGAAGATTGATTATTAAATGGCGAGCACTTAATCGAGTTTACTAGTGAGTTCAGTTTATGCTCTCCGTAGTATAGGTACAGGTTACGCAAAACGCAATTGTTACATTTAATTCGGTTTTTAAATTAATTTTTGATTACGACTTTATCCTTTTAAATTGTTATAATTAAATACTAACTACAACGATCATACGAGGATGTATTGATATCTAGTTAGCCTAGACCAGTTCCTTGCATAAACAAAATATTGCGTTACCATAGCAACGAACAATAACTTATTAGAAGTGTCAGTGTAAAGTTTGACGTCAAAAAATAAACCAGAGTCACGCAATAAATTAAATGAAAAAGATGTCCACCAAAATTGTGATTTACGAAGATAATGCTTAATACCTTTGGTGATCAATGTCCTTCGTATGCGACCGTCAAAAATTGGAATGCAAGCTTCAAAAGAGGTAAATTTTCCATTGAAGATGATGACCGATCGGGAAGGCCAGTTTCTGTGTCAGTCCCCGAAAATATCGATGCAGTTCATGACATGATTTTATCAGACCGTCGAATTGGGCTAAAACGGATATCTGAAGCACTGAATATTTCATACGAACGCGTTCATCATATGGTTCACGTCAATTTGGACATGAGAAAAATTGCTGCAAAATGGATCCCCAAATGTTTGAATGTTGACCAAAAGCGTGCAAGGGTAGAAGCATCGCGTTCGATCTGTGCTCGATTTGAAAACGATGTAGACTTCTTAAACCGAATTGTTACTATGGATGAGACTTGGGTACATTTCTACGATCCAGAAACAAAGCAACAATCGATGGAATGGCGACACTCTGGTTCTCCAAGACCTAAGAAGTTTCGTGTCCAAAATCTGCTGGAAAAGTTCTTGCTTCAGTTTTTGGGATTGCCATGGAGTAATCATGATTGATTTTTGGATAAGGGTAGAACAATAACTGAGATTACTATTCGACATTACTGACCACTCTACGGGAAAATATTAAAGAGAAAAGACGCGGAAAGCTATCCAAAGGTGTTTTGTTTTTGCAGGACAACGCCCCTGCACACAAATCTCATGTTGCCATGCAAAAATTCGTGATTTAGGGTTTGAATTACTAGAACACCCCCTTATTCACCCGATTTGGCTCCGTCCGACTATCACCTCTTTCCTCAACTAAAAAAAGTTTAAAAGGTCGTACATTTTCTTCCAACAAGGAGGTAATAGAAGCTGTGGAGGTCTGGTTTGCAGAGCAAGAAGAAACATTTTTTTTGAAAGGTCTAGAGACGTTGCAGGTTCGCTGTAATAAATGTATCTAATTAAGAGGAGAATATGTTGAGTAATGAAATATTTTGACATTGAAATTTTGTTTGGTTCTATAGTAGGCTAAGAATTTTTCAATATATCCTCGTAAATAAACTAAAAGTAAACTTAACTGTTTTAACAAGTTGTCGTTATAATATCTTTTGTCGCCAGCAGTATTCGAAAGTTATCAAAGGAATTATTTACCACTTTAGTCAGAAATAACCAGATATAAGCTATACGTCCAATAATTAATAGGCGGCGGTGAATTAAAATATAGTGATAAATTAGTGTCCGGCAGGTGAATTAAAAAAAATATTCCAAAAGAAAAACATGTGCTTTAAAAACTATATTTACGGTTGTGAAATAGATACTTCCTAATAAAAATATTTGTTCTTTTCTAAACTAGTATCGCGTGATTAATTAATTAGTTAAATTAAATTTATAAAAGGCATTTAACTTATATAGAAACAAAATTCAAGGATGTATAATGTCCAATTTTTTTGTAAATACGCAATTATCTAAAAGATATCTTACCTACTTTTATTGAAAATTCTCATCATTGTGCATTCGTTATGATCGTAATTTATTATTCAGAGCGCAGTATAAGTTTTTAAACTAACAATGCTACAAAGAACTACCATTTTTATAGTCATGACAAAATCCTTTTTCTTGATAAAAGATTGCGCAATGATTATCAAAGTACACTTACCATACTATTTAATATCCTTAAAGACGGAAAGTCTAACGTCATTGAAAATTATAGACCCATAATCATCTTGTGCAACTTTGCTAAAGTATTTGAAATGTTTATACTTTTTGAACAATTTTTTCACCATAGCAGCATAGTTTTCTGCGAAACCGTTCCACTACGTTTAATTTAGCCATTTTCACACAATTTGTCTCCGAGTTATTTATCAACAAGGTCAGGTCGATGTCATACATATCAACTTCAGTAAAGCGTTCGATTGTATTAATCATAATGTAATTCTACATAAGTTGCACAGCTTTAGTTTCACGGAATCATTTGTTCACTTATTTAATAGTTACTTACCTAACGAGTTTGGGAAATTTCCTCTCGGAAAAGTTAGGTATATTATTTTTTCTACTCCTATTCTAGAATACTAACATTCTAGATTACTTTTCAATTACAGAATATCTAGATTCCAAAACACCGTGCGAGAATATTCTCGCACTTTTTAGGGAATGAGCACAGGTGCGGCCATCTTGTGACTGCTAACATAAGGTTGCGTTTGGAGACAATTATTACAAAATCTTTCATTAACGATGCTTAATTGTAGTAATATCGGGTATAAATGATACAATTTAATTTTTAATTTTTAGTATAACTCATTTTTAAAGGTACCTATATACCAGAGTGGTTCGATTCAATTAAAAATACTAATTCATTGTTTATTGTAACCATATAAATACAAAATTTGTTTTAGTTATTGTCCAATTTTCATTCGCTGATGGAAGTATCGCAATGAACATACTACGAACCTAGCTTTTCTATATGACGAAGATTAAACAAGATTATAAACAATAGAACTAGAATATGTAATGTAAGAACAGAGTGTTCAACTTATTAAGTTAGTGTGTTGTTCACTATCATTAGTAAGTCAAAGTTCATCTTTATTGTTGTTGTGGTTAAACATTTGAAATGCTTTTTAAGTCATCGATAAAAATATTGGTATTGCGATGAAGCATCTATGAAATATAATGGACCCACAATTAGAGACAAAATGGTGATGTTAAAGCAGATACACCACACATTTACAGCCATGTAAACACATACAAAGTTTTTGAAAGACAAGTAATGCCCCTTACACCAGATTGAACGTAGGTATCCAAATGCAAAAATAATTACTTTTTACAGGATCAAGCGTAAAATTGACTTTTTAACCCCATTTTTGGGCGTAAAGTAGAACAAGTGTACTTTTGCGCCCGAGGGCTTTTGGTTTTAAATCGTTAATATTGATCTAATGTATTTGCTGGATGCAACCAAATCGCCATTATTGGTGTATATTGTATTGACTATTCTGTAATCAACTTTAACAATATTGTAATGATTGATACGTTTGTTAAAAAACTGTATTCTGTAAACGTTTATGTGCAATTCGCACTTCACACTTCACGGTGCTTCTATTTCACTGCATGAATGCAGCCATTCCTTCTTAAAACTTTAGTAGTGTAATCTCCTTAACCTAACCTTAATCATTTTTCTTCTACTTTTCCTCCTTTATTTTCTATTTGCTTATTTTAGTCCTGTTATCGCTTGTTCTCTATGATTTTGCATTCCATTTTATTATTTCATCGTAATCCTACTCCTGTATGACAAAACAGTTTTTATAAGGCTAAACACATTTCGAAATCTTTGTTTCGGGTAAGCATAAAATAAGTGTGTAATTTATTATTAATACTGGACTTGTATTTTAGATTAACAACATGTAGAATGCAATTCAAATAAGGTCGTTTATTTCCAAAACATAGGCCAGACTAGACCTTCACAATCATTAAAACAGACCCTAAATTGTCAATGTCGTCAATGGATAGCTGCGACAATTCCTCTCGCGGCAAATCCCAGCAATTTCAATGATTAAAGCCACCTAATTTTTTATATTATGTTAGGTATAATATTATTAATCAAAACAATTTACTTACTTTCATCATTAAAAATCTATTATTTGAGATTCTATAATAAATTTTAAAATTGTCCCCTTGTTAAAATTTTTAATTTTTAGGTTTGTGTTCGTCCCAACTTTTAGGAATACAGTTACTTTTTTGAAATTGCTTATTTCTAGATTTTCATTAATTGAGATAGCGGCCTTCAACATTGAATAAATCGACCAAGGTGTTGATGATTTAAATACTTCTGACTTCTCAAATAAATATGCTAGAAGCACATTTTTTGATGTTTTTGCCTTTTTCCGAGACACCACTTAATTTAATCTTCGTAAGTTTTTTAAATTTTTATCGATTTTGACCTCCTCAAAGGACTAGCGACCACTTCTGGTGGCGTACAAGATATCGACAAATCTTCCATGTTTTTGTTAAATAATAATTTCATGATTGCAATTTTACAATATGACAGTCACTGTGAGTGACAAATGAAAAATTATGTAAGGCACCTATGATGGTATTAATACAGTAGATTAACGCAATTTGTAAATGTTTTTACTTTTTGTATACGGAAATAATGAAACGTGTAAAATTATGTATGCAGCTCGATCGTAAAGCTGTTTTAGGCCCTCGTCCTGATTGTGCCAATTGGCACAACGTACGTTCCTCTGGGCCTAAAACAGATACTTTACGCCCTTGCTACATAAATAACTATTTTGTTGCAGAGTTTTAAAACCAAGGTGGTTTGCCTTTAAACATGCAAAAATTATCTTTACTTTACGGAATAAAAGGTTTTGTACTTATTTCTTTCAATTTATTAAAATGTTAATGCATAACTTAGATATGTATCACAGACTTATTTTATTTACAGAAATACACTGACGTACAAAGTTTTCTACAGATTTCAAATAAATTTATTCTTTTCTAATGAGCTAATGTGGTTTACAACTTGTTATTAAAGATTTCTGTCAATGAGTTGGTTGTTTTATTATTTTCAAGGTATTGATGAAATAAACCTTGAAAAAAAAGTTATCGACTTTATCGAAAGCTTATTCTATCCTGCAAGTAAAGCAAGCATTTACTTTGCACATAATGATAAATTACGCATCTCCTCAAGTATTTGTTTAAATACACATAAATTATTCGACACACAATGTATGAAACAATGTTTCAAATCTGCCAATGCATCTTGCAGGAATGCAATCAGATGCAACACACAAATTTGTTTATTTCTCTAGGGTACAATGCTTTCGGAGAAATCAATTCAATTATTTATCGCATCAATTATCTGCAATTAGATTAAACTTGAATAAGCAGTAATTTTTAATCATATACTTACCGAAAGTTGTAAGTTCATACACAAGTAAATTTATTTAATAAACGTTCGTAATAAAATAATAACTAAAAAACTAAACCAACTAAACACTATTAGCTGTGTTATTGTTAATTGATAAAGCGCAAATAAAAGGCATTGTTTTTTCCAACCTTAACCTAAATTCCAAAGTTAGTATAGTAACTACCACCACAAATAAAAGGTACCAACTTAAAATAGAGAACGAAACTAACACTATTGTAAAGTGTTTAACATTTTTTTATTGATGCACACTTTCTCTGTCGTAGAAAAAGTATAGTCTGCAACACGTTTGGAATGGCTATTCCGCACGAGTGGAATGTTTGTCACACGAGCCGAAGGCGGTTACAAGTTCCAAACTTGTTACAGAATATACAATTTTGTAACGAAGTAACTGTAGCAATAATTCATAAATAAATAATTTTACAGCTGCTCACGTCAAGGAATGAAAATCTTCGAACAACAATCCAATATACCGAGGGGCAAAAAAATTATGAACATTTTAATGTACGCGAAGTGCTGCTGGTAGCGCCCTCTACAATGTACATCAAAACTGTAATCAGATTTAGATTTTCATGCTAAAAAACTGGTGAATACCAAATATCGTTGAAATCGTGATTTTATTAAGGAAATATTACCAAAAAAACTTTTCAAAAATTATCTCTTTGACACCCTGTAACTTTTTTGCATGCACATTTGTTCTGAGGTAAGTTAGGTTTAATCGAGTTATTTTTAGCCCCAGAATATGTGGTTTAATTTATGACCTCCATTTTCGTTACATCCTGTAGAGTTAAATCCCAAAGAAATCCATTTAAAAGTAAACGATCAATTACGTAAACTTAACTCACGCATAACATTCAGTTAATAGTCTGTTCGCTAATAAGTCCCAACTTTTTCTTTTTAAATGTAAGCCATTGTTTATAAATTTTATTCTGCAAACTTTAGGCTATTAACAAATCCATTAGTTAAAACTCGAGCAAATTACTGTTCTTTTTCCGAGAACATTTATTACCACCGTCTTTTGACAAATGACTTTTGAATGATCTAGTTCTTTTATTTCGTACAATTTGAAACTTTTGCAGAAAATTATTCTACTCAAGCGTCAAGTTTGTTTCGAGTGTTTTTAGTAGATCTCTGATGCGTTGAGAAGGCAATGATTGTACCTAAACGAAAAGCATTTATTTAAACTAAGACCTTGTAATATAAGAAATAGGCAAAATAATAATTTTGTGAGAAATTAGAGATTAGTTTAGTCACACCAACCACATTCTTAAGACAAATGTTTTTCATCAGTGTGTCTGCCTTGCTTGAGCTTTTAATGAGAAAGGCATGCTGCGTAATTGAAATTTTGTAAATTAATTCAAGAACATCGCGCTACTGATTTATAAGATTTATAATTTACTAGGCGTACCGTAAACTTAATCGAATAATTATTAATTCAAAACCATTACTCGGTTTTAACCATTTCTTAAGCTATTTTCAAAATGAAACTAATTTTGACGTACAATTATTAAATTGATTTCATTGACGCTTATTTTATTTTAGTCTAACGACGGAACTAATATTGCTATTAATGACATTTTACTGTGTAATGTGTTTTAATACTTAATGAGAATTGGTCGGTTAAATTAACAAAGTTGCCAAAGTTTAAATTAAAGTGCGACGTTTCAGTGGATCAAAGTTTCAGCGTTACAAGAATGTGTCAATTTTTTTCGAATAAAAGTTTTAGTGAAATATCTACCCAAATAACTGTCAATCGATACAAAAGAGACGTGTTGTTAACTTCAGTAGAAGATAATTAGTTTTTTTGTAATTGCTCGAACTCGCTGTAATTACGTTCGGAAAATTTGAACTAAATGTGTTCTATTTGGTGTAGCCGGCGTGGCTTCGGTAAGTAAACAAATTACACCGCCCGATTGCAAAACAAGGAAGTTAATTAGGGAAATAAAACGATGAAATTATATAAGTGAAACGTATTTTAGGTATAAATCAATCAACCCTTGCGGTGTTGTACAACTATTGAAGTTTTCAACAATCGATCACAAGTTTTACACTGATTTACAATCTTTAAAAGAAACTTTAAACTAAGTTTCAGCAGTATTGTCAAATCCCCGAGCAACTACATTTGTAATGATCTATCATACCTTTTTATAAAACTAGATCAGTAAATCACTCTTTATAAAATAAATTAAACTTATCCATAATTAATTTTAAGTTGAGCATTTAATTTATCCTTCAGTTCTTAAGTTTAAGTTTAAAAAAACATTAGAAATTTAGTAAATATTAAGTATTTTAGTAGCAAAACGTTGGTAGAAACACGTTAATAAATACGCCACGCGCTCTACAAATATTTTTTCTTTAATTTGGGCTTCCGACGAAAATACCCGATTTCTATTTATTCTGACAATAACGCTACCAAATTGTTAATCTGCATTATCCTTGAGCTGGTTTAATCTAAATTAAAGAAATGAGATGTTGTTTTTCTAAAAAAAGTCTCATTAGATTAGTTTTTGTGATGCAGAGTAATTTATTTGAGAATCAAATCATTTGAATATTTGAATAATTATTGTATAATACATGATGGTTTCTTTTGTTTTGGGACGGCTAGAAGTTTATTGTCTTTTATATAGAGAATGCTGCCTGTTTCCTTATAAGTTTATGAATTCTTGTCGGACAACATTTCTTCTTCTTAGTGTTAATCTGCTTATATATTGGCTATATTCTATATTTTTTAATCAATGTCTATTTTTTATTTCTTAAACAATTCCTTCTTATTTTAGCACTTTTAATTCAATCTCTAGTGTTTACTGGTACTCTTCTCAGTGTTATCGTCTCTGCAGTTTCTAATAGTGTTTGGTCTTGTTTCTAATGTCTATGTTATTATTATTAGTCATATAGCGGCTTTATATATTTTGCCTTTATTTCTGATGTATTTATTTCTTCATATTGTCCTGTTTAGACATCACGCAATTTTGTAGGTTTTTTTCTTCATAGTTTTTGCTTAGGTCTATAACTTGCCCTATGCTCGTAATGTTCAATTTCTATTTTACATCAGAGATGATCATGTAAAACCTTTTAGCTGTTGTATTAAATTTGTTGACTAGACTTTGTAAATTATCTTCGTTTTGGGCCAATAACGCTACCTTATCTGCATAGAAAAGTATTTTAATCTCTTTGTTCCCTATCTTCTACTTTTTCCTTTGCATACTTTTTTTATTATAACGTCCAATATTAGGTTAAATAATAAGGGGCTTAAAGAGTTTTTTGTTTTAATCCATTGCTGACGTTTATTGGTTCTGTGTTGTCCATTTAATCTTGGTTCTACCGAGATATAAAAATTATCTTAGTCAAAGGTGGTTGTGGAATGTACAACGTTTGTCTTAGTTTAAATTTTTGAATATGTTTTGTTGTGTCAGAATTTGTCAAGTCATTGTGCTGAAATAAATAACTATACAATTTGTAAGTTATTGATGATGTCAACGTGTCAGTGACATAATAATTTCAAACGTAAACTAAGTCAAACGTTTTACATTTCACAACCACTCTTGACCAACATAATTTTGATATCGGTATATTGTTATTTTCACATGTGTTTAATTTGTCATTAAATTACGATTTATATTGATTAAATACGATTAAATAATTTGTGACCTTGGCCGTCAAATTACGTTTTTAATTCGATTTAATGCGCTCACTTTCGCTTGAAAATTTTCGCTTTTGCTGGTTTATTTACGTTATTAATGTCGTTTGTTTTACAATTTGTTTGGGAATATCTGAAGACATATTTATTGATTGTTGATTTTTTTTGTTTACATTTTGCCTTTTTTGGAATAAAATTAGCAAAAATTAGTGCTATTTTTCTCATTTTTTTACATTGGCCGTAAAATTCTGGCAGCAGTCCGCGTTTTCTCTAAAAGTAGATTTACCTACCGTATTACATTGAGTCGTCGACAAGCTCTCCATGATGTGCACGTAGTTGTGGGAAAATTTTCAATTAATTTTATTGAATTGTATTTAAGTGGATCGTTGACCTTAGTTTTTTGCGGTTATTTTACAATTTTTGTTCAAAATACTACGTAACTTTAAGGTAGCTGGGTGTAGTATTTTATGTTCTATTTAGACTTCAACCAGTTTGGCAATTATTACAAAACGAAATTTTCGTTGCGTCGTACCTGTTTAAAACATTTCTTAAAAAGATTTAATACGATTTTATCCAGCGGTTTATACAGCAAAAATTTTATGATGCAAAAATAATTTGGGGTTTTGACTTTATGCAATTTATGTTGTGTCGTTCAAGGTCAACTTATGCTTATTGACTAAATTAACTTAACGTAACGGGTGTAAAAACATAAACAACATTTTTTTGCGTATTCTAGTTTAATTAACAGATTGTAAATTTAGGAGTCACATGAACAATAAGTACTAATTGTGGTTTTGTGACAATTTTTATTACGGTTGTTTAAATTGTAGACAATTCATTTTTTAAATTTATTTTATTGTTTTTATTGTTATCGTGTAAATGTTATCAAAGGCAATAAATTATGTTAATTTTTCGTTTGTGTACTTTCAACTAGGTCTTAGAAGATACCCGTCTTTGTCAGCTTTTGGTCATATCCGTATGGCATCCACTGAATACCGATAAATTTATTAATTTATGACGACGCAACGACCTTTTGACACCACCCAAGTTAAATTGACAAAAGCAAATTTCTTGCGGACTATACCTAGCTTCTTCTAAGCTACGCTCATCCCCCTGATTATGTTACATTGTATTTATTAGCAATTTCATGCACGTAACATATTGTTTTGATCATATCTATCTGAACTTCTTTTATTATACAGAACATAAATTACCTTGATTTAAACTTAAGTCTTCTTATAGGAGAAGCTAATCTAACACACTAACCACGTTCAAAAGTTTGTTGTATCAAATGCTTTCTGTAGGTCGATCGACATTAAAAGGCTGGTTACTTGTATTGATGTGATTTTCGGTAACTTGTTTTATTACGAATACTGCGTGTCTACAAGATCATTCACTACTGAATCCATACAATATGTTTATTATAAATAGTAAAACAAATAAGGGTTAAATAAAAATAAAAAAACATATATATTCTATTCTAAAGATAACGGTTGCTTTTCACTCTATAAACATAAAAACTTCAAAAGTACTAAGGAAAAATTTGCGTTTACTAATACCACTCATCCCTTTGCTGCCTAACGCAAAGGATAACATTGAATCAATCCTTTCTTGTTCAAATCCTCTTTCTTATCTTTTCTCTACTTTTACGTTTATTTTAAACATCCTCATTGTTTTCTAAATTCTCACTTGTTCCATTTTTTCCTGTTTTAGCTAACTTAGATGATGTGGCAGTTGTAGCAAATTATAAAAAGAAGAGAGGACGATAAAAATATTGGAATGATACCTGGAAGGAAAAGGTTAAGAGTAAACTCAACTAAAACCAAGATATTTTAAAAGAAAAAGGGAGAAAGGAAAAAAAACAATTGTGGTTGGGAGAATAAGAGTTAAAAACTAGTTGACAAATGGAAGTATGTAGGATATACTTTATATTACAAAAATAAAGACAAAACACAAGTATGGCAGATGGTAAAACAAAATAAACTGCTTGTGCAGGTATAGAGAACAGGGAAAAGAAATAGTAAAAGAAAGAGGGTTTCTGATAAATTTTGGAAGAGCGTTATGGGTTATGGATTAGAAATATAAGGCTGGAAGGAGTGGGAATAACTGAAAGTAATCAGCAAAGATATTGAAAATAAACATGGCGAAAGAAGTTGTGAAGTTAGAAAAATAAGAATTCAGTCAGAAAAGTAAGTAGTACAATAGAAAGAAGATATGGAAAAAGCTGGTCAAAAACAGTATATTACAAGAGTGTTGGAAGAAAGTAAACAATTGATGAATAATAATGGAGCAAAAAGAAAAGAAGGAAGTATTAAGGTAGAATAGGCGTGGATCTATAAAAGTTGGACAGGAGAAGATCCGTGGAACGAAGTATGGAAGCGGAACTGGTCATGAGGGATACAGTTGTAAAATGTCAGGAAAGAAGAGCTAAAATAAAAATAAAAAGTTTAATAAAGATATAAGGAAATTTAAATACTTAAGGCAAAATCTAAGCTTAAAACAGAAAAAAATAGTCGTAAGGGTAAGGTGTGGAAACAAAATAAAAGGTAAATAAATATTGGATAACGGACGATTAGAAAAGTGTAGACTGTGTGGAGAAGGGTAGGAAGATCTAGAGCACATAAAAATAATTGGAAAGAGCTTAAGGCAAAAGTAAGAAAGAGAAGAGCTATATTGGAGGAAGGATAGAAAAGGTTGGACTGGATGAAGGAGATTTTGGAGCAACAAAAAACAAATAGGGTTGGTACAGCACAGTTACTTATTTCAAAACTTTGGCCCAGTTAATATTGTGTTTTTTTTCATTTGAGTGACATAAAGTAAAATGTCCAAAAGTCATTCATAAAACTATACAAGATTTTACTTTGAGGTATTTTGCTGCTACCTAATGACAAACGTTCCTTTAATGAGCTTCTAACAACAACTCATAATATTATTTTTATTACAGAGCCCGGATTAGAGTTTATAACAGGTGATACATGTTGCTCTATTTCCCTTCATTGACTCGTAATACCAACGAGGCTCTAGGCTTTTTAAACGTTATTTAATTTCAAATGTAAATTGTAAATAGTTAATAATTTAATTTAAGTTAAACCACAAATAAAGGTAGATTTAATATACCTGAAAATCCCTGATGGGCTTTTTACAATTTGGGCTGAATGTGGTAACATTTACTAATTCCCGAACAACACAAGTCGGTCTAAATCGCATTTAAAAGATGTCAGAAAACATCTAAACTCGTCTATGGAAAAAATTAAATATAAAAGATGTAAATTAAATGATGTTATTTAGATTTGGGTAAGATAGATGTAATAAAGATGTATGTTAGACGCAGGAAATATGATGTTCGGTATTAGATTTAATATAGATGTATGTTAGACATCAAAATGTGATGTATTGTATACATAATGATTTACCTACAAGAAAATGGTCTAATTGATTTATAATTTAGATGTAATTTGAATTTTAGTCAAAATAAGGTTAAGATAAGGTTTAGATAGTAAAATTTTGTCAAACAATAAACATTTTAGAAACAAAGTTGATTGTATGTTGCCTTACACTTTTATTTATGTTTTCTGTTTCAATTATATTTAGAAAACTTCAATTTACATACGGCTAATTGTAAAATGAAATAAAAGGTTGTAATTGTTTAATGGATTATAAAAAATTTGCCGTGTCTTTGAAAGTTTGGAGGTAACCCAAATGATTCCTTTAGTAAAGTACACGTGAACGCTAATAAAGCAGTAATTAAAAATATTAACAAATATTAACTGCAATAACTTGCTTGTTTTGCAAACGTGTGAAGAAATCCTACGCAAATTAGTTGAGTCGCCTGTGTTTGTTTTGTCTATTATATACGTGCTTTTTAATTTAGAATCTTGTTGAATCATTCAACGATTCAACGGTTTACTGTGGTCATTGATTGAGTGTGCTGTTTGTGTCTTTGTTTTAAAGGTAAGTTTTTTGTATTAATTTTCCAAACTCATAAAATTACTTGCACAACTACTTGCATTTTGATGGATTTTGTTTTTGGTTGGCGATTTATGATTATGAAGCATAAACTCATCCAACATCTAAATCTGGTCACAAAACCGCGTTCTTATTTAGAATTGCATAGATATTAATCATTTTTGAGCTTAGGTAGGTAACCTTATTACCAAGCTAAGAACGGCTTTGTAAATCAACTAAATTTCGGAGATTTTGTTCAGTCACGTGAGGTAAGGTATTTATAGTTACATTAATGCGTTATCAAAATGACATCACACGTAACAGCTCTAGAGCGAATTATTTGTTTTTAACCTTGTTTAATGCAATCCTTAACATTGCTTTAAAAAAATGCTTAATGCTAATAAGTTTGATAGGTCAAATAATTGTTTTTAATTATAGCTGCAGTGTTTACTACAAACCAGACGATCTAAACATGCTTAATATTAGAAAAGCACTCCGGATTGGTTACGCCTTTCTAATCAGAGATACAATTATGGTAAAAAAAGAAGAGAAGAAAATAAATAGTAAAAAATACAATGTAATTCAATAATGTACGTAATATATTTTTTTATTTGTCTTATGAATGGTATATTAATGTTTAGTTTCATTTCTGTTATGTTGTTACTAACGTTTGTTTAAGTTGCTTTAAATTTTACACTTGTTTTGTACTTTATCAATAATAAATGATATTTTTGTGTAATATTTGATTTTAGTTTGTTCTGTAAATCATTTAACTTAAGTCCGTATAACTTTTGTTTAATAACTTATTAAATACATTGATGTCTAAATTTAATCTACATAGTGATATCAAATTGCAATCTATTTCTTATGTTTTATAGAGTCAAAAAAAATTATTAATTTATGACTTCTATTTGTGATCATAAGTTACAGATATAGACCTCTATTTGTAATCTAATCAAGCAGGTAAAACTGTAATCGAAATTGGACGTTTTATTCAGGTAAAAAAATGAATGTGTTTTAGACGTCTACTAAAGTTATATTTTAATTTTATCTAAATCGGATGCAATATAGACGTTAATCACGGGGACATTGCGATGTTGAAATGACATCGCACAATCAAGCAATTGTGACCATCTATAGACGATCATAGTGACATTAATTATATATTTTTTAGACGTATACGTGTTCTTCGGGTTATTGGTGTCATACGGCGCAGTGACGCATTTTATTCTACAAGAACAACAATTTTAGAAATTTGTAAATTATTATAACAGTAAATCCTGCGTTACATTTTTCAGCTAAACGTAACATATACAGTCCTCGCACGCGAAAACAGTAAACGTAGAAACAAAGAAACTGTAAATTCTAAATCTCAAACATTTTCATTTCCTAAATAAACATTAAAAAACACAAACAAAGCAACAAGTATATAAAATTCTTTAAAGGTTATCAGACTCAAGTTTGTTATTAGGTATTAAATTGAGTTGTAAATTTAAACCAACATGCAGAATCGGGGTGGAATAAAAAACGTGGCAATTCAATTTAATAAAACAAATAGTAAAATTCAAAACCTTTTACGTTTATGTTTAAATAATACAAATAAATAAAAACTTTTTAAATTCGTGTTTAGATTAATCCATATTTTAGAGAACGAGCTTGCAAAAAAATACGTTTAGTTTTTATAAACTGAATGGGTTAAATTAATCACATAACAGTAAGCAGCTTGATTAGATGGAGGACTTAAAATCTCATGAATATTTATAAAACGTCGAGTAAAATCTGCAGTATTTAATTTTCTTAAGCACGCAATAAACAAGGTGTTGTCCGCTTGTCAAATAGACTATAGAATAGTAATGTTTACTAACTCTGAATATACATACACAAGGGAGCTTTTATCTGTGCACGCAGCTGAGCATTGTGTTCTGTATGTGGACAGAAACAACAAGAACGAGAATCGTTGCGATTCGCGAATGCGGGGTTAATGTATGCAAGGGCACGGTCAGTGAATCCACTTGGGGTACGATTCAAGCATGAAAGAACAAAAGGATTCACTCTGGTTAGCATAATCACATTACTTAGAGACACGTCATTGTTCTACTTAACAAAAAAAACTAATCGCCTCTTCGATGCTGTCGAAGAAGACCATAAGACAAACCCTTCGATGTTTTTTTTTTTACTTTTTTACACGTAGTTTATACAACTAGTCAATTCCTTTATTTTTATAAAACAAGACAACAAAGCCAAATATTACGGTTTTCAAGTTAGTAAATAAAAATGTGAGTCAATTCATTATTAAATAAAGTTATAATTTTCTGTATACATTTACCTACAGAAACATTATATAATTATATATGTAAATATTCTTGTTTGTAATTTTAATTAAAACTATTTTTCGTTAGACGCAGCAGTGGGTTTAGAAATTGCTTCAGTTTTTACTAGAGAGTGCTGGAAGAAAGACATTTCAACTTACAAAATGGTTTAGACTTTAATGTTCAGCTACATTCATTTATATTTAATTTTAAATAGCACTCCTTAATGTAACTTATATCTAATTGTTACACAGGGTAAATTTTAGTAGTGTACACCTCAATAAATTCATCTCAAGTAATTAATGATATTCTTACATTGTATTGGTGCTTATTTCTACTAATGAAAAAATTAGTGCCAGTTTACTTCAACCTTGATCAGTATAAAATATCGCAAATAAAATCCTTACAATTTCTACATTAACAAAATTCTTTTCAAAAAAATGTTACAATACGATTAATCGAATTTCACTTCATAGTTTGTAATATTTGGAATTGTTTTGTGGAGGCTAACAGTGTATAGATGATATAAATCTACAAGAATATAAAAAGTAAATTTAAAGCAGAAAATGGTATAGGATTGTAGGTGTGGAGTGATTATTATATAGAGACGATGGCAGGTCCTTAAAATGAAAAAGTGGAAAATTAAAAAGAGGTGGTGAATATATAGGTGAGAAATAAAACAAGATAGGAATAGAAAACCGTTGAAACAAAGAAAAAGTAGAGCAATGGAAATGGACAAGATAAACAGTAAGAGAAAACATTGTGAAAGATTCTTTAAAAGAATATATGAAAAGCAAAGAATTTCTAAAACGGTGGAAAGAGGTGGTAATTTTTGGTCCAATATATAAAAGAAGAGATAGAAAAGAGGTAAAATGTATACAGGAATACAAGTATAACAAACATGGGGTACAAAATCTATGCGATGAAGAGACCACTATCAAAATATAAGAAAGAAAAGACACCACCGAATTGGAAATCGGATTTCAAAAAAAGGGGTATTGATAGATAACATTATACATTTTAAGCAAATTAAAAACAAAAAATTGGGACAAAAGATAGTGAAAGTATACAGGGCGGTTCACCGGGAACCGCCACGATTGTTTATGGACATTAGAAAAATTCTGAAAATTTGCGAACATACTCAAATCGATGCGGGTCATTTAACCAAAATATTTTAAAGTTGATAGAACTTTGGTTTTGCCGGAAATATGTATCAACTTGCTTATTTTAAATAGAACACTCTATATATTACTGCATCTTTAGATTCTACGTCTAATTTAGGCATATTTTATGTACAATGTCACATACCTCACCTTAATCGCTTCTGACTTATTTAATGTTTTATCTCAAAATTGGCGTTTGCGGACCAAAACTAATTTGAATTATCAACTATTCAAAAACATTTTTTAATTGGTTTGTGTATTTTTTATTTTAAGTTGGGTCTGTTTGAACAGTATTTGTTGCAAAGTTGTCAAAAAAATTGGTATCAAAATAGTAGTTTTGAAAATCGTCAAAGGTCAATTTTTTCAAATGGAACATACCGATTTTTATATTTTTATCTCATTCGTGGTCCAAAATAAGGGTAAGTTTGTACAACATTGAAAGTTTTCTATAATCGTTCTTACTGCGCTTCGTGGGGGTTTTCGTTTTTCTGGGTATCGGGCAGTAAACGTCTCAAATGTTTTTGACAAAAATTTGTTGTATTCCCTATAAATAATAAACGAATCAAATTATTTTGTTTGTATAGTTTAGGCGGACCGGCATGTTTGAATTGAATTCTCGACCACCAGCACAGTCAACTAATAATTAATTAGCGTAAAAATAATCTAACGGGTATTTGCGTTTGAAAACTGTTTATTTGCCAGTATGTCGACAAGTACTGATCTTTCGAATAATCAATGTTATACAAACTTACCTTTATTTTGGACCACGAATGAGATAAATATATAAAATCTGTATGTTTCATTTAAAAAATTGACCTTGACAATTTTCAAAACTACTATTTGATACCAATTTTCAAACACTTTTTAATTTTTTGACAATTTTGCACAAATACTGTTTAAACGGATACACTTAACATAAAAATACACAACCAAGTAAAAATGTTATTGAATAGATGATAATCAAAAGATGTTCCATTTAAAATAAGCAAGTTGATGCATACTTCCGGTAAAACCGAAAGTTCTATTATCTTTAAAATATTTTGGTTTGACTTTGGTATGTTCGCAAATTTTCAGAATTTTCTTATGTACAGTTTTTCCATAAGCCATCGCGGCGGTTCATGGTGAACCACCCTGTATAGCTCATTCTTTATATAAGAGCAGAATTTGACAGTGTTCACAGGAGAAAACTAGAAAAATTAATAGAAGCAGATAGAAGTAAATATGCTTAAACGATATACAGATAATCAAAGCGATAAGTGAAAATGAATAGAAAATAAATAATAGTCTTTGGACCAAAGGGGCTGAGCTATGGTCTCTTGCATTATACGTAGTAAATTTGAGAGAAACGAAAAGTGGAGGAGCAGTTTTAATTATAGTGTTAGTGGCAAAGAAAAAAATTTAGATTATGAGATAATAAAAAGTAACAAGATTTTTAAACAAAGAAACTTCAAAGTAAATGGAAAGCAAAAATATTAATTTTTCAAAAAAGAGAAAATAAAGGACAAAAATGTCTAAATGAGGTAACATATCTGAGATTAAGCTAAAAGATGACAATAGTATCAAGTGTATATCAAAAATTAGAAAAAAAATTAAATAGGATAGTAGGACAGTGTGTAAAGGAGAAAAAGTTATGAGAAAGGAGATGGAAGGGACAATATAAATGTTTGGTAAATTGGTAAAAACATATGGGGGTGGAGAAAAGTACAGAAAAAGACAGAAGACAGTAGATTTAGATAAGGATACGTCAAAGAGGAAATAAAATTGGAAACAAATTAGAATTCAAGCTGGGAATAATGCAGTGATATATGGAAAACTAATAAGGAAAGTGAAAAAATGGAGTATAAAAGAAATAGAAAAACTAAGGTAAAAATAGTTCGAAAAAGATAAAACACATAGATTCCAAAAGAAGAGCAAAGATAAAATAATGAAAATACAACATGAGATATGGAGAGGTAGAAACAGAAGGAGTGCCAAAATAAATAGTAGAAAAAAATATAAAAAAAACTGATTGCCAGGTTGCTGTGTGGAAATGAGGAAATTGATAATAAATATGTTGGTAAGAGAGTGAGAAAAAGATTTGTAGAATATGTGGTCAGATATGGGAAAAACTAGAGACATGATGAGAGGATGAAAAAAATTAAACAAGAAGAAGGAGAGTGAAGAAAGATTCTGCATGAAGTAGATGAGGAACTGGGTGCAAAAGGTGATAGAGGAAGAAGATAAGAAAATAAGAAGTTATGTATTTAATTATATTACGTGATGGGGAGAAATAGATTTGGAAAAGATTCTTGTCAATTTTAAAAGACAAACAAATTATACTATAAACATACATAGAAAAAATAAAATTTTTTTTTGTGGTATTCCAACATATAACGTGTTATTTAAAAGCCATTATTTATTTGCAGCTTAATTGATCACCGCTTAAAAATGGCACCTTTGGAGAAGCGGAGAAATGCGGATAAGTTGATAAAACCTCTGTAAAATGGATAACATCGCTGCATTTTTGACAGTAAGAAACGCTGCAGAAGAAAAGTTTAAAGAAGAAACGGTAAACAATTATGTACAATACGAAGTTTAATTTAAGGTTGGGTTTAAGATAACTCACTGATCTTGGCTTAGCAACGTTCTTGGAATGAATTTAGATGGTGCAAAGGACTCTCTATTTTCCTATGTTACTCAAAACCTGGACGAAGGAACTTTGATTAAAACGATGATGTTGTCAACTGTAGCGAAGATTTTGACTCGGTTAAAATACTCTCATTATTGCCCGTGACTATAAGAGCATAAGAAATTAAAATTGATTAAGATCTACAATAACACAGATTAAACCAAATATAACGAGAAGATACAAATAGTAACAAAAATAGATTTTATGGCATCAATTAGAGTCCTGAGATACGGATGTAATATTGCGTTTTACATCTTCCACACTTTTGCAATGCCAGTAAATTTTATAAGCAATTAACAAAAATGGGTGCCGCAAAAAACAGCTTTTTTTATGTTAAAAAAGATTACAATGGACTTTTATAAGAGCAGGTAAACCTATTTGTAAGAAATAATCTCCCATTTGTTACCAAATACGAAAAATGTAGTTATGCCGTAATAAAAGGTGAACATCTATGTCGATGACATGCAGAACAAATGGTATGAAATCTGAAAGAACAAAAAGTTATCAAATCATCAGTGTTTTGTAACACAGCGAAGATTCAGTCAAAATAAAATTGGTGCAATCGATTACGCCGGTTTGCGTGGTACGCTGGATTGCAGAGTCTATTGAATTGAATATTTTCGTGCCTGTTACGGCCATAGTTGTGGCTGGTATAAATGTTTTGCTTGCTTTGCAAAGCGCAATCTATGGTGGCTATTGTTCACACTAGTAGTTTATAGGTGTGGACTTTTTGATTTGGCCAACCATCATTAATGGATTATTAATGCAATAAAAGTGCTTACGAAATATAATATGTAACTATTCTCTATGGAGATTGGATAAGATGATAGTTTGGAGTTTGATTAAAGTTAGTCGCTTTCATTGAACGTTGAAGTATTCACTTATATTTAGGGTTTCTAAGTTAATTATGTATCAAAAATTTAATTTGTAGGAGAACTTAAAATTAATGTGGTAAATACAAAAAAACTAATTTAAAGTTTTATTGAGTAAAAGAATGATATAAGGATGTCGTTTTTCTGCCAAATTCATACATCCTTCTATCTTACGGTAGTTATTAAAACGTAAATCGGGAAGACCTTACTCAGCAACAGAGAAAGGATGCTTGCATGTAGTTTTCGTAGTAGCCAAAAAGTGAGCCTTATAACCAAAGAAACAAATGAGACTTTAAATTCATGAATATATGAATTGATTTCTAAATAACCTTTTGCTGGGCACAAACCCATGATTAGCAATAGAGCACAGTTATGGCCAACAGGGTTTCGCCAGTTTACACTTTCTTACATTCACTGGTTCTTCAAGAAGATGACTTGCTTTTAAGATAGTACTGGCTGCTAAACTATTAAAGTGCAAGTTATGGTGAAGTGGTCCAGATCGTTCATGTCAAACAGTTTCAAGGCTTACTTGCAAAAATAAATAAGTAAAATTTTTTAAAAGTTATTCTCATTTAAAAAAAAGAAGAAAACAAGTGACCGGATCAATATTTCTAAACTCTTTTAAAAGGTAAAAGTAGAGATAGTGATCCCATTTTTATAAAGTCCTCTCGTCTAACTAATGCAACAAATTACTAAAATTCTATATGGCCGTTTTCATATTTATAACTATCAAACAGTGTAATTGATACTTGCATTTCTTCAACCAAGTTACCCTTTTGTAGAAATTAAAGTATTTTATGGCCGGTAGAGGTGATAGACATGATATTATGGAGTTGCGAGTGTTTTTTGCCGAAGAAAATTTGTTCAAAATGGTTTTTGCCTCTGAACTAAATTTTGACTTCAAATTTGTTCCAAGATTAGCAAAATGTTTCTTGGTTTTAACCAACCGGTCCGTGCAATTAAATTTTACACTAACGACGGTTGGACTAACAGTTCAGTTTGTTGTTACAATCCAAGGTTTTAACGATGCGGTAGTGATTTCGAAACATATTCCAGACTTGTGAAAAACAACTATTAGTTTGAGTCAATTTTTTAGTTAAGATGATTTGCGGCACTTCCGTGGTAGTCAGTGAACTTCGGGTAGTAACCTAAAAATATATTTCGCCTACTCCATTCGTAATAAAGACGCAATTTTTTTGAGCTAAGCTCAAGCTTTCTTTTGCTAGTTGTAATAACAAAGAGTGCTACGTGTGTGAAACTAGAACTTTAGATGATTGAAATAAATCCATACCTCTTAAGTGGGTCTCATTTTAAACAATTATTATTAAATAATGTCAAACTCATTAATAAAAAAGTTTAATATTTAATAATAAGCGATTGCTTTAATAATGGCCGAAGTATTTTAGACCTTTATTTTTTTTATTGTTTTGTTGTTAAATATTAAACATTTTATAAGTGTGTTTAATATTATTTAATAATAATTGTTTAGAACTTTAGGTTTTTTTCTAGAGCAGGCAACAACCATTAGTTACTAGTAAATACGAGGATGTATTGATATCTAGTTAGCCTAGACCAGTTCCTTGCATAAACAAAATATTGCGTTACCATAGCAACGAACAATAACTTATTAGAAGTGTCAGTGTAAAGTTTGACGTCAAAAAAGTAAACCAGAGTCACGCAATAAATTAAATGAAAAAAGATGTCCACCGAAATTGTGAAAATCGAAAATTGGAGTATCGAGCCATCATCAAGTACCTGTATTTAAAAGGGTTAAGAGGTAAGCAGATTTACGAAGATATGCTTAATACCCTTGGTGATCAATGTCCTTCGTATGCGACCGTCAAAAATTGAAATGCAAGCTTCAAAAGAGGTAAATTTTCCATTGAAGGTGATGACCGGTCGGGAAGGCCAGTTTCTGTGTCCCTGAAAATATCGATGCAGTTCATGACATGATTTTATCAGACCGTCGAATTGGGCTAAAACGGATATCTGAAGCACTGAATATTTCATACGAACGCGTTCATCATATGGTTCACGTCAATTTGGACATGAGAAAATTGCTGCAAAATGGATCCCCAAATGTTTGAATGTTGACCAAAAGCGTGCAAGAGTAGAAGCATCGCGTTCGATCTGTGCTCGATTTGAAAACAATGTAGACTTCTTAAACCGAATTGTTACTATGGATGAGACTTGGGTACATTTCTACGATCCAGAAACAAAGCAACAATCGATGGAATGGCGACACTCTGGTTCTCCAAGACCTAAGAAGTTTCGTGTCCAAAATCTGCTGGAAAAGTTCTTGCTTCAGTTTTTTGGGATTGCCATGGAGTAATCATGATTGATTTTTGGATAAGGGTAGAACAATAACTATATTATTGACATTGAAACTCTCTTTGGTAATATATTAGGCAAAGAATTTTCAACATATCTTCGTAGTTTTTTTGTCAGGACATACGCCCCTTAATATAAATAAGGCTTTCTGGAAGTAGTCACAGTCGTAGTCATTAAAAGTTACTGCTAATAGCAACCGGTTTTGTATAAAAAAGACAACTTTTGCGTCAAAAGTAGTAAAGAAAGGTCTAAGAGTGCTAATTTTTGAAGGAAAACAATTTTAATTAGTAAATAAGTTTTGTTTTAAGTTAAAAACCACTAGAATTCAATATTGAAATTTTGATATCGTTAGTCAAATTGTAAAGAAGAGTTCAAATCGATTGTGTGTAATAAATTTTAAATTATCTAATATTAATCCTTTAATGTAAGAAATTATCAGATGTAAAATTAAATTTATTGTCCACCCGGTTCTTTTACATTGTAACCTACATTTAACCCTTTTTACAAATTTGGTTTTAGACGGTGTTATATTATATATGCAGACATCGCAGCAAGGGATATCGATAAAGCTGAAGTCTCTTATGTAATATAGGCGGATTTATCTCAAGCCTTTTACATCATAAAATACAATTTTGTTGAGTATCACCTCAATTTTTTTTCAGTAAAAACTTAATTATTCACGTTTACACATCGTTTTTGGAAATGCAAATTTTACAGTTTTATGAATGCAAGATTTTTTTAAAATATTCGAGAAACTCCTGAACGCACAAATTATTGATACGTTTCTTATGTTTTAACGTTTCATCTCGAGCATAAATATAACGCCAATTTATTATACACAGGAAATGTTCTTATTTATCAAAAAAAAAAAAAAACGAAATGAATGTATGCTTTTAGAACATTTACGGTTTTAAGACTTCAATATATCTAAATCATTGGTTAACCTTTATATAATGGAAAATACTAGCTGTCATATAACTACTGAAACCGGTAATCTCTTTTTGGCACTCGGTGAAAGATATGAAAAGCGCCGCTTTCAGAACTCTTCAATTTGTATCAATATCAAAATCTTTTGAACTTTTAGACGGTATGAATTAAATAAATGTCAAATGATATCATTTGTGATTGTTTAATGTTGCTTGATGAACAGGACTTGAAGTGCCACATATTTTTTTTTTATTCTGTAAAAAACTATTATTTCTTTTTTTGTTATGTGAATAAGTATGTCTGTTGAATCGATAAACGTTTCACTAATTAATTTGCATTAAATAAAACAAGTCAATTATTACAGAAGGGCTTTTGTGTTAATGAAAATGGTTTTTTCGATCTTATCATGTCACGTAGGTACGAAAGTTTACAACATGCTGTTTACAAATTTAACTTTAACCGTCCCAAGAGTAAATAAAATTAGGAAAAGTGTTTTTTAGGAAAAAAGTCTGTTGTCTATAAAAAGAAATTACTGTTTTATCATTTCTAAACTAACGTTGTTCTTATGTGGATATTTCTTTAAATTAAATTTTATGTAAACACGTCAATAAGATCTGTAAAACTAATTAATGTAAAATTGTTATTTCTGTAGAATTACTAAATAAAGAAAAAACTAATACTAAACTTAAAACAAATTAGCATTTAAATTTAATCGTCAAATTTATAGTTCAATGATTAAGACGATATTAACAATTTTAATATGCTATAAAAATTATTGTCTTTTCAGTTATTATTACTATTAACAACTAGTTTCAACTTTTTTAATAAGTTTCCAAAATTCATAAAAAAAGAGTCAGCGTAGAAAAGTAACAAGATTAATTTTTGATTTCTTGTCGATATGTCCTTGTCGATTGTGTCCTACAGCTAGAATCATATTCTTAAGATTTAGGTATTTAGTTTTTATTAGAAAAGTAAGACTTGTGGTCGTTGTTGAGTCACATATTTGTAGTAAGAATCTCTCAAATAATAGCTGTTAAAAAACTCTTATAAAGTGGATAGTGTACAGTAGATAAAAATATTGCCAATTTGGAACATTTTATGTGAGGTATGTGGAGAATTTTCATCCAATAAAGACAACTTTTGTCCTTGATATTTCCATATAATTAGTGTTGCTAGACAAATAAAAATATATGTTATAAGGGTTATCGCACCCGAGGAATTGATTTCGTATTTAGATAAACAGTTTTTGTACTACATAGGCATTTTTTAAGTGTCGCATATGAAATTAATCTGCCAAAAACTAGCTATCATTACAAACTAATATTAAATAAATTGATTGCAAAATTAAAATTGTAATTCAGTTTGTGAATATGCAGTGCGTGCAAGTTGGTGATAAGATCCATGACGTGTTACACCATGAACTCCACCAACGAACTCTAACTTGCTCAATGACGAGGGGTGAATTGAGAATTGTTCTCACTTACCTTTAATGACGATTAAAGGTCTTTAATTTAAATCACAGTCGGGATTGCCAGGCGCCACCCTAATCTTTTACATATATAAATTAACTAAAAAAAGGGAGAAACGTAAACACTTGATGCAATAAAAGAGTAAAATCTTTACTATCGGTTCTCTATTAACTTTATATTCTACACAAGTTATTCCACGGTGTCTTAATCCTAAACCGTTTTTGTATCATTACTACAATTAAAAAATCACATGTACAAACGGACCCCGGTACCGGAAGAAACGAAAGATTTTTAACCGCGTTCTTAACACTATTACAAATTTGGTTCGAACATGCTGAACCGCCGAACAAAATTTAATACACAAAAAACAAAAAAAATAAGATTACTCTAGACGTTACCTAATCTAAGTCACTTAACACAAAAGTTTTTCTGAAGTAATGAAGTAGAGTACTTACAGTTGGGGTTTTTTTTCTTCTAATCCATAAACGAAATAAAATCTACTCGGAACCATTGTGCTAATCCAAAGATCTCGTTAAGTAATGCATTCTTCTTACGATTTTGCATTTTTTAGTATCAAAAAACTCGCGTACTTAAAAGATAGTCTATCAACCGCAGGGCGGTTATTTTAATTATAAACTTAGTCGAACGATACTCTCTTGCACTTAGCTTAACTGTGCACTCGCGCTCGATAATTTTGCACAAAATTAATTGTACCCTTTGGCACTTAGGCGGTTGTTTAAATTTTGAAAACTACATTAATCCGCGCTATTTGGTACATGTCTAATAACTATATGTCAATCGTCGAGAGTCTGCTTAAGAGGCTTATAAAGCGACACCATATTGATGAAATACGCATTTACAAATTACACATTTATTACAATAATAAAAAAATTGTTTTTACGAAACGATTCTAATTATTGTTAAAATTGTAGCAAAGCCTAATAAAATTACCTAAATTTAATTTTTGTTTTTTTTGCTAAATAAGATTGTTAGGTTCCTCAAATAGTTTTCCCTACATTTTTAAAGTCATATGGGATATATTTTCACAAAATATATTACAATTATTTGTACTGTTATAGTAAAACTTAAACTCAGTTTGAAACATTTATGGTTTGTTTAGATGCGACATCTGTAAGGTTTCAATAAATGTCGCAACACTGCAATGATATAAGAAATTGCATCCTGAGAATACTGCAGGTAACTGAAACTTAATCGTCACGTCATTTTTATGTTTACAGTCTGTGTTTTGATAGTTACAAATTAGTTTTGTGGTGCGTTTATTTCCTGCATTAATATTAAAAAATCTTGTATGTATTTAAAGAATAAAAATGTACAAATTCTTAATTTATTTTTAATTAATACAACTAAATTTTATTAGACTTAAAATGAACAAATTTAGTTGTTTTGGCTCTCTAATATATATTTAATTTAAAATGTACCTTTCAGAAAAAAACAGCTATTTCCCTAACGCATCCTCAGGCTTTTTATCTTGGTTTTACTTACTGTATTTTCCATTAAAAAATAAATACATACAATAATTTGCAACTGACTAAATATAAGTATGTAAAAATAGATATGTATTCATTAAATTACTGTCTCACTGCGACAAACTCAAGTTTTCGCATTTCATTATTTTAAGCACTTCAATAAAAAAAAACCTAGCAAAATTATTCGCTCTCCGGAGGTAGTTTTTCTTTAAAGTGTTGTTAAATTGTTGAGTAACAAACAAATATTCACATGCGATCCACATTGTTATTTGTAAAAATAAGTACTAAAACTCTACCATTCTAGCGATAAACAACTAGTTTCATACTAAATACAAAAAAAAAAGTTCTGAACTATTATAAATTATAATCAAAACAAAAACTATTGTCAGAGGCGCAACAAATTTTGGGTAACTGCTTTGTCATACGCAAAATAAATTTTGATAATCACCTTGATTGGTCACTGAGTTGAAAAAAGCCATAAAAAAATGTTCCGTTCTTTAATCTTCAATATTCATTAACCCGAAAGTTATTAAGTTTTTAATTTTTAATAATATGTTTGATAAAACTCACGATATTTTTTATAGAAACCTTACTGGACTGAGTTGAATGAATGTGTAACATAATATAACATCACATTAAAATTGAAAATAAACAAAATGCGAGCACTTTTATTAGCATTGAGTCAGTGTTCTACTTTGCGACGTTGTCATATTCAATTACCCACATGTTTGTAGACATATATTTTCGTGAAGACGTAAGGGGAAAACTAAACGGTTTCGAAATTTGTCACGTGGTGAATAGGACTCTTAAAAAGTAAACTTAAAACTATTAACACTCATAAGGTAAGAGAGTTTCTCCTCTTATCATTTTTTACACAAACAACGTTACAAAAATTATTGCGCTAACATTTTCCCAGAAATATCAAACAAAACCGACTTACTCAGAATTTTTCGATCGTGGGTTCAGTCCGTGTGTTATTCACTTAGTCAAAACAAGTCTCTATTTAATTGATAAAGGCGGCCGCCACCGAGCTGTTTTTCAGGGAACAAACAAAGAAACTATTGAGATAGCACAGAATAGTAAGCTTATACAGAAACATCACTCGACTGTCAACACTTTGATGTTAGATGGAAAACATTTTTTTTGCGCATGTCGCTATTGACATTCTTTTAGTCACCGTATGAATTGAGCGGCTGTTTATATTTTGTACGGAGAATACAATTTCTTCAAGCGGCACATTTTATTTAAGGAATTTCAATAAACACAACGAAAATAACCAAAAACTGTTTATTTATTTATAATAATTACAAATGTGTAATTTTAATAATTTTTTATGCGTTTTTGTTTGTTGTTCATTTTGAGTGTTTTAAAATTTCTGTTAGCAAATTTTAAGAAATAAAATATTCTAATTTAATTAGAATTTGGTGCCCTACATTATTGCCTTACATTGGGAATATATTATATTATATAAAATAATGTATAAACACAAACACACTTTTATATTGATAAAAATCCGTAGTGGGAGAGCGTATAATAAATCTGTCAACTACCGTTGTAAATGATGAATTTTTTTTTGTTTGTGCCTATCCGATTTTGTTTATTTTAGACCGAATGAATTAAGCTTGTATTTTTTGCACTACAATTTTAAATTTATTTTGAAATTCGTTGAACTACAAAGAGATGTAAGTAAAAGTTAATTTGTAATAAGTAATTAAAGAATACAACGTGTTTGTCGTTTAAACGTTTGTAATACATCGATGTACCGTTTTAAACACAAACAAGTATTAAAATTTATTGAACATTATAATTACACTTATAAGTGCCTACAATTTTATTCAAATATTGGTTTTTCCGCTACAATCGGCCATTCTAATAATGTGCGCGTGGCGAGTGGGCGAGCATCACGAGCGCAGAAAATTCCCATAGTGATGTTTCTGTATAAAGTTTACTTTTCTGTGGAGATAGCAAAACAAAATACGACATGCGATGTTTTAATTCGAAGAAATCGAGTGTGAAAACTATTGAAATAAGCGTTTCATCAAAACCCTAATTGCATGAACGGTGACGAAAAGAGTATCTACGCCGCTGATTTAAAAAAATATCAAATCAAAAAACAATATTCCGACAAACATGTCCATAAACCACACGTGCATTGCAACGTTATAATTTGAAACTATAGTATATTCCAATTTAAATGAGCTCTTACGAACCAAAATCATTTGCGTGTACAAAAAAAACATTTTTTTACTTAAACAGAGTTTCTATTTATTGATGTTGAGACCACGTCGGGAATAAAAGTGTTTACCTTCCAAAGAGCATAATCGGTGTGCGACAAAGAACAAAATTAGTTATGTTCCCGAATAATAACTAAAACATTCAGTAAGCAGTGAAAATAAACATTAGTAAGCTCAATCCAACTATTAATAAATAAAATAACATTAAAAACCGTTCTACGACTCCGACATCCCGTAGAGATCTTCTAGTATCGTAGTAAGCATTTATTCAAGTGTGGGTCTCTAAAGAGAAAGCAAGATAACTTACCGTTGGCGGTAGTAAAGATTAGAATTATAGATCAATTATAAAATCTTGTAAATGCATGTGTAGATGTTAAACGCTAAAGTATAATTTGATTGAATATTATAAAATGCTTTTATTCATCGAGTGCTTTAAATTTTAGTATTGATATCAAATTCAATTCATCTTACATTACATTTATGTTCGTGTGATAGTTATTTAAATTCGCGTGCGGAAAATTAAATTTACAGCGCGAAATAAATTAATTAAATTTTAAATTTAATAAGAGCGCCGTAAAACAATTTGTATTAAATTTTTGGCCGACGATTTTTAAATGGTAAAATTAACAGATATTTTGCTATCAATTGTCAATATCGGTCGTGAAGTGAACTGTAATTCACAATACATAAGATGGCGCTAATCATTTACATGAAACAAGAAATATTCCAAATCACATTATTTTTTACCATTTAACAGTAAAAAGTTGTGTAATTGTTGATTTAGTAAACATATCTTTGTTCTATAAAAATATTTTTATTGATAAATGTACCTTAAGGGCGGACAATTTGGGTAATTTTTACCCACGCTGCGCGCGTTTCAGGGTTTGTAGTTTTAATGTTAATTTGACGTTTATACGTTAAGAGGCCAAAAAGTGTTTTACGATTTAAAAATTTAATTATTACATTTCAATTCGAGCCAAATTTTCATTTTAAAATGTGATTACTAAACCATAGAAATGTTTAGATCCAAAAAAGTTGAATTATCTTTCAACAAAAATATTTTATTAGAAATGTTTTCTAGTCCTTTTACGCCAATTTTGTGTTTCTTAGGGTATTACTAATATTTATCAATTTTTAGTCGATTGAAAGTGTTTATGTATTCAATAACACCTCCAAAATAAATCAAAATTATTTCAAAATAGATATCATATTGAATCTGAACTTTATTTCTATAAATAAATTTCAAGTTTTTTTTTAATTTAATTTTTTAAATTAATAAAAAGTGCAACGTATGTTAACACGTATTAAACTAATTAGAATATTTATGTTAGGAATTATTTGTTGGTATTTGTAGAAGCATGATGTAGAAGAGAAGGTATAAACGTAACACCTTTTTTGTAATGTAAATATGCTTTCAAAACTGTGTATAAAGTTTCATATGCGTGTAAGCATACAAGCACCTTTTTTAAGAAAAACTTTTACACGCCCTTAGATACATTTACATTGAGTAGAGAAATAAATTCTTGCACCCATAACAGTTTCTATGTACTAGATTTTTAATTTAAACGCGATTAATTATTTCTTTAAAGTAAAAATGAAGAAAATATTTTTTAACGATCATTTAAACTACACTACGAATTTAAATTGCTTAGAATGTTGATATATATATTTTAACATTTATCTAAATTCGAGTATTATCGTTTGTAATCGTGTGCTAATGTGCGTATATACTGCGAAGCATTAACTTCCTTTGATGCGTGAGTTTATATTTTAAGTGTATATAATTTGAGGTTAGATTACAATTTGGGTTTTAAACTCTATAAGTAGAACTTAAAATAAACTCTTATTCACCATAATCCCTAGTATTTTGCTACACAATCGAGTGTAATAGACTGTAAATTTTTTTTTTAATTATTTATTTGCCAAAAACTAAGTTGGAAAAACCGCGGAATTAAATAATAATAATAAATAATAAAAATAATAAATAACTTTATTTTTCTCGAATAGATATTATATATAAATATACATATACAAACATTAAACAATAAGGGAAAAGGAAGTTCAACTAAAGGCTACTCTACCACTTAACCCTTAGCTGCACTTAAAACTAATACTAAAATTATTAAGGTTTGATAACAAAGAATGGGTGTAAGTTAATGTCAACGCAAGTCCATAATACCAAAATTGATAACTACTAAATTAATCAGTAACTGTTAGTAAAATAGTGAACTTTTCCGACCAAATTAACTGTAAAATTTAATATTTGAAATAATAAAGAAAAAAAATAATAAAAACAGATTATTGTAGGTGAGAAGTAATTTTTATAGTTTTTTTAATGCAATATTATTCAGTTCTTAAATTTTTAGGAATTTTATTATTTTATAGTGACTCTGTACTTATAAGCAGATTTCAACTTTTCAGTGTAATGTTTGGGAGTAGTCAATAAACCCCTAGAGCGAACGTTAATGTTATGGACATCGGACCTGTATGTTATCTTTCTGGACAAATGATTTATATAGATGTTAGCAAAGACTTCTAACGCTGTACTGGGCGCCACCTACAGAAGATCAAAAGACTAATTAAGTTCAGGCGGAGGTCAATAGTATTCAAACAAGTTGGGATAATTCAAGATTTTGAAGTAAAGACAGAGAAATCTTTAACTAGAGTAAACTAAAAAAAAAAACAGATGAATTTACACCTATTCATATCTAGAATTTTGACGGGAACTAGATGGTGGAATGATGAGTAACGCTATGACAACTTACTTATCACAACTACGTCACTAAACGTTGATCAAAGCATCTCATCTATCCAAAATATTTAAGAATTTCCAGCAAGGAGGTATCGTAAACGGTACCATTAAAAACACTCTATTCCTTGAGAAACGAAATAATTTGCGAAGGTCAGGTTACTAATGTTTTACCGTTGAGTGAAAAATACTTATTTAACGTAGTTACGCTGATTTAACTTACACCAGTGTCCCAAATTTTGTTTTCATAATGGTACACGAGTTTAGGAAATGAATAAGCAATGACGTAATATTCTCTGATTTATTTTTTAAGGTTGCAGGTGTCCCCATTTTGAATATTGGGGGTACCTAAAAGTAGAAGTATTAATTACTTTAAATCCCCGGAGAAATATTGGAAAATAATTCAATCACGTTATGAATAGTTACTCCACAAATAAGGGTAAATAGGTTTGGGTTGACATCAAACCTTGCTTCTCAAGTTTGAGATTCATCAACTTTTCATGAACGTTCAAAACATTTAATGGATCATCGTGAGGGACAGTCTTAAACTCTGATACTCAAACCAGGTGAGCTTTTCCGTAGTGAATTTTGAGTCTTCAAAATTTTTGTACAAAGCGCTTGAAGAGGCTAAGAAATAGCTGAGCACGAGAAGCAAACCAGTCCTTATCTGACTGTTGAAAATTGGAGAACATTTTATCAGAAAGTGTAACAAAGAAAGCATAGAACAACCGTCTCAAAAATGATGTGCTCGCTCTCTTAGAAGTGTCCTGACAAAGACAATGAAATTTAGGTACAGTCATGGTATTATTCTTAAGCTAGCATCATAAGATGGGAAGAGGATAGATAAAATTCTTCGAAAATCTAAATAAGTCAAAATTTGAGTAATTTCCTCGAATTTATCTTTAAAGTTAGATAATGATGCAATTTGAATTGAAAAAAAAAATTGTTTTGGTGGAAATAATATTTATTTACAATTTTCAATTTACTGTTTTTTTCAAAATTTTTTAATTTAATGTAGGTCGCTTTATCAGACTGACAAAAATTATTCTTGGCTGTTTTTCTTTAAAATGTATTAATTTGATTTGTTTCTTTTTTCGCCTACAAAGTAACGTAAATATTAACAATTGTTAAACTAATTGTTAAAAATCTTTTCAAACAACTTTGTATGTACTTTTAGTTAGATACCAATCTTTAGATCGTGCATTTACAAAGTAACAAACATTTTAAGGTTTATGTATCAAACAAACATAAAATAGTTTATTGTAGTATAAACATTGGTTTAAAATACAATGTTGCTGCAAAACAAAGATAAACCGTAGAGTTTATTAAATTGAATGAAGCATACGCCAAAATTCGAAATTTAACGTATCTGAACAATTGAAAAATGTTTTCTTAGCAGTAATAATTACTTAATTGCAAAAAGTTTCTAATCCTCTAACGCTCACAACTAAGACATTCAAACTTCGTTTTATATGTGACTTGCATCGGTGAAAAGCTTTAATGTAACTTGCCGAAAAGCTTTAAAGTAACAATTTTTATTTTAAATTAAACGCCACATCTATTATACAAATTTGTAATATATTTTTTTATTGTTTAAAAAATTAATTAATTGTGACAAAGTCGAGGTATTAATTATACAACACAATAACTAAAGTATAATAGAAAAATATAATAACCGTTGGGTAAACAGAATGTTGAAATATTAAACAATCAGCTTTTGAATTTAAAATAAAGCCAAATAAATGGAAGTAGAAGTAATAACAATAATTGAGTTTTACGCGCAACAGCAAAACAGAAGTTTAAACGTATTTTAAAACTTTATAACTTAAAAATGAGGCGCTGCAAAGCAAACACTTAATAAGTGTGAAGTTTATGTACACATAATAAATTACTCAGCTTTTATTCCTTTTTATATTGTTCCTTAATTTTATAAGCAAAATTAATCCTTGCTTTGTGTTTGTTGTTTATAATTTTGTTAGACTAAACTTTGTTGAAAAGTTTTGTTATTGTTTTACCTGTTTACTTAATTTCAAATTATCGTTTGTGCACATAAAATGAATAATCAGTTTAAGCTCCTATTTTAAATCCTAAGAACTCCTACACCTCAAAATTAAACCATTACTTTCATGAAAATAATAATTGCTTATTTTTAAAATAATGTAGATACGCAAAAATTGCCTTTTGATCTTTTCGCATACCGTTTAAAATTTAAACCTTAATACATAAAAAACTTATTCCACAAAAAAACCATCTAATAATTTTCCACCAAAACGATCATAAAACTAATTTGCCTATAATAAGACAAAATTTAAACTTAGAACACGTTGGGTATAAACAAGGGTTGAGTAGGTCAAATTTAAAATTTGATTCATAAATGGAAATCGTGAGCTGAAAAAGAATGTTTTTAAATGTGTCTAGAACAGTTTTATTTCTGATCGTAATTTATGTAATATTATTATTGATTTTTGGATTAAACTTGAAAGTAAAATTGCATCTCGTTTTCATTAATTACTATGGCAAAACATTGCATATTAAACATTAATACAAAGTTTTGATTTTAATAACAACGAGAAAACAATTAAACATTTTTAAAACAAAAACTTGATTAAATTAATTACAGATCCTGTTAAATATAAATATTTTGTTTATTTTAATTAAAAATTGCGGATTCATGGTTACATCCAAAATCAATTAAAAGGGAAATGTTGTAGATTGTATAATCGAGTATTCAAAATTTATTAAAGCTGTTTTTTTAACTGTGTTGTGTCAATACTATCGAATTGCTTACGTTGATATACTTTCTCGAATATTTTTTGCATAAGAAAACAAAAAAAAGATTTTGTAATGTGATAGCAAAAGTAAAGACAAAATTTCTAGACAAAAAACGTGTTCTTTAAACAATATGTTATGAAAATCTGTTTTATTCTAAAATAAATTGAGATTTGTGGTATCTAATTTATCTACTATTTGGCTTAGTTTTAGCTATAACATTGTTATTCAAACATTATACAGGGTAAATTGGTAATTATTAATTTTACTTATTCCTTTATATAACTCACGAACAATACTCTGAATTTTCTTTATATTTACATATTTGAAAAGACAACTGAGTCAAAGTAGATACTTCTCTAGTTTCTGCATACAATTTTGTTATAACTAATTTGAAACAAACTTAAATGTTTCGGTAATACATCCATTTAAAATTCAAATAATAGTTATTTGTTTAATTGTGCAGAGAAGTAACAGATTTACTACCGCGGCTAGCATTTCATTGCGAGACGAAGCCGAGGCATTAAAACCACCCAGGCCAGTAAATCTGATTCTCTGCCGCGTGAAACATATAATTTTTTCTCCGATTGTTTGTATAGTGCGATTAAAAAAATCAAATTAAAATGAAAATTTTTATAACGGATACAACTCACATCTTTTAATATTTTTTCTAATTGTATGTTATAGGTAATAATTAAATCGTATTTTCTAATTAATATTGTCGATTAAACCTTAAATTGTATATACAGTGTGACCTATTTTGAATGGAACACCCCTGTAAAATTGGGAGTTATTAATAGATATCGGTCAATCTAATTGATACAGGGTGTTATTTTGTTACGAATTAGCATAAATGAGTTTTCGAACTTTAAGTAGTCATAACTTTGTTATTAATAAACTTATTTTTATAAAATTTTGGTCATAGCTATTTGAAGCCTCTCTGAATCCAGTGGCGTAGAAATTTTTATTTTAAAAATATGGTTAATAAAAAATATTCAATTTCGTCTAAGAAAAAGTATCGAAGCATGCCTTGAAAATTGGAATAAACATTTAAAATTTTGTCCAGAAGTAGATCTGTTATAGCTTGACATTTAAAAAAAAAATTGACCGATATCTATTAATAACTCCTTAATTTTACTGGGTGTTTCCATTCAAAATGAGTCACACTGTATACATAATATCTACCAAAAATAAGACATCACTGTTAGATTCAATTTGCTTCAATTTTCTTTTATCAATTGATAGTGGATTCCATGTGCCTACTTAAATCACATTACCATTGCCGTTGCTAAGAAAAGTCTAGGTTGTTATGTACTTTTTCTGAATTGTTTAGTTGAAAATCGCCATTTTTTATCTGTTTATCTTAAGATTAAGTTGTTTGGAGAAGAGATTAATCTGTGTTTAGAAATATTTTTTAAAATAATTGAAAGTGATGAAGAAATCACCTCCCAAAATTGAAGAATTGGTAAAAATGCAGAATATAATTTGTTGCCTACAAAATCCAAAAAATTGTATGAAATATGTTATAGAAAATTTATGGATTATCGCATTAACAAGAAAATCGGATCATTTTCAGAAAACGTTTTACTGGCGTACTTTGCAGAATTAGTCAAAAATTGAAATCTTTGACTTTATGGTCTACATATTTTATGTTGAAGACTACATTGCATATTAACAATACTATAGATATATCTAAATGTTTAAAACTGCGAGCCCTTTTAAAGCGTCAATCAGATGGTTACCGTGCCAAAAAATCCAGAGTACTGCAGAAATCACAAATTCAGAAAATTTTGTTGGAAGCTCCAGATAATATATACCTATCTACTTTTTTATTTTAAGTTGCTTTAATTTTTGGCATTACGAAGAGCATGTAGAAGTGATGACCTATACCGAATAGAAAAGCTCAAATTGAAGATATGGGAGAAAAATTATTTATAACTACATTTAAACTTCTACAGAAAATATGAAGATTGTAAACCATCAGGCTGACTACCTAATTTTTTTTAAATACAATAATGGTAAGGCATACAAACAACCGCTTGGTATCCATAAGTTTGAAAAATGCCAGAAGAAATTGCAAAATTTTTAAAATTACCAAACCCACAAGAATTTACTGGGCATTGTTTTTGCAGAAGTTTTGCAACAATGTTGGTGGACTCTAGGGCAGATATAACCACGTTAAAAAGACATGGTGGTTAAAGATCATCAACAATAGCCGAAAGTTATTATGAAGACTCTATAGCTGCAAAACAAATGTTTGTAAAAGACTTTTTTCAAATCCCAAAGAACAAAATATCATCGGTTGTAGTACTAGTTCACAAATAAATAAAAATAATTATACTATGATTACAAAGGCACAACGGATTATCAAACCAGTAGAGTAATGTTGGAAAATTGTTTGCAAATTACTATAAATATTCACAATGATCATTAATATGTATTATATGTAGAATTTCATCTCACTTACATTTTGTTACGTTCTGTGTTATATTCTGTTTTGATTTAATTATGAATGTTACAGTTAAAAACTATAAAAAAATTCCTGAATTTTTGTCTTTTTGTAACTATTTACTTATTTTGAACCAGTAAAAGTCATCGCTAATAACGTGATAATTAACATTATTTTTTAACCGGTCCAGAATGTCAGAATATATTTATTATACAAGTGACTAAATTTAATAAGAGTAACTTTTGGTTGGTTGATACCATGCAGAGTAAGATTTTTATAAATATTATAAAATCTTTTAAACAAATGCTTTTGGTTTCGACAACATCACTGTCACAATATTAAATCTGATCTCAGAGTATGTCCCGAAATTATCACCTCACATTTTAAACTATTTGATCGAAACCCTAATCCTTCTCTAATGGAAAACTGTTATAATAACACATATTGCAAAAGTTACCAATGCGTGTGAGATGAATGAGCTTAGACTAATCTCTATTCTTCCTGTAATGAGTAAAATACTGAAAAATGTGGTACATTCACAAACTTATTTATTCATTGAGGAAAATAAATTATTACCATAAAGTGCCAGTCTGGATTCAAAAGTAAACACAGCACTATTACATCACTTCTCCAAAATTACAAATGGTCTGGTAGATGCTTGGGACAAAGATCAGGTCACAATATTTATTGCCTTAGATTACTCGAAAGCATTCTGATGTTTTAAATAAGAAAATTATTATTAGCTAAATTGGGAAATATTACGAATTTTCTGATGAAGCTATTACTTGGTTCAACATCATACCTAACACAGGAAACAACTTGTTAAGCTAAAGTTAGCTAACGCGACAGTGTATTCAAATGTTATTGGTAATTTTATGGTGTACCGCAGAAAATATTTGGACTTTTTTTGTTTACAATTTTCACAGCTGATTTTGTGAGTCATATTAGTAAAGACTGTGAGATAAGCATGTATGCTGATGATACACAATTGTATATTTCTTCCTTACCCAATTAAAATACAAGAAACCATCATTAGCATAAATGAGAACCTTAAAATAATACACAATTTATCAAGTGACAATGGTTTGATAATGAACAGTAACAAAACTATGGGGGTGTATATAGACAAAAAAATGAATATAACAAAATGTATTGCAGATATTAAAACAATGTAAATATAAATAATTATAATGTCAAATTTAATGATTCGGTCAAGATAATAGGTGTTAATCTAGACAAAATTTAGAGTTTAAAGAACATATTATCTCTGGATGTTGTTTGTGTTGGTAATGGCTAAAACTTTGTATTAATTAAATATGTGGATCTGGAAATGTATTTGATACTAAACTTATTTTTCTTACATAAAGAGATACACAAGTCTTGTACCAAAAATAAGTTTTCCAAAGATCTTTGTCATTGTTTATTCTACATGCACGTTCTAGATTACAATAGTGTGTTATAATTTGTTGCTTATTTATAAATACTGTTGCAGTTTTGTTGTTCAGGTTAAGTATTTAATAAAAAAAATTAAACTGTTGAAGCCTTCTGAAAACTCTACAAGTGAATATGTGTTAAAGAGTGGGTCGCAGGAAGGAAACAAAAAACAGAGGTTTGACGGGTACTACTTACAGGATATTGAGTAATATCCTTATACAGTAAGGTTTAAGAAAAGAGTAAAACAAACAAACTTGAAGAAGGACTAGAAAATTTATTCTGATAACATTCGCCAACAGTAGATGATGACACCAACATATTTAAAATAATAAAAGGCACGGTGCAGATAAATTATCACAGTTGATTTATCAAACACAGCTCTGATAATATAAAAATTTAAATTGAGAATAGTCGCTCATGAGTTTATTTAGGCGTCCTGTGCAACAGCTAAATAAGAGCCCCAATAAGTAGTTGCACCGTGTATGATGCATACATTAAACGTTTAAATTAGTACTAAAAAAAAACAAGTGATTCGACCACTATAAAGGCTCTTGAGTTTACATGCAGTAAACCCATTATTTAATTGGTATCTTAAGTTGTAATTAAATAACACATAATGCACAAAGACGCGTTTTGAATTTAACAGCGATTTCACCGTACAAACTAATAAAGGCAAATATTAAAACCTCTAAACTATCTGACCTATATCGGTGATACAGTTTCACAAGAACACTACATATCATCACCACTTAAAACTGGTTAGTTAATATGTGTGACATCAGACATCATCCATAAAGCGGGTACCAAGTATAGTGACGAAAAAAGCACCCGATCAAAGGTCCATATGGCATACAGCCCCAATTCAAATTTTTAATTAATTACCAACGTTGATGTTGACGTTTACAGAGCGTACATAATTCGGTAGTAAACAAATATTTCAAATCTTCTAGGGAGAAGTTCCAGAGAAAAAGTTTTAAAAGTTTTGCAAAATGGCCTGTTGATTACTGATAACACTCAACTTACGGCGTTTACCAAACGATGCTGGATTAAACAAATCTCCCAAAATATGTTATAGACCCCTGTAAGAATATACCTAATAACTAATAACAGTATTTCAACGGGTTAATTAGAAGAACTATTTTAATTATCTAAATGAGCTCGTCTCCCACACGCGTCTGCACCCGCCAACCTTTAAACGAAATAATGGCTCTAATTATGTACGCGTATGAATCGCAACTAGGACGCTTCAAAAACATTCACACGTGTGTTTAGTTACCTGTCGCCAAGGACTAATAACAACGAAACCAACAAAAACGAAAACAGTTAAAAAGGAACGGTAGCTAATGAAAATTATTGTCACAATACCAAAAGCTGAAGGTAAAGAATGTTCAATGTTTATCAAAATACTCAATTTTTAAGATTGACGGAATATATCCACCGCGATGCCACCGTTAATACATTGTAATTAGTAGTAAAACTAAACAAGCGTTTTGATCAATCTCAGCATTGTTCTGATACTAACAAACGTGTTCCAAGAAGTGTGCGGCGCTATAAATTATTTTGATGCAACATCAATAAATACATGTGATATGTCGTATAATAAAAACAAGCGTTTTTGCAAATTCTACATCGTTCTGGTTTAAGAAATAAAAAAAGTGCACTCCAAAGCAATTTTAAAATCCCATTACAAATTTCAGTAACGGCAACAATTGTTAAATGTTGTTAAATGTGTCTAACTTCTCTATCATATTTTAGTAGAGATATTGTTAAAACAATTAGTGTGACGTGATGGTCATATCTCAGTAATTTCTTATTGGATTAAAAATAGTTTAAACAAAGTTGTGTACAATTAAATTATAAACAATTTTATTTTATTTTGTGTAGCTACTCTTTGAAATGTTTAATAAATGATCAAACCAATTTTAATTATATTTTGTTTTAATTAATTGAGGTAATCAAAACTAATTACTACTAAATTTTGTTTCTCGAGTGTAGATCCTTATTTTGGGAAAGTTTTGTATGGATGTCAATACGACAGAACTCTGAATAAACTTTCTAAATTAATTTTTTATTTTACATGTTCCCTGACTTTCAGTTTAGCATTTAGTTGTATTGTTGTCTATTAATCGACATATAGTGCAGAAACGCCATTTGCATAAAACCTTCTAAGCTTAATCGTGAGCGCTTCTACAACAAATAATCGTCGTTCTAGTGTTGACATTTATATGTCCCTACGATTTAAACCGAAACCTATTACAAGTATAAATCAGGATTGAATTTGGACGTATAGAGAACCTCAAGAGGCTCTAACATCAGTCAGATTAATTTAACAGCTTACGTCACATTACTTTTAATTACTTACAAAAAAAGAAGCAGATATGTAATAAGAAGTGAATTTGTAATTGTGTAAAGGACTTTTCGTGACTTCTTTAAACCGAAAATTTCTAGTTTTATGACATATTAAAAGAAAATTATATGAGCTCGCACTCAAATTAAATTTACATTGAAAGTAATGGTTTTTTTATTGCTGGATTTTTTATGCCGACTGTATTTTTAGTATATGTTTAAAACGGCACAACATTTTGGGTCGAAGTTAAATACGCTATCTATTCCATACACCACTCTCAGTGACAGGACATAAATCATTTTTTTTTGTAAAGTGTGTTTGTTCAACGTCTTTTTTATTTGTAGTTGTAACTTGTATACGTAAAGTCGCTTTTTTTTTTAAATAAAATCTATCTTATTTTAATTTTATCAAATCTAATTTATATTTTAATAAATTTATTTAATGTAACATTATGAACTTTATTTATGACTTAACATTTTGTATAAAAGATGGAAAGTTTTAAAACGATTTTAAATAAAAAATTTCCATATTTCTTGTTTAAGCTGATTATATACTACGGAAATTTGTTAATAAATTGAATGTGTTTTTTAAATTTTTTTGCCGTTTTTTTAAATCGTTTGAAAGTATTTGATTTTATTTATTTATTTTTTTAATTTTTTTTATTGTCTCTTATTCTGGCAATTTGAGTTTATTCTAATCTAGAAAACTGTAAACTTTAGACCTGTTTATACCATGATATAGTGACTCCAAAATTTTATCATAAATTTCAACATACAAGTAATAGTAGTTTATTCAATTAAAAGCTTAACTTACATATGCATAAGTAAATGGACTAATTGTAATAATCATAGTGTATTTGTTAGTAGTGGGTTATGGACTATGTCAGCAACAAATATCCATTGAATCGGCCATAATCTTTCTAATCATTAAAAAACCTAGTTTTCAACAACAAAGCCAAAATACAAATAACTCAATAATTAAACATCACAAATATTCCTAAACCACTGAAGTTTTGATCTAGCTAGAATAAAAATTATTAAACAAGAGCAATGTTTTTAATGAGTTTGTTGACATTTTTAGAATGTAAAGCAATGTTGATAAGAAACTCCTTCTGGTATTGCTGCATAATTTGAACATTGTATTCGGTAATCTCACAAAAAAGAAAGAAGAAAATATAGAAAAAAATTATCAACAGTAATTGAGCATAATTGCTGATAATTTTTCTATTCTATTCTAGACTCGTAAATCTAGCTGAAAATTAACAATGGTAAATTTATAATCCATGAATGTAGTTCGGCGTGATTATTTTTTAAACTATGTTGCAAAATGTATCTTTATTTAAACAATTAAGAATGGTTTGCAATGGTGTTGTAATTAACGGTGTAATTAGTGGCAAGTAATTAGTATGGAATTTCCTTGTGATCAAGAGAACCGAAACATCTTTGTCTTCTTAAGCTTGTTGATCATGGTTGCGTGATTGCTCCTTCGTCGGTTGAAGATAGGTTATTGTTGGAGCTTCCAGATGAGTGGTTGAGTTATTTGTAACAACTGCTGCTCACATATCATCCATCTTTTAGCTAGTTGTGTTACATCGGAAGGATTAATTTGAATAGTTGGTAATTTGAGCTGGGTAGGATCCAAACTTCACTTTAGATCTGCCCTGTTTGGTCTAGTTTCCTATTTCGTTTTGTTCTTACTGGGAATTTCTTGCATACCACCCCTTAGATAAAGATTCTTGCCAATACATATTAAGTGTCAAAAATAAAACCATCAGTACTTCGAATATGTTCACTTTTGTTAGATTAAGTTAAAAAAGATGTACCGACGATTTGTCATTGTACATCTTTTATTTGTGCGTTAAACATTTCTACAGTTATCCTATGAGGCCATCTAATTCCTTGTAAGTTTTAGAACATTATGGATTATATCTCATCCTTCACAAGCTTCACTTCATACGATCTATTTTTCTAAATTATTTGCACTTAATTGGCTTTTGCCGCCTCTCATCTGCCTCTCTAAGGTTTGTAACTAGCGGTGTGATAAAATTTTCTCTTGCTAAAGCCGATTACTTGGAGGATTTTCAGTCTGATGCTATTATCTTTTTTTCTATTTCTTCTTTACAAGCCTGGAGGATGAGGATTTTTTCTTTCCAGAGATGTTGAAATTCTGATGCTAATAATATGCGTCACCTCGTGTAAAATAAATTCATGATGGAGAATTGTTAATAATAATAAGATTTTGCTTTTGGTTGCCATATATATGATTTAATTCTTCCAATTTACATTTGGCGATTTACAAATGTGCAGAGTCTAGTAAGGATCGCACTTATCTTTAGATTACGATTCTTGTGGAAACGCTCATATTCAGTTTTTGGACATTGATATGGATCTTTCTGAGGGTTAGACTCGTATAAATGAGTTTGTTAATTAAAAATACAACAAATAATTACAATTAATTATTAACCTTAACTGGGATCTTCTAAACAGCGAAAGTTAAGAACTTGAAATTAAATATAAATTGCAAAGACAAAACTTAAATAAACATTTGGAATCTAATTAGATTTAGATTTATGCCGATCGATTAATTTCGGCAGTAAGTGTTACCACTTTTATTAAAAGAAATAAAGCGTCCTTTGATCTTCTTCTAGAATCATTTGAAGCTCTTGATAAGCTGCGCCTATAACCTCTCTGATTTTTTTGACCGATCCGGAATTGCAATTCTGCAAATTCTCTGTGTCTAACTTCGTTGATGAAGATTTCTGGATTATGAGCTACAACTCTGCAGCTTCCATTTCCTGCAAGGGAAGGGGAATTAATTAACAATTCGTGCAAACTAGGTCAGGGCACTTGATTACCTGATTGGATATAGAATGAGCTTTCCGAATTCTTACGCAATGCGGATACAGTTCGGATACACAAGTGCCGTCTGTTCTTATCAATTATAAGAATAAATCACATTCACCTAATTTTCGATTTTTACAATCATTCATGAGATAATCTGTATTAGTAACTCTTAAGGTGGGTAAATGTCAATAAAATAAATAGCGAAATCCTAGAAATAAACAAATATAACAAGAAAAATGAAATTCTAAAATAAAATAAAAGGAACATGTAAACGCTTACAACTTATTTCTTAAATGTTATTTATGTTAGAGTTCTCTGTCCTTTCATTCTGACTGAATTGCATCTCTCCAAGAGTAAGAGGATGACTTTCATTGTAAGTAGGATTTATTTTAGATTTTATCTGAAGTGTAATAATTTTGTGTATATAATTTAACGGCGCTCAACAAAAGTTTATTTTATTAATAAATATCTCATTGTCACGTACGAACTCATATGACTCTCTTCCAATAAAAAGCGAGCTGCTGGTAGCATCTAAAATAAGAAACCCAGTGGAGTGTTCGAGGTTAGTCATACATCGGAGTCTTAACCTGACGACAGTGAAGGGGTAAATCTTTTCATTATAATCCTTCTGAAATATTTTCCTAAATAAATTTTGCGGTATCTGATTCATAAAATTGATGACAGATCTTTAAGTTTTTTTTCATTTTTTTGGCAAGTTATAGGTGCCCAGTCCTCCAAAATTGATGTAATTGAGTTTCACCCCAGTTACGATGAATTAACTCCTGAATTACACTCAAAAGCTGCAAACTTTAAGGACTGAGGGCTGAAAAACACATTAATATTGAAAAACTTGCATAGACTGTTTAATCTGCTAAATGGGCCTTTCAAAAAATTTAGTTTTGGATAGGTTATTAATTATATAAATCATATGAAGAAAACAAAAATCGAGTGACTTATTGCCTATAAAATTTTTGAGGCTGTCGTGAATGGTCTTAATCTATGGTTTTTGGTGGTGTTTAACACTTTTCTTGGTTGCTACGGTATTCATATTTTTTAAAACTTTCAACCCAGATTTGTAGCTTCTTTTGTCTGCTTTAAGTTTTTTTCACCCAAAGCCCAGTACCTGCTCGATTGGACAAAGCTTCAGGGCAATTTGGTGGGTTAGGGGACTTCCTCGGGGCAGCAAACTCGACATGGTTCTTTCTTAGAACCATTTTTTGTCTCGTTTACTGTAATGACATGAAGATTAAATACGCCGCAAAAAATGTGGATACCTTTATGTTTGATCTTCCAGAAAAGGCCGCAATTCGTTTGAGACGACCCTTCGTGTAAGATATCGAGCTAATTGTTCCATTATGCGTGGTGAAAGATTGGCTTCTTTCTTACCGCAGCGCAAACTCATCTGCCAAACGAGAGATTTTTTGGAAACTTGAACCCATTTTAGTTAGCTAAACTTGAAAAACATTTCCTAGTCCATAGAAACATAAAACCCCTGAACGAAAGGTGGATGCAGAGGAAAATCGGCGCGGACGTAAGTCTCATCGTCCGCATCTACGCAGATATTCATGTATCGGAAGTAATCTGCTCTGAATTTTCTGGCTTCGTTTTTGGCTTCAATGATTTCTCTCCGGCGCATTACGATCTGGAGTTGTTTGAACTCTTTGAGGACTCTAAATCCACTCTTTTTTTATTTTTCGATTGGTCCTTCCGGACAAGTCGACTTCCTTAGCAGCTAATTTCCGGTCATCGATATTGAAGTGGATTCTTAAACATCTAGATATTGCCTTTTGCACCTTTTTGGAGAATGAAACCCCTCTAGTAGTAACAATACTTCCTGGTTTCCGTGTTATATGGTAAAGCTCTTGTACGCTGCTGATGACTTTTGGAAAGCTATTTGCCATGACAAACTTTTGGTCTCCTAAATGTAAGTGAACTGACTGACAATTATTGGATCTTAACATAATTCTTAATGATTAGATCTTATGTGCTTTCACTTTGGCTGATGAAGTGCAATAATAATTTGACTCAAATAAAATGAATTGATTGACGACATATTCTGACAACTATTTTAAAGCCTACATTATATCAAAAATTTTGTAAAAATTCCATGGTATAAAGTTATAGCAAGTTTTTCTAATGTTAATGTTTTTTCACCCGCAGTTCTGAAAACCTGTTTACATATTGTGCTCCTGCGTTTTTAAAAGTTGACTGGAGCTGTTGTTCGACAGCTGTTTGTGGCTTAGAATCGCGATGAGCTCTGACCAAATCTGCAAACAATTCCATTCAACCTGGTGTTTGAGAAAATTTAAAAGTGAAATTCACTTTGGCAATAGAGCTTAATCGTTGATTATTTATATTAGATAATAAAATGGCCTCTAATTTTTCCTACACACTAAAAATAATAATTGTGTTTAAATTACATTTACGGCTTTGTCTAGAACAGTTTCGGATTTCGAAAAGACCTCGTTATCATGACTTTAGTAGTCCTTATCTGTGTATTTAATGTGAATAAATGTATAGGTAAACTATGAAATTATGAAAAAAATAATGAGTCATAATTCGATTTCCACTGCATCAAACGTCATATTGGTTGGAGAGGTCAGTTAAATGCTGAAGCGGTGGTTGGTGACAAGCCGTCCTTACAGGATTGGTGCAGTGAAAATCCAGCACTAGGTAATCTGGGGTTAGACTTTAGATTTTGTAAATATATAGTATAGTGTCTCAGGCTTTAAGTGCAGGTATTGTAAATTTGAATATCTTTAATATTATTATTACTATGGTCTGTTGAGATGAAGTATTGTATCACTGATTAAGTACTGTTATTATTTAGCTTTTATCGTCAATAAGCTGATCCAAATAATTTGTGTTTAATGTTTGATTAATAGGACATTTCAAATCTTATCCCATTTCAACTTTATTTTATCTCTGGTATAAGAAGAGATTAATTGATCGCACATTCTTAGTATCGCCATTAGAATAAGACAAAGGTATTTTCTACGTCACTCCATCCCAGTTATTCTCACCAGATCCTTTTTGCGTGGTCTCCGCAACTAACTTGGATGAAGTGTGGTATAAATCCAGCCAGTTTTCTAATCGTCTAAGTTATTTTAGAGTTTCTCTACCTTCACTCTTCAAATCCAGAACTATTCTGACCTCGTTTTGAACTCAAAACCGATCTCAACCGCCTGTACTTCGACTCTCTCTTTATGATCCCGCTGAAATACTATCATGACCGCACCGCCTTGATTCTGATCCGAAACCGGAAACTGATTGATTACTTTGGCATTCACTTTAAACCCACTAGTACTCACCCGTGGTTTACGGTCGCGGATTGAACGTGCGAGTCTTTTCTTCTACGCCGAATAGGTGTTCCGGTCCATTAATTCAGTTTAATGGCGCCTCCGAAGCCTGTCTAAGCATAACCTTCCTACTACTAAACCTTGGAATAGCATTAATCGATTTATGTGTCTGATGTCGGGCGGTATAAGACGCCATCATATTACTTAACAGTCTGAATTTCTGTGACAATCAATGAGTATACACCATATTGGCCTGGAGGACCCGCTTCAACAAAGCCAACCACGTTTAAAGCGGTCGCATGAAATTTGTCCTTGAACCGTCTCGGTATTGCAGGTGATTCTAGAGAGGCTACGAATCGAGCTACGATTGATATGGTATTGTCCACTCTAGAAGAGACGTTTGAGGCAATCTTCTGTACAAACCTTCGTATAAATATACATCAACGGTGACTAGCTCAACCTGAGATGCTAGTCGCAATTTTGGGGGCTGATTAGACTGAACCTAGAACCTGCACCTGAAGCTTTTGTCCAGAAGGTAACAATACATTAAGCATAGTTAGCATACCCAGCCCTTAAATATAGGTATTGCTTAACCTGATAACCCCACTGAACACTCTAAGTGGCTTAGGAAAAATATATAAATTAAATGTTTTAATATAACCACCCAAATGAGTGTTGTTGGTTACATACTCAAAAGAATAAAAAAAATTTAAAATTAGAAAGAAAAAAATAAAAAAGATTTTTAAAAAGTATTAAAGAAAAAAATAAAAAAAGGAAATTTATAAAGAGAATTCTTTATCTATAATGGAACAAAAAGAGGATATATTGAAAAATTCTTAGCCTACTATAGAACCAAACAAAATTTCAATGTCAAAATATTTTATTACTCAACATATTCTCCTCTTAATTGGATACATTTATTACAGCGAACCTGCAACGTCTCTAGACCTTTCAAAAAATGTTTCTTCTTGCTCTGCAAACCAGACCTCCACAGCTTCTATTACCTCCTTGTTGGAAGAAAATGTACGACCTTTTAAACTTTTTTCAGTTGAGGAAAGAGGTGATAGTCGGACGGAGCCAAATCGGGTGAATAAGGGGGTGTTCTAGTAATTCAAACCCTAAATCACGAATTTTTGCATGGCAACATGAGATTTGTGTGCAGGGGCGTTGTCCTGCAAAAACAAAACACCTTTGGATAGCTTTCCGCGTCTTTTCTCTTTAATATTTTCCCGTAGAGTGGTCAGTAATGTCGAATAGTAATCTCCAGTTATTGTTCTACCCTTATCCAAAAATCAATCATGATTACTCCATGGCAATCCCAAAAACTGAAGCAAGAACTTTTCCAGCAGATTTTTGGACACGAAACTTCTTAGGTCTTGGAGAACCAGAGTGTCGCCATTCCATCGATTGTTGCTTTGTTTCTGGATCGTAGAAATGTACCCAAGTCTCATCCATAGTAACAATTCGGTTTAAGAAGTCTACATCGTTTTCAAATCGAGCACAGATCGAACGCGATGCTTCTACCCTTGCACGCTTTTGGTCAACATTCAAACATTTGGGGGTCCATTTTGCAGCAATTTTCTCATGTCCAAATTGACGTGAACCATATGATGAACGCGTTCGTATGAAATATTCAGTGCTTCAGATATCCGTTTTAGCCCAATTCGACGGTCTGATAAAATCATGTCATGAACTGCATCGATATTTTCGGGGACTGACACAGAAACTGGCCTTCCCGATCGGTCATCATCTTCAATGGAAAATTTACCTCTTTTGAAGCTTGCATTCCAATTTTTGACGGTCGCATACGAAGGACATTGATCACCAAGGGTATTAAGCATATCTTCGTAAATCTGCTTACCTCTTAACCCTTTTAAATACAGGTACTTGATGATGGCTCGATACTCCAATTTTTCGATTTTCACAATTTCGGTGGACATCTTTTTTCATTTAATTTATTGCGTGACTCTGGTTTACTTTTTTGACGTCAAACTTTACACTGACACTTCTAATAAGTTATTGTTCGTTACTACGGTAACGCAATATTTGTTTATGCAAGGAACTGGTCTAGGCTAACTAGATATCAATAGATCCTCGTATCCCAGTATGTTTCGCGTGAAACATATACGAGACGTTTGCTTGTAACATATATCCACCATTTCAAATATTGGCATATGAAATATTTATAACGACACTGATTCATTGATATGTTTTAAGAAACATGCATAAAACGTTTTGATGTAACATTTCTGTGTTGTTTCAAATTTAGGTTACTGAAGGCGGACATTAAACATTGTCGCTGTTTCGGAGATGTTGCATGTTTCAGATATACGTTTAAAAAACGTGTTTTTAAAACGTGGTTACTCTGGTGACGCATTTAATTTTAATTATATGATTTTAAAAAAATAAATTAGTATATAGAGTTTAATACTGTAGTTAATTGATATGATTTAGTAATAGAGTGTAAATTGCATTTTTTATAACTCATTATACATTATTTGAGAAGCTGTTGTTTTAAAAATTCTTAGTAAATTACATAAGTCGATTATTTAACATGTTAGTAATTTCTGAAGATCAAAGAAAGTACTCACTCGTTTAAAGTTTACCTCAACTTCGAAGCAACTGGTGTAACCCTTGACAAATTTAACTTTGATATTTTCGTAAGCTAGGGATGGTAAGCTGACGCAAATTGATAGTATACTATAAACACCCACCCTTCAGCTAAGTATCGGTTCAACCTAATCCCCCATTGACCACCTTAAATAGTTAATACTTTGTTAAACTAAAAAATGATTATACTAGTTGAGTTTTTTCTTAAACTTTTTTTTTTTTATAACTTTACAGTATAACTATGCCGAAAATTGATCTACAAACAACTTTGGCTTTGATTAAATTCTTTACTCTTACTCTTAAAAATGTATCCTCAATTTTTGTAGTTGTAACTATTTTTATACTTAAACTGTCGATTTAATAAGTTTTGGCTTTTAAAAGGCGTGTAGTATCAGCATTTTGCTTTTATTAAGTAAAAGTTACTAAAAGCTTTCTTGTCTATCATTTTCAAAATATTTCCACCAAAGCAGTTTCTGTCTATTTGTATTACTGAATGTCCGACATTCTTGAACAAAAGATCAAGTTGTAGACCAGCATTCTTTTAGTTTAATTTTGTCGACTTCTTTGTCTTCTTTTATATTTTGTACATCTGAATTTAAAATGTAATTTTGAAGTAGTTGAAGTACATCACTCAATGCAGTTCTTGGAAGTAATTTTATGTGTTAGTTTTACGAAATAAAATTATTTGGGTCGCATGGATTACTTATAAGACAATTGAAATGGAATTGCATGTAACATTTTTTAATTATATTTAAAGCTTGAAAACTTGAACTGGCGCTATAAACGGTTTATGGTTAAATGACGCCGTGTCCGTGCTAAGGTAATTACTTTGTTGTCATAAAAGTTAGTAATCCTTAAAGACGATGCAGTTTTGAACGCTTCAGGAACTTGCAAGTTCTCCGAAACTGTCTGTGACACTTACGGTCATTTGCATCCGGTTCGTTCGCTATGAAAACTTTAACCCTTCAACTTAGTACACACTTAGCGAATTCTAAAAGCTTCTCTACAAGTTACTTAAAATAGATTTTACGCTAAATCAAATGACAGTTTTAATGCATAAGCTTAATTAAAACGAATTTTATGTACATCTAGTGGATCTAACTTTACCAAACAATTACTTAAAATAAGTGCATGTTTGTTTTAATTCGCATCGTATACCTATACTTTGGGCGAGAAAATGTTTTTACGATCTCCAGGGAATCGATTATACAGAAATCGTGTTTTCGTGTCAAAAAATATAATGTAACAACATCTTGTGGCTCTCGTGCAAAACAAATGTCTGTCTGTAAAATAATATTTTGTAGGTAGATTGCATCTTTTAACATTCTGAAACCGTATTATAATTTATTATTTATTAACAAAGTAGATTGTGGAGAATATACAGTGGTAGCATCCCTAGAGTTTATAATTTTCTAAATAGAGCCCTAGTCTCTTGAAGTAAATCTCGAAATAAATTTCTTCTTCAATTTAAGCAGTATTTTAAGGCAAAAGCTCTTTTCTAACGATATTATACTGGAAATAAATGGAATTTGCTTAAATCAATGTTAAGTTTTGTATCTTATCAAACGCAAAAACTAACTTATTTATTTATGTTTTTACTTAATGTTTTTAAACATGCTTACTGTTTTTTACTTGAACCTGTAATAAACCTGAATTATTATTTCATTTAAATTGAACACAAGAAATATATCAGTTATCGTTTAGCATTTGAACGTGTATGTTACTTATCTAGTCCACGATTGCAAGTGACTACATTGGTGACAAGTTCTTCAAAAAAGTCAGTGATTTCATAATTGTAAATTAAAGAATATTTTGAAATAATTAAAATGGCTGTCGGTAAAATTATTGAATTTCAATTAGGTGTTAAAAATTGATCTACGTATATTGCTTGTCTTGAATAATATTTTATCACAAGTAAAATTGACGAAGATATGAAAATACCGACTTTATTAAAGGTAGTGGGTGAGAAAAAGTGGTAGCAGATCCATCTTTAAACCGGGAACGTTTAAAACCGACCGAAGCCTGTTCTTTAAGACCAGGAAGATCATTCGCTTTCTACCCAAAATCAAGAACAACCGTGAACTTCTGGAGGAAGACGACCTTATCAATGTTGTGGCCGCAAAATCATGTAACTTCTAATTGTTTTTTTAAAAATGCTAATTGTTATGAATGCGGTAAGTTGGGTCACATTAAATATGTTCGTAATTGACAAAAAAATTTTCGAACAAAGACTTTTTATGTAGAAAATGATAGCTCAGATTCGGAAAATGTAATTTATTTAATTTAAGTAATGACGATAATGAGCCAATTATTGTTTTGCTAAATATTGAATATATATTCTATTTCACATGGAAATTGATACGGGCTCAGCAATTTCTGTCATATCAGAATCAACATACATTGACAAATTTAACAATTTCAATATTTTCGAAACGAAAATGAAATTGAAATCGTACAATGGTATAATACAATTATTTCTTGTGGATTTATTAAAGTAAATGTTAAATATAAAGATGTTACTCTTAATCTTAAATTGTATATCGTATCAAATGGTGGTTCTTCTTTAGTAGGCCGTCAATGGTTAAGAAAATAAAAATTGACGTCATAATGAATACGGACATCAACAATTTAGAAAAATGATAATACTGTTTACGATATCAATGTGAAAAGTTAATTAAGTTGGGAATTTGTGTATTTTCAAATAAGTTACGTAGTTTTTAATGGTGGTAAAGCTTAAATTAAAATTAAAGATCAATGCGGTGCCTGTATTTTGTAAAGTTAGACCTTTACCATTTTCATTAAAAACTAAAGTTTGAAGTGATTTATTCAACAGAAAACACTGTAACTGCACCAGGTCATGCATTGACAGTAATGCCAAGGCAGTTGATCATCAGCGATACCGATTACAGTATCGGTATCGCTGATGATAACAGCTTAGCTGTTGAAACACGTGTCCGAGTCAAGTTTTGTTGCAGTTTTTGGTGTTTTTCTGTTGGTAAATAGACGCTGCAGTTGGTGTTCCTTCCTTTGAGCGAATTATCTAGTTTGGTAAACAAATGTATTTTGTCACCTTTTGAACATGCGGAATGAGGAACGCCCATAGAGTCCCTTTAATTAAAAAGACGGAAATCTTCGTATTTGTGGTGATTTCAAGATTACAGTTAATCCAATGCTTCATGTTAATAAATATCCTATACCATTAATTTAACAATTGTTTGCAAATCTTAAGAATGGTTAAATTTTCAGTAAAATTGATTTATCCTAGGCTTATGCTCAAATAGAACTAGATGAAGATTCGCAAGAAATTGTTACTATTAATACCCATAAAGAGTTATTTAAATTTTTACGATTACCTTACGGAATAACTTCAGCTCCTAGTATTTTCACCGAATTATGGAAACTACTTTGTAGGCATTGAAGGCGTCGCAATATTTTTTGATGATATTTTAATTAACGGAAATGATGATACTCAGTATTTAAGTAGATTAAAGCAAGTTATGTCTAAACTGCTGCAATTTAGATTAACAATTAAAGCAAATAAGTAAATTTTTCCAAAAACAAATACCATATTTAGGTTATCGAATAGACGCGTAAGATTTGCATATGAGCGAAGCTTATCAGTAAAGTAAAGTCCCAAATAATCTAACTGAATTAAAATCATTTATTGGTCTTGCCAATTATTATGGAAAATTTATTCGTGCTTTAAGTACATTAATGTACCTATTATATAATCTATTACGCAAAAATGTTAAATGGTATTGGGATATCATGTGTGAAAACGCGTTTCAATTAATAAAAACAAAGTTATTGTCAGCTAATGTATTAATGCATTATAATCCTGAGTTACCAGTTTCTTTTGAGTGTGATGCCTCGCCATATGAAATCGGGGCCGTTATTTCACATGTGCTCCCTTAATGGCGATTTAAAACCCATAGATTTTGGTTCACGTACCTTATCTCAAAGCGAAAGAGGTTATTCGCAAAGAAGTAAATGACCGAACGGAAGGATTTCTAACATTATATTATATAATATTGACATCCTCGAATGTCCAAACTCGAATAAGTAAAGACATTACTCGCACTAAAGATATTATTAGCAAAATTCCTAATGTCGAACCAAATACTATTTTGCAAGTTTATCGCCTTGGCAAACAATCAAACAATAACAAACCCCACCTTCTCTGAAGATTGTTTTAAGTAACAGCAAAGACGTTAAAGATGTTTTAAAACACAAAAATTGTAGAATCTCACACCGCAATTAGGGTAGCTGCATCAGATCAAACTCCTGCTCAAAGAGATTACCTAAAATCTCTGTAATCAATTGTCGACTCGTATACAGAACGGTGAAATTAACTTAACGATTAATATATATACTAAAATGTACCAAAAATTGAAGAACAAAAACTAATAAAGTCTACTGCGCAACAGCAAAACCATCCCAAATAAAGCTCTCACGTGTTGCACATGTAAGTATTAGATCTTTAGATTCAAAATTTGACACATTTTCTGAATTTATTCAAGAGAGTAATCTTCAATTAATTGCAATCTCAGAAACTTGGTAAGATCCAAACTTTCTTTCAACTTTAATAAATATTCCTAGATACTATTACGATCTGACAGAATAACTAGAGGAAGTGGGTTATGCTGGTATGCGAAAAACAATGTAAAATTCAAGACTGTAGATACAAATTTCCTAAACTTAATTAGTACCGCACAACTCTAGATATCAATAAAAATAGGATAAATAAAAGTAATTTTAGGAGCTTTATATACTGTGTCCAAAACCAGTAGGAATTTTTCGATGTAAATGACGCGGTTAGTATTTGTGCTCAATATAATTATGTCAAAATAATTATTAGTGTTTGAGTGACACTTGTTTTTGTGTGACACAAAAGTGAATTTAGGATTTTCACAATGTCTGAAATTATTCAACTAAGAAATGCTATTAAATTTTGTTTCTATGGAATAAATGCTGCAGAAACGTTGAAAATGTTGCAGAAGGCTTACGGGGACCGAGTTCTACCAAAATCAACAACATATGATTGATATAACTTGTTTAAAGAAGGTAGAGAACGCGTTGAAGACGAAAAGCGCCTTGGTCGACCATCGACCTTAACTGATGATGCTCACATCCAAAAAGTAAAAGAATTAGTGCTTGCAAACCGTCGATTAACTATAAGAGACATTGCCGATGAAATTGGCGTATCAAAAGGATCAATTAATACCATTTTGAAAGAGATGTAGGGCCTCAAACGTGGCAAGTCTTGATTGGTACCAAAAATGCTAAATTTTCTTAAAAACAACGTCCTGTTGATATGTGTGAAACAACGTTTCTGATTATCAAGCGGTTTATAAACGCATTATTACGGGAGATGAGACATGAATCTATACTTACGACCTCGAAACAACCGACCAATCAAGTGAATATTGTGAGACAAGACCGAAAAGACCGCGTCAAAGTTGCTCAAAAATCAAGGTGATGTTGACAGTTTTCTTCAATTATCGTGGTGTGGTGCATTAAAAATTTCTTCCCACTTGTCAAACTGTTAACAAGGAATACTATTTGAGTGTTATGCGTCATTTGTGTGAAGCTATTAGTAAAAAAAAGCCGGATTTATGGAAAGATAACTCTTGGTTTTTACACCACGATAATGTGCTATCTCACACTGCACTGATTCTTCGTGACTTTTTCGCCAAAACTGCAGCCAATATCGTTTCGCAACCACCTTATTCACCTGATTTGGCTCCGTGTGACTTCTGTTATTTTCAAAACTCAAAAGACTACCTGAGAAAACCGTGTTGAGTCAATTGAAAACATCAACGTAAATCGGCGCGCTCTTAAGGTTATACCGGAAGAAGACTTGTTAGCATGCTTCGAGGACTGGAAAAAGTGCAGGCATAAGTGTATTATATCAGAGGGGATTATTCTGAATGGGACCAAATTGAATTAGGAAAATCAATAAAGATTTTTGATTTATAAACAATTCCGAATAGTTTTTGGACACAGGTAGTACATAATAGCATCCGTCCAATTTATGTTTCGACGAATTAGAAATTTCACTTTTTAGCCTAAGGTTAGAAGCAGACAACTAATAATTGTTGGAGACGTTAACATCGACTTGAGCAGTAGATCTTTATTCTCTAAAAATTAATGATCTTTTAAAATCGTATAATCTAAAGCAAATAGTAATCTTTACCCACCTAGAATAACTGAATCATCTGCAACCCTCACTAGATGTTATATGTGTAATAAATTTGTTACAGTGATGAAATGTAATAACCTTGACTTGTATTTGAGAACGGATCATATGTTATGCTATTTCAGAGTTAGACCATACAGTAACAAACCCTAAACCTAAAGCGCAAACTTATCGAAATTACAAGCATTTTGATATAGAAGAGTTTGGACGGGATATACCGCTAGAACGAACTGGGATTATGTTGAACAATTATTTCAATTCTAATATCTTAGCTTTATTTGTCACACACGCACCTTTAACTACGCAGTCGTCTCTATATAACTGACACCATCAAACTTATAATAAACATGAAAGATAAAGCAAAAGTACAAAAAACAAGCTTGTAAGCGAATTCAACTACTACAAACAGATACGTAATTATTTAACAATTGCTATGCGAAATGAGAAAATTGTTTATATTAGATACCAAACTCAACTTTAAAAAAAAACCTAGAATTTTGTGGAAACACTTTGCACTATGGGATGTTCACTCTAAGTAATATTCAGAAATAGCCTATGAAATCTGAGATGCCAATTTAATTAATAGATATTTAACGAATAACGTTTTAAATGTAAACATAAACAACGACTAATTGAATTTCTATTGAAATAACAAATATAGCAACAACAGCGAAGAAACATCCATACGTACAGTTATGACAACTGAAATAGAAAAATTGTTAACAAATTAAATTCTCGTGCATATAGCTTGGATGGTATTAATTGTAGAATGCTGAAGCTGACGTTGCCGTTTTGCAAAAAAAGCTTAACAAATATTATTAACTTTTCTCTTAGAACGACACTGTACCAGCCTTGTGGAAGAAAGCCTTAATTAACACGCTTCCAAAAGTTGCAAACAAAAAGAGCTGAACGAAATTCGATCTATAAACATATTACCCATAATATCCAAATTGTATGTAATTATCTGACTGAGTTTACCCAAAATATCACTATTTTACCACAAACTCAGTCTCGCTTTCGAAAACATCATAGTACCACCACAGCAATTTTTAACATAACTAACGATATCTCAAAAGGAATAGATAACTAATGGGTAACTTATCTAGCTTTATTAGACAATACAAAGGCATTGGATCCAATACATCAATAAATTGCTTATAGCAAAATTAACTTATTATGGAGTCAACCCCTAAATAATTCAATGGTTTCGAGCATTTCTTAAAGATCGTTGACAAGTTGTAAAGATAGATAACACCCTCTCTCAAAAACTAAACAGCAACTATGGCGTTCCTCAAGGAAGTGTGCTAAATCCTATTTTATTCTCAATTTTCACACCTGATCTCTCTTTGACGCTGACGACACACAAATTCAGATGTTACGTGTTTCTGAGAATGCTGATAACTTAATAAAGGAACTAAACAGCAACTTCATAAACATCGAGAACTGGTGAGAAGACAATGGTCTACGATTAAACCCCCAAAAAGCTATAGTAATGTGTATAAGTTGAAAGGTTCGAATTAACAAAATCAATTAACAGTTGCATTCTCTATTATTGCTAGATGGAACTGTTATGAATGTTAGTGAATGTGCACGTGATTTAGGGTTACTTTTTGGACAAATACTTAAATTTCAAAAATTACGTTTTAAAACAATGTAGCGAGTGTTATTTTAAATTAAAGTTTAAAGACATTCTACCGCAAGATGTAAAATGGAACCTAGTAAATTCAATCATCCTTAGTCGACTAGATTTTAACAGTTCAGTTTATTACTCTTTTTTGACAAGCAACTGCAAAATTTTTAAATAACTGTTTAAGGTTTTCTTACAATATTGGTCGTAGAGATCATCTAACTCCGTATTATAAACAATTAGCAATATTAAAATTATAGATTCTTGTTGCTGTATGGAACTCTATTAATAATTATCTTTAACGTTAAGCAACCATCTTATTTGTATGATCTTTTAATCAAACGTTCAACCATTTACTCAAATCCTGTAAGAAATACAATTGAATTAAGTATCCCTTAACATAAAACAGCCAAATTTCAATGTTGTTTTCTGTATGTGGCAACAAAATTGTTTAATGATAACTTAGAAATAGTTTGCAGTAGTATGTCTAAATTGCAGTTTAAGCGAAATTTAAAGAAGTACTTTCTGGCTATTCAAAGCAGTACATAACAGACGAAAAAATTAACACTTATCATTATAGAGAAAAGTGAAACCGGCTATGCCGAACATTTCTCCCATTGAGCATTTTTGTTGTATCATATATTTTGTATTATTATTATATTACCTTTTGTTTTGTTATTTTTCTACTTTTTTCGTTTATTACAATTATTGTTTATTTAACATTTATTGTTTGCTCAATAAAAGCTTATTATTATTTTGTTTTTTTCTGACTCTTATCGGTTTTAGTCGCAAGTCGGGCTGAAACCAAGACATTGCAGACCATTCATGTTTTGTGTTTGTGTGTTATCCGTTTAAAAATTTTCTCACTGTGTTGCATGTGTTGAGTATGACTGCTTTTGTAGTGTAATGTATGTGTGTTTTTCTAGGTTCAGTGTATATAGGTTTTTGTGTAGTGTATGTGGTATGATACCTGTCGAAGACAGGATTATTGGTACTATGACCATTTTCTTCATCTTCCATAGACGAGAGATCTGTGTATTTTTGAAATTTTTTTGTGTTGGTTTTTTCCATGTTGTGTGTTGGGTATTGTTATGTCTATTATATATGTTGTTTTGTTATGTTTGTCTATGAGTGTAATTTCTGGTTTGTTGTGGTGTATTGTTTTACGGTGTGTATGTCTATTAGTTTGTGTTGAATGACTAGTTTTTGATGGATTATGTATTGTTTCTGTGTGTGTGGGTGGCATTTTCTACATTTGTCGTTTGTTTGTGTTGTATCTCTTATTGTGTGTTTTATGTAGTTTTTTGTGTGTATGACTTGATCTTTGTATTGCGATCATAAACCCTTCTCTCTCGCTGTACAGTTTTCCACGGGTCAACCACATGTTCGACGCTTCTTTGTCGACAGTCGGTTGATTCAGTTCGTGAGAATATCTGCCGTGGAGGCCTTTTGATCCATGATTGTTTTTGTGTTTGTGTTGTTTTTATATCTGTTTGATATGTCCATATTTGCGTTCTGTAAATAAAGTGGTGTGAGTTGTTGCCTGTAAGTGTAATTGCTTTGTGTAACTGTGATGTGTGTTGTTTTGTGTAGAAAACATTCTTAATGTGTCTTATCTGTTTGTAGTGTAGTGTGGATATGTCTATGAGGTCTCGTCCGCCCTCACATCAAGGTAGGGTCAACCTCTCTGTGGCGGTTTTGGGTGATGTTTGTTGTATTTTGTTAGTGTTCTTCGTGTTTTCCTTTGGAGTTCTTCTAATTCTGTGTATGTGTCTAATGTATGACTCTAAAGGAAAATGTGGGCGGGTATAGCGTACGTAAGCTTATGGCTTTTGTGATGTGTTTTGAATTTAATTGTGTTTTTAGTAGTTTATTTAATCTGTCTGCGTATTCTTTGGGCGAGTTTTATGTGTTTGTGTTGTGTGAGTTTAGCCTGTCTGAATCCCTCTTCCGTAGATTCTATGAACCCATTTCCGACCGGGATTTTTTTCCGTACTTAGAATTCCTTTTCTATGTAAGGTTTTACATTTGTCCACCTCAAACTCCATACGTATGTGTATGAATGTAAGCTTTCGCGGTTGCTGTCACTAAGATTATTATCTTCCGGGTTGAGCCGTGTTCGTCCTTCCTTCCTACGTTCTCTGCTTGACGTTTCGCTAACCATGCTGTTAGCTTCCCCAGAAGTTACTTTAAAGACCGATGTTGTTGTCTTCTGCTCCTCGTTATATACCTATGTTCCGCTACGGTTGGTTGATGTCGATCAGTGACGGGGGGTTGGTTTTCGATGGTTGGTTGATCTTCTGTTTGGTGTTGACTAATTTTGTAATGACATTTGTTTTCTTTGTTTTTGTGAAGAGTTAGATTCCACGTGTTTCTTCTTTTTCGGATTTCCTGCAACAGGCAGATCTTTCTTCTTTCTGGTATAGCCGTTCTTTATTAGGGCTTGTTGACGTGTCAAAGTTCTTCTGCCTTGTGAACCTGTCAGAATCTTGTTAACTCTATGCAATAAAGTTTTGATTAGAGACCGCTTTTGCTGTAGATGATGGTGTGATGTGCATGAGGTATCGGTTGGTGTGTGTATTTTACGATATACATATGGAGCCACTTGTTGTTATCCCCTCGTTTCACTTAGAACATCCAGGAAGGGAAGCTCCTTATTCTCTTTGTCTCCATGGTAAACTTGATCTTTTCAAGTGCTGAGTGTTGAGGTGGTTAAGAAATACAGTAAGTGTTTCTTTCCTATGAGACCATATGACGTCGAATTACTGATGACTCTGGAAGTAACCAATGACGATATACTAGTTAGTTTTGATGTAAAATCGCTATTCACTAACATACCAGTCGACGATACACATAACATCATAAAACAACTGTACACAACCCATGGGTTAAGAGAAGACATACCAGAGCTAGCAAGAATATGTCTGAATACAACTTACTTTCTATGGAACAGAGATTTCTACGAACAAAAATTAGGTGCAGCTATGGGATCACCATTATCACCGGTTATTGCGAATATCTTTATGGAATCATTCGAGCAAGAAGCCATTCAATCCAGCGAAAAGAAACCGAAATGCTGGTTCAGATACGTGGACGATACCTTTGTCATATGGCCTCATGGGAAAGAAGCACTTACTGTATTTCTTAACCACCTCAACACTCCAGCACGAAAAGATCAAGTTTACCATTGGAGACAGAAGAGAAAAGAAGCTTCCTTCTTGAATGTTTTAGTGAAACGAGGGGATAACAACAAGTTGGCTCATAGTGTATATCGTAAAAAGACACACACCGACCGATACCTCCATGCCACATCACACCATCATCCACAGCAGAAGCGGTGTCTAATCAAAACTTTGTATTGCATAGAGCTAACAAGATTCCTGACAAGGTTTACAAGGCAGAAGAACTTCGACATGTCCAACAAGCCCTAATGAAGAATGCTATACCAGAAAATAAGTAAGAGCTGCCTGTCGCAGGAAATCCGAAAAAGAGAAGGAACAGGTCACCACCTACGCTCGTTTGCCATTCATTGATGGAGTAACTGACAAATTAAGAAAATCATTGGAGAAGAAGAATATCGGTGTCAGGTTTGGAACGGTTAGAGAAATCCAGCAACTACTACCTTCTAATAAAGATAACCTGCCGAAACTCTCAACAAAAAGGGTCTACCACATTGACTGTTCATGTGGAAAGGTCTACATTGGTCAAACCAGACGCAACATAAACTGTAGATTAAAAGAACATCACCGAGACGCCAAGTCCAGAGCGGTAGATAAATTAGCAATCGCAGAACATTTACACGAAAAAGGAAAATACATCATCAACTTCGAGGAAGCTAAAGTTCTATCAAGGACTAACAACTACTATGCAAGGATAATCAGAGAATCCCTAGAAATTATGAAAAATAAAAATAACTTCAATCGAGAAGATGGTTACCGATTAAGCAACACGTGGAAACTAACTCTTCACAAAAACAAAGAAAACAAATGTCACCAATAAAATTAGTTAACACCAAACAGAAGATCAACCAACCATCGAAAACCAACCAACCGTCACTGATCGACATCAGTCTTTAGAGTAACTTCAAGAAGCTAACAGCATGGTTAGCGAAACGTCAGGCAGAGAACGTAGGAGGAAAGACGAACACTGCTCAACCCGGAAGATAATAATCTTAGTTCCATACGTATGTCTTTTGAAAATGTGTGTGTTATGTTTAGTAATTGTTGTAAGTGTTGTTTTGTGTCTGCGTATATTTTGATATCGTCCATGTATAACAAATGTGATAGTGTATATTGGTTTGTTTTATTATGTTTTATGTGAAAACTGTATTTCGTATTGTTTAGTGTGTTGGAGTGGATTAAGAGCTAGGTAAAACCAAAGGGGGCTCAAAGAGTCTCTTTGGAAAATACCTTATGCTTTATCTGTATGGTATCTGTTTTTTATGCGTGCATTGTTTAGGTTAGGTGTAATGTTGTTTCCTGTGTTCTATGATGTGTTGTAAATATGCCACGAGCGTTGTGTTTATTTTGTATAATTGCAGCGTATGTATTAACCATGAGTGTGGTGTGCTGTCAAATGCTTTTTGTAATCGACGTATGCTGTGTGTAGATGTCTGTTTTGTTTGAGTGACTTCCCAAGAGTTACTGAGTCTATCAGAACTTGTTGAACATCGGGTGTATACAGAAATATTTCTATTACCAGAAATTCTGAATTCCGTCTACCCCCGGTGCTTTCCAATTTTGGGTTTTGTTTATTACGTCTGTGAGTTCCTGTGGTGATATGTTTGTAAATGTCATTTGGGGGTATGTATTCTGTGTTTTATTCCTCTTTCTTGATCCAATTTGCATTTTTATTATGTGGTAGCAGCTTAACCACAGAGCGGTTCAGTAATCTGTAAGTTGTTCTTGTGTTGGTGTATCGTTATTTTGTGTCTGAATTGTGTCTGAAGTTTTGTAGAATATTTTTCGTTCTTTTGTGAATAGAGCATTTTGTTGCTTGCGTAGTGTGCATGTTTTGTATCTGTGTAGTCTTTGTGCTTTGGCTGCGAGTTTTTGTTTAAGGGTGTCTATATTCTGTGATATGTTGATTGTGTTGTTCGTGTTTAGTGTGTGTTTTTATTTTTTAAATGTTTTATGCAAATGTTTCAGTAATTTTGGTGAAGTGTTATGTTTTATGTATTGTGTTAATCTACCTAGTTCACGGCGGAGTTCCATAATTTGACCCTGCAACCGTTTTTGCCAAGCAGGTTTATTGATTGGAGTGATTCTTTTTGTGTGTGTGTGTGATTAGTCTACGTCCGAGGCGAGTAACTACCGTCACTGCCCCGGCATAAACAAGTGTGTATATCTTGTGAGTGTAGTGTCTGTGTTTATATATTGTGGTAGTATGTGTGTGTTCTGGTAATGTAGTGTTCTGCTGAGTGTTTTGATGTGTGTAGTTTTGGTATTTTTGGTCTGTTTGTAGGGTTTGTTCCTGTATATTACATAATTATACTGTCTAATGTCTGTGTGGAGTTGTATTAGTGTGTCTTTATCAATGTTTTCTGTTGTTGTGATGTTAGGGTGATAATGTATTATTTGGTCACTGTCGTTATCATTTTCTTTGATACCTACTGTTAGTGTTGTTTTTTGTATGTGTGTATCTGCTTTTGATTGTGTTTTTGTTAGTGTATGTAGTGTGTTTGCAACTTGTTATTTTATTTGTTGAAGTGTTGTGTTGGGTAACAGATTTTTTTTATTATCGCTCGTCTTTGATCTGCGACTCTTTGTTTGGTTACTGTAATGTGAGGGTATTGTTGTGTAAATTGTATATGTAATTGTTGTCTGTATGGTATAGTATCTGTTTCCATGTATGTGATGGTATAGTTAGCAGCGCATGATGTGAATGTTCATGTCCGTAGTCCATTTTATGCGCTGCCGTGGCTTGCCTGCTTGAAAACAGAGAACAAACAAAGAACATTCTTAGGAAATTCATTTTAAATTTAAACACATAATGTTTAATTTTTATTTAAATTATATATTATTGTAATTGATATTAATTATAATATTGCTCATGCTTCTCTAATTATTTCTTTTGATAATATTAATACCCGAAAATGCATTTATTCTGAATAAACACAAATACATCATACTAAAAAAATGCCACCAGATAACTGTACCGACGATCGAATGCTTAAATGCAAATCGTTATTAAACCAATAACTTAGAATACATAAAACTCGTGTCGATAAAGCCAACTATTTCTGTACAGTGGCATACACGCACGAAAAAACACCTGGATGCGCATTTCGCTCTTTTATGAGCTCATCAAACGTGTATACTTAAGTACGGTATACAGCTGTACAAGAAGGCAGTTGGTCTTCTAACTCTTGTGGTGCAATGAAAATGAAATGTGTGTCTTACGACATATAGTGTAATAGGGACCCGACACAAAAAGGCCTTCAAGTTATTTGTTTTCCTAAAACACGGACAGTTCATTGCATTACTAATTTTTGTATATGTGTGTTTTCAAAGTTTTTATCAACATTGACGTTGAGGAAGAACTGTTACAAAATATAATAGAAGAATTTAAAAATATTTTTAAAGAACGTGGTCAGTACGGTCACCAAACTAAAGAAAATTAAAATTTTAACTTGCGGTCAACATGACAATAAAACATGACACGTACCTATAAAAAAAAATATTTTACTGCCTCCAATTTAGGAACGGTTTTGAAAAAACTTTTTGTCACAATTTTGTACGAAAGTTGCTATTTGAAAAAGAATTAAATACGATAGATTACATGAACGTAAAGTAAAAGAATTGTATGAAGCAAGAACTAATACTAAAATTGAAGACTGTAGCTTTTTTATTGACGTAAATAATTACTTTCTTGCTACTTCCGCCGATATGTTACAAAAGATGGTTTAGTAGATGTCTCTTCCATTTGAAAAGAGAAACTACTAGATCCTTTTGAGAATAATAAAACTTATGCTAGAAAGTTATTAATCAAAAATTAAATTTTATAATTATTAAATAAATCTAATTCATACTTTGTATGCTTTATTACGGACTGAAAAAAGTACAACCGTTATTAATAAGTGCAAGACAAATAAATATCACTGAAAAAGGTATGACGAAATAGATAAAGTAATATGTACAGTGTTATTAATTTATTATAAAATTATGTAAAATAACTGTTTCATTTAATGATGTAGTCTTTGGTTTCTATTTTTTTTCTCGTTAATTCTAACAAATTTGTTCAAAATACTATAAATACCTATAACCCGGAGCGAAGATTGTACAACCGGATCTTAGTGTTTTAAAAGTCCTAAAAATAAATAAAAAAATCTTTTTACTACTTTTCTTCTTCTTCATAACAGTAAAAATTATTTCTTATTAACTACTAGATAAATAATGAAAACAGCTGTAAGCAATAAAAAACTGTGATAAAAAGTTAACTTATTGCTTAGTAAAATGATTTCATACTAAAATTGTCTCTAGATTTTGAATTTTTGTAAAGAGTGATTAAATCGTTATTAAATTTAATTTTATTTAGTAGTAAGAAAATAGTAGTTATGGTAAAGAACGTCATTATTGCCTTTGCGGTACTTAATAATTCCGATAATTCTGCTCGGGCAATAATGGTATACTTTTACCTTAGGTTATGGAATCTAGAAGTTGCTTCCCTATTAAACCATTTATAGCCAATACGCCAATAATTAATTAAATATCTATTTATCAACCATTCAACATTAAGTTTTAAATGTTACTAGTTTATTTGTGAGTATAAATATTTCTGTCAATCAAATGGCGTCATTTCGGGGTTAGAATGTTCTTATTGTAAACGCAAAGAAGAAGAAAATATTTTTAGGAAAGTACTCAGTTAAAATTCTTGAAGTGTACAAATATTTCAAAACGACCATAAATTAATAGCTAAATTAAATATTATTTTTGTGTTTTTATTGACAAGAACTACAATAATTATTTACATTAAAGTGTGGATAGTAATATTTTACGGCGCGACATTATTAGCTGGGTCGCTGTAAAACCACTTTACACACGAAATTTGTATAATATTTTTGGTCGACGATCATCAAAAAGTAAAAAAAGAACAAAATTATTTCTACTGATTTTGATTAGTCCTGGTTTCTTAACTGTTTTGGCATACGCCACTTAATATGTGTCAATTCATTTATTTAACTTGACGTATAGATATTCTGTATATTATCATGTCAAGTAAAGTGTAAAAGTAAATTTTTGAAAATCAATTTATCGGATTTTATACTTATTTTTAAAACGTTCCCAAATAGCAGATAAATCAACCACTTTACTACATAGTAGCCGTACTTTACCGCATTGTGTGTAAAAATCAAGTTTCAAGACAAGTATGAACAACTGAAATAGCTATTTACGTAAAATGTACGAAACAAATTCTTTTGGGAATGAGTGCCCGTTTGCAACGGGCATTTGGCTCGAATTCTCAAATAGTGTTTACGCACAAGTTGCGTATGCTATTTTGCACGTTTTTTTCTATAATTGCATTTTCAAATCTCTATTATTGTTATATGTAAATCACAAAATTTAATTAGCTGTGGCTATAGGCATATGCACATAATGTATACATTTTAGTCATCTAACGTCTAGTTAACCTATTCAATTGTCAAACTTTTTATTTGATGATTTACATTGTTTACAACATTTACAACAAATAAAATGTGCGTAAATTGCATTCTAGATAAGAATAATGTAAGTAAATTAACAAATTGTTCTTAGAAAGCTTCTAATGTGGAATGTTTTTGGTAGTTTTTGAAACACATGTTCGGGATAACAGCGTTTTGGTGCCTGCTTTACGTGCGCTCTAAATTATTTTATAGGTAAAAAGTGCAAAAAATGTGTTTTACAGTTTAAGAGGCCAAAATAATGTTAAATCTCTGAGGGTATTTGAAACCAACCAAAAAACTTGTTTTTATGCAATTTTAAATTGTAAGGCAAATTTATGTTTAGCTGGGGATTAAATTTTAAGGCGGTCATTAGGTAAAAGCACAATTTTATGTAGTTGAACTTCTTTTAAATATAATAACTGGCGGTTTTCTTAGAAACTGAGCCTTCAATGAAGGAAGTGCGTTAGTGAAGGGAGACATTAAAATTCCATGTTGGTTATTCTTGTGCACCGTATAATTTTAATGTTTGACGTTTGTAAAGTTGCATGGGTTTTAATTGATGTTAAATAAAAATCTACAACAAAAAATCTAAGGGTAACGGCACATTATAAAATTCCTAATTATTTGAATGCTTTGAGAAAGACCGGGCTGATCGGTCGCAACGTTGGCAAGAATAAGTAACATGGACTTTTAATATCTCTTTTACTACTGCACTTCCTTCATTGAAGGCTCAGTTTCTGAAAAAACCACTAAGCACTATTTTCCTATAACAATGCCAACGGTTGAAAAACGGTTGTCCCTACCAAGTATCGAACGGCCGTAAGTTCTATACCAACTCCACCGGACAACCGAATAAATGGTCATGAAATTGAATCTCTAGTTTTGTCTTATAATTTTCCCTTAAAAATACAAGTTCCTAATAAATAACTTTCTACTTTCCAATAATACACATATTTAATTAGTTGTCATTTTACTTTTAAAGCGTAAAGACGTACCTACTTCATCGCTATTGTAAATGGGTAAAATATTCAAGTGCAATTATTCAACAAAATAGTTACCGTAAATTAAACATCCTAAAGCAACATAAATCATAAGTTCAATCGCAAACTGGCGTAAATTACAATTTTTTGTTCATACATTGCTATTCCTTGCTGATAGTTTCAAATCTTTACCAATTGCATTTCCACATTATAACAAAAATAAAAATACTGCAAATTTTACGATAACAGTCCAAAACTAAAAAGCTAAAATTCAAGAGTACTTTAATTTTTTACTTATTCTTTGCTATTCTTTGCTGATGGTTTTAAATTCTTTTACCGTTTGTATTACCAAAATATGATAAAAATGAAGAGTTATGCCAAGTTCACAATGGCAATCAAAAATATCACAAACCAAAATTCATGAGCACCATAAGTTTTTGCTCATTATTCTAATTTTTCTTATCTAAATTTAGATATCATAACATCAGGTCATGGTAGTATAGTATAATATGAGATGTGTAAAATATTCGCTGGTCCTATTAAACTAATCTTCAGTTGATTTAATTTATTATTTCTGGTAAGTACATTAAATTGTCCCGATCTGAAGAACTAAGTCATTGGATTTCTGAAAAAACTTCATCAATAAAAATCTAAACTGCGCTTTATCTCGTTTATTATCAATTGTTTCAGCTAAGTCTATTAAATTTTTAAATTCACTTTGTTCAACTCCACTCAAATATTTGCGTATTAATTTTTGTTTTTCAATTTTAAATGTAGTTGGTTTCCTTCAAAATTACTTTCAGTTTCACTCAAGTTATCCAGTGGATTAAATAAAAAACAAAAGTCACCGACATAATTAACAGAATTAACCAGTTAAAATGGGATTTTGCAGAGCATTTGGTTAGTCAAAAAGACTGTAGTTGAAACGCAAAATTGGATAAAATGTAAGAAGAAGTATAGGAAGGCCAATTACCAGGTGGTATAATGACATAACTTATCACAAAACATAGACAAATAGAAAATGAATAGGGAGGCCTATGCTCAATTATGGGGGCGTAATAAACAAGGCGCAAATAACATGTACAGTGTGTTTACTAAATTGGCAAAATTTGGGAAACATTTTATTATTAATTTTATGAAAGATATTATTTAGAAAATTTCTCAAAAATATGAATTTTACTAAAGAGCAAAATACCTGTATATTTGAGAATATCAAAATTTGTTATTAAAAAATTGACCAAAACTAAAAAATACGTTCCAGTATTAAATTACATCCTATTAAATAATATATTTATTTTGGCTACAACAATGCATAAATGTATCTGTATTGACAGAGAAGGCAGATATGTTGAATCATTTCGTCGATATATTTTTACTTTAATTAAATTTTTATAAATAAATTTGTTAAATAATTTCTAAACTGAACGGAAAAGTTATCATGTTTATAATGAATAAAAGAGATAAATGGTCGGTATCAATAATTTGTGTAAAATATGTAAGAAAACATTTTTTAAGTAGAAAAATGCAATTGCACATTAAAACATAAAATTTTATTCTGAACAACTATTTATAATTACAGTTTTCGATATATTGCAAATAAAGGTTCTGTACTTCTGTACCAAACTAATAATTTTGTCACACCTTCTCGTAGACGACTAAAAATGTAATATTTGATTATTGTAATTGAAATTTTAGAATGTGCAGAACTTTTTATAAAAATAACTTTTTGTAAAATTAAAAATTAAAAGTTTCAAAATATGTTGCCAACTTAAGTAGTCACACTGTGCATTTTATACTCCTAAACCTATAATTATTCGTTTTATTAATTGTTTAAAAGAAAGAACACTGTTACTAGCTGTTTTATATACGTAAAACGAGTTACTAGATGGAGTTTCCGATGGATGTTTTATTAGCGATCATCTTATTCTCAAGAATAAAATATTATTTAAAACGGCAAGAGAAATTTCAAAAACTAAGAGTTATAAATACGTCTAGACTAGAAACTGCAAAATTTGTGTCCGCAAGGACGACTAATCTCGAGTAATTACTGTTATCTCTGACTTTATTCTCGACAAACTGTAAACTTATTAAATGTTTAATTTTAATAAATAATAACACTTTTCACAATGGCATTAAATGTTTACTACCAAAATACGAGGAGCATAAGAGGGAAAGGCAACGTATTGTTCAATAACTTGTTAAACTGTAGTGCTGATATCATTTGCTTTACTGAAACGTGGCTCTTGCCTGGCATGTACTCAAACGAATTCTTTCCAAATAATTACACAGTTCTACCAACACGCGTAGTGGCAGAGTGCTTGTCGCAGTTTCAAACTGTTTGTCGTGTTTTTCTCAACCCTCCTAGTATGGCCAAGAAGATGTTACGTGTGCTCGGTCTATATACCACTGAGAGATTAAAAAGCTCTGTCTTTATTTACTAATAACTTAGACTTAATAATCGAAAATCATCCGGACGATTCGTTTCTAATTTGTGGTGACTTTAACCTTCCCGAGATTGACTGGTCTTTCAATGCCAACTTGGGTTTTTGTTCTATTGTCTCTGGCGCTACTTCACGAGTGATTGGGTTTTTTGATCTGTGATCTAAAGCAATTTAATTATTTCAAAAATTATTTCGGAAATATCTTAGACTTAATTTTATGCAACAAACTATTAATCCAAAATTTCAGTAAAAGCTCGTAGCCGTTAGTTACAGAAGATAGAGCTCACACAACAATTGAATTTAATTTAGAATGCTCTTTCAGAAAACAATTTCATACGAATAATTTACAAACTTTTAATTTTAAAAAAACTGACTTCCAAGAAATCAATAATTTACTTAGTCGGTTTGATTGGCCAGTTCTTTTTGGGGAAGGTACAATTAACGATGCAGTTCAGGCATTTTACAATCGTTTGAATGGCATTATTAATGTGTGTGTTCCAAAAATAATTAAAAAAAGTAACAGATATCTTTTATGGTTTTCCGTAGGAACAATTCGTGCTATACAACAGAAAACTAAGTACCATAAACGTTGGAAAAGATTCAATAATCAATTGCACTATGTCACATTTAGCATTTTGAGAAGACGCTTCAAACACTTAATACCTATTGATTATTGTAATCACATTAAGTTCACGAAACAAATGTCACTTCTAATCCAAAAGTTTTGGAACTTTGTAAAAAACAAACGTAATATGGATTATTCTCTTTCGACCTTAATGAATTTTAATAATAAAACTGCTAGAGATTGCCAATCAATTTGTAATATGTTTGCTAGTTATTTTAGTTCTGTGTATGTCCAAGACAATATGCCAATAAATTCTAACGATGACGAACAGGTTTTTTTAAGGCATTGATAAGGTCAATCATTTGCCTTCTGATTTCTAAGCTCGGAACCCTAGGTATTAGTGGTAACTTAATTCGTTGCATTGAATTCTACATAAAATATCAAAACCAGCAAGTATTTATTAACGGTTTTACTTCGGCATTTTTACCTATAACTTCTGGCGTACCACAAGGAAGTCACCTGGGTCCTTTATTGTTTCTAATCTACATTATCGACGTTGTTAAAAATTTTTTTTATTTAAATTTTATCAATGCACCTAATCTTTAAGATTAACTAACATTTTATTTATGTCCTAAATTACTAAAGTATTTGTTAGTCCGGATGTTTCCATTGATCCATCTTAGCTACTGAAACATTTTGCGCACTTTTCTGGCGTGGCTACACTTGCACTTTACTCTGCTTTTCACTATTGTGATACAGTTTACACTACACTAGCTCAAATGGTTTCGTCCTTTTCAGCCTGCGGAGAAGATCTTGGTTGACTCATGGCTTCTAGCCAATCTTCCTGATTACGTCCTCGACCATCTCCACCTAGATTTCCCGATGTAGATTCCTGTCTCGCACGTATCAAGGGATTTACCATATTTTGTAAAACTCTATTTTGGAGTTTCTGGATGCAAGAATAATACTCTTTTTCTACAGCCCCACAGTTGGATGCCAAAAATCCATACTGGTCGTATCACCTGTTTATAAACCAGTACTTTATATCTAACGGATAGTTGGGAATTTCTTCCCATAAGCCAATATATGCTGTTGTATTTTAATTTTACTTTAATTGCTTCTTTTTTGACATGCTCTTTCCACTTCAATTTTGAATCTAGATTTAGGCCTAGGTATTTGGCTGTTTCTTGGTGTAGGATTATGTTATTATTTAGATTTACTAAATGATGGTTTATTTCCCTATTGTTGAAATTTACATGAGCAGATTTTTCTTCATTAGCTTTACACGCCACCTTTTCATCCACGTTTTATTTCGTCAATTGCGCCTTGGAGTTTGGCCGTTGTTTCTTCTATATTATCTCGTATAACTAGTACTGCGATGTCATCCGCAAATGTAGCTAACTTAATATTTTCATTTTCCGGAATATCACATATATACAACACACATAGCACTGGCCCAAGAACGCTCCCTTGTGGGACACCTGCTTTTATTATTTTAAGTTCAGAGAACTTACTTTATGGTTTAATTTTGAAGGTTCGGTCTGTTAGGTATGAATCCAGAAGCTGAACATATTCCGCAGGAAAGTATCTATTTAGTTTCATTAGTAAACCCTTATGCCAAACTTTATCGAATGCTTTGGCAATGTCTAAAAATATCGCATCTATAATACGATGTACTTGGTCTACCGTAGAGTGTTCACTACGGAACCTAAATTAGTGTGATGGGATGAGTTGTTGATTTTCAATTATCGACTTCATTCTTTTTAAAAATAACTTTTTGAACAACTTTGATATTATAGGTAACATCCTATATGAGCTTACATCGTTAATGGGTTTTCCGGTTAAGGTATCATGATAACTTCAGCTGTTTTCCACAAGACTGGAACATGTTGTAGCCTAAACGCTGCATTTATCAAGTGTGTAAGTTTCAGAATACCTTTCCTTGGTAAGTGTTTTAATATCTTTCCACTGACGAATCCTGGAGCTTTTTTAGATTGATATTTTTTAAATTTCTCTAACCAACAGAAAAACACCAAAAACTGCACCAAAAACTTTACTCGGATACGTGTTTCAACAGCTAAGCTGTTATCATCAGCGATACCGATTAGTGTTTTTCTGTTGGTTAAATAGACGCTGCAGTTGGTGTTCCTTTCCTTTGATAAATTTTTCTAGCTACTTTTTTGGAAGTGGTTAGTGGTATATCTACTTTTCTTGCGACTGCCTCTGTTTCAGCTTGCATTTAGATTTGTTCTGCGTTTGGTTGGAATATGTTTTTTAGATAAGTTGCGAATATGTCTACTTTTTGTTTGTTAGTCCTTGCCCAAGACCCATCTTCTTTGCGTATCGGTAGAATATGTCTTATCGGTCTGTTAATCAGTACTCTGATCTGCTGTGATTTCTTTCAGATAGGTATTCAGTGCTTCATTCCTAATTTTTGATTTTCCTTGAGTTGTGATGTAAGAGCATTCGAAGTATGCTTTTTTTCTCTTGTTCTCGATCTCTGCCATGTCTTTCTAGCTCTCCTTTCTCTTTATTAAATCTCCAATTTTTTTAGATAGTTATTTCTTGTCATCTTTCTACTTATTTCTGGCGTATTATTCCATACTGCGCTTTGAATATACATCATAAATTTCTCTGCTTCATATTTAAGTTGCTCTTTTATTTGAATTGGTACATTTAACAAAATCTTTTCGCTGAGCTCTGTTTTAAAGCCTTCCCAGTCGGTAAACCTAGTAGTTAGTGTCGGGTTAGATTCCCTAGTCGCTATATTTTCCTTTAACGTCAGCAAGATAGGGGAGTGGTCAGACATTAGATCATCACAGTCTTGGATCTGTATAAAGTTTGTAGGTACTTTTCTTGAAATGAAGAAATCCAGTAGATCTAGAATTTTTTCAGTATCCGTAGGCCAATACGTGGGTCTACCAGTTGTGTGCCAATTACTTTTTACTTTTAGTTGTCGTTAATCTCGCACTCCAGTGCGTGTTTTTGGCATTGAAATCTGCTCCTATGATAAATCTTTCACCTAGGGTTCGAAAAAAGTTTATATAATCTTCTTTTTGGAGATTATGTCGGGGTGGGAAGTATGCCGCTGCTACAGTAATCACATACTTTTGTGTTTTGATCCATATACTGGCAGCTTGTAATGCCTCTGTTTCATACTTTTCTTTCTCATAGTGAGTTATACTATTTCTAATTATAATAGCTGCTCCTCCTCTAGCCATTCTGTGGATGTAGGGCGTGATACACTTGATAGCCTTTCAGATATATGTTTCATTCGTGAAGTGTGTCTTCGAGATTAGACATACATCAATGTTTTGAGTTTCTAGTATTACTAGTAACTCTTATTGGTGATGCAAGAGTTCGTTGGTGTTCCATTGTAGAATTCTAAGATCATTAGCCATTACTAATGTTTAGTTTTGATGTTGATAGCGTTTTCTAGTTTAGTTAATCTTTCTAAGATCGTTTGGTTAAATATTTCCTGTTTTCTTTCCCGCTCTTCCACCAAACTCTTAATCTGCTGCAGCATTAGAGTTGAAGTATCAGTGTCATGCTCATCTTGTTGTGTTCCGTTCTTTATCATTTGGGCGTAAGTTATATTTGGCTCTACTTGCCTCTGTTGCATAAACCTATTTTCTTTCTATTTGTGTTAACTTTTGTCTTTCTGGGATTCTCTTATTGAGTCTTTTGTTTCTTAAGGTTTGGAAAGCTATCGCTGTACTGCGGCCTCTATAATTGGCTGGGTGTTCCCCTTCGCAGTGAATACACTAAGATTTCGTGTCTTTCAGTTTTAGGTATTTTTTTGTACGGTGCTTTCCTGCGCATTTGACGCACCTGGCTTCTCTGCCGCAGAAATTTTGTGTGTGTCCATATTCTTGACATTTTTGCATTGCGGAAGTAATGCTTTTAAATGCTTCAATCTCCACTTTATGATCTCAACAGGTTTTGCTCCTTTTGTAAAAACAATTTCTTATATTTAAACCTAAACAAATGCAATTCTATAACTTTTACGGAAAACAACAATCCTATTACTTTTGATTATAATTTAAATAACCATGCGCTCACTCGTGTCTCCATAATTAAAGATTTAGGCGTCATCTTTGACTCAAAACTATTATTTAAGGAGCACATTGAATCTTTGGTGAATAGAGCATATCGCATCTTAGGTTTCATCCAACGATCTACATAAAATTTTCAAAACATTAATTCAATTAAAACCCTTTGTTTTGCTTTTGTACATAGTATAGTTTCTTATTGTTTTGTCATTTGGAATCCGCAATACTTAATTTACATTAATCGGGTAGAAGCAATCCAACTTAAATTTGTTAATTAACTACAACGTAAATTTCATTTACCATACAATACTTATTCGAAATTACGTAATCATTTTAGTTTACTAAATTTGGAAAAGCGTAGATCATGTAGTGACATAACTTTTGCTTGGCGACTTCTAAATGGACTATTCGATTCATCATTCTGCTAGCAGCACTTTAAACTAATTGCTGGTTATCGCCCTGTACGTCATCGTAATTTACTTGATCTTCCTACGACTCGTACCAATTCATACCAAAATTTGTCTTTATTGCGAATGTCGCAAACAATTAATACAATGTCTAATTGTTGACATTTTTTGTACGTCAAAAAGCTCACTTAAAAAAATATACCAACAAATGGCCTCTTGAAATGAGTTGGATGTCTTAGTATGATGATCACTCTTTTTTTTGTAATTTTTGTAAGGAGGTTTTTTTCTCCTCTCTTTGTATGATTACTTTATTTGAAATTATATATTATTAATTTTGTTTTATCATAAACCAATACTTAATAGTTAGTTAGTTAATAGTAAATTTACTTACACTGATATAAAGTAAATGTATGTATCTTATAAGAAATTATTTTAAGTCAACTGTAACACATGTAGTGGGTATTTACCGGTATATGTTTTAATTACTAAAATAAATAAATAAATATCGTCTCTAATAAAAACATGTAAAGAAAGAAAATCCCAAAAATAAAATTCTAAATAGGAATATTAATTAAAAAACTTTTATTCTATTACTGTTAGTAATAAATGTTTCTTTTGAAAGAAGTTACCAATTATGTTACTAAACTGAATACGACTATAATTTAAAACCTCTTGTAAACAAATGTGAAAACAAAAACTATAATACGTAACAAAGAGAAACGTCAAAACCACTACTATTATGTTTAAAGTAATTGCACTAATAATTTATTTATTCTATAAAATTTTAAAGATGTTTTCAAATAATTGTGAGCATTTATTTTTTTGTGACATATGAAGGTCGTAATAAAATCGATTTGTCTACAGGTCATTTAAGTTTGATTTCAAAAGTGAAGGTTTTATTAAAAATCAATTACATTAAAATTTTTAATTATAATGTAAAATCAAGAAATTTGTTTAATTTATTTTACAAAAGAAAAAACAGTTTCAAACAAGGCAAACATAAAATAAATAATAATATATATTTTATAATTATCTTTGTTTGCATACTGAAATTCATCCCTAATTTCAGATAGAATTGTACCGTATAAGCAATTTACGCAATCTTGTATTAAAATCATTAAGTATTTAGCACAAAGTAGTACAATAAAATCTCTTGTCATGTAACGTTGAACATGTAACAATCTTGCCATGTAAGTAATGTACATCATGTAATTTCAGTTTTGCACATGACATAATGTAATACACTTGAAAATAATTAAAATGTATTGCATTCGTAATTGCTTGTATCTGGATCATGCTTACATGCATGTGATAAACGTAGATGGAAATTAACTCGTGCAAATTAGTTTTGTGATAACACCATCATAGAGCTATTAAGGTTGATTAAGTTAGTATCTTATTAAATTAGGTAGTCAAAAAGTAATGTAAATATTTAACAAAAGATTACATTATTTATTTCTTTAAAAGATCATAGTATTTCTTGTGTTCACGAATAAGGTTGCATTTTAATATAAACTGTCAGTTTATGCAGCTTCTACTTTTGTTATGTAAATTCTGCATATATACATTCACTAATTGAAAAAGGAACATTTTATTCTATCACACAGTTCCTGCAGCTTAAATTTGTTCTTTATTTGTAAGAAAACAAGGAAACTGACAGAACAAGCTTACTTTGTTGCATTACACAGAACTTAACTCTAATTTATGAATTTATTTATAACAAAACTACAAAACCATCTTTAGACAAATTCTCTTTATCATCTCTTGAGAAATATAAATGTTCTTTAAACTGACGTAAAAGTATGCACATCTTCTAGATGATTGGTTAAATTGAGAAATACACTGCTCAAAACAATTAGGGAAACATTTGTAATAACTTGAATAAGTAATTGTTTTTTAAAGCTGTCATGCTGAAAGTTGGACAATATGTAAATTGAATTATTAATTTTATCATTGGATACAAATTTTAAAGATCCAAAGCTTAAATACAGAGAAATTACCTCAAATAACAAATATAGAGAAATTTTTTATTTTGGAAGGCACTGGCCACTTCTAATTGGTAAGCTTCCTGATGTTGCTATTGTGACGAATGTTGATTATTGCCTTGTTTACGGAAGTCTCTGACAAAATGAGGCATTTAAATGAGTTTGGAGTGTATTTTACTCTACATCTTTTACGACAAGGTCAATCTCTGCTACAAGTGGCTAGAGAGCTTGGGGTTTCTCCTTCCTTGGTGTCCAGGTTACGCAACAGGCACAGAGAGACAGGTCAGTATTGTAGAAGACGTGGCCAGAGCCGTAAATTTAAAACAAGCCCCTGACAGTTACGTTGTTCTTTCTGCTCTTCGACAGCGTACAAAAACTGCAAAAGACCTGCAGTATGACCTTCATATGGTTTCCGGAATCCGGGTTTCAGACCAAACCATAAGGAACAGATTAAAGAAAGGGAATATTTGTCCAAAAAGGCCAATAAAAAAAAAGGGAAAAAAAAAGGGAGGAGAATGGGTGGGGGGAAGGGAGGAAAGTGGGGCGAAGGGAAGGGGGAGTGGGGTGGGTCTGGGGGGCTCGTGGGGGTGGGGTGGGGGAGGGGGTGGAGGGGGGGGGGGTTTGGAGAGAGGGTTGGGGAGAAAGTGGAAGGAAAAGGGGTGGGGGGGGGGGGGGGTTGGGTAGGGGTTGGGTGGAGGGTTAGGACGGTTTTGGTACTTGCCTTTGGGCCGTTGGAGTGGGTGGGGGGTGGTGAATGGGGTGGGGGAGGGGGGGGAGGGTCGGGTGCGGCCGGGGGGGGGGGGGGTGTGGTGTTGTTGTGGTAGGGGGGGAGGGGGCAGGTCTCAGCATAGAAGGAAGAGAGTAGTAGGGGAGGGGGGGGGAGGAAGGGGGGGGGGAGGGGGCGGGCCCGAGACTAAACTCTAATAAAATATGAGAGATTGAGGCAAAGAACCCAAGCAAAAAAAAAATAACAAAAAAAGGAAGGAAGGAAGGAGGGGGAAAGGAAACGAAAGAGGAAAATCAGAATCTTATTGGGAACAAGCCACGAAGGGCCCTCCCCCCTAAAAAGGCGGGGAGGCCAAAAAAAATAAATACTTTAAAAAACGGGGGGTTTACTTTAAAAAATAAGCAAAAAGTTCAAATGCTTACAAAGGGGAAATATTTGAAAAGTTTATTGTCAGGGTTTTTTTTTTTTTTTTTTGACATGCGCAATAAATAATAGCTATTTATTGTATATGTGTTTTAGTAGGCAGATTTTCCACGCAAGAATTTTTAATCGCGAGAACGAAGTTCGAGCGTTTAATTCTTAAGGGGATAATATGCCACTAAAACACGAATGCAATACAAGATTTTATCCACAATCAAACCAATTTAATTGAAAATAAGTAATCTGACAGTTCTAAAATTTCAATGTAATAGCAAATATTAGAAAATTTAGTGAAACTTTGGGCGGCTTTGCATTATTAGTTGCTAGGATGCTTGTTTATTAAAACAATATTTGTGAAAAAATTAGAAATCGTTTGTGTGCGTCGTTTTGAAAAATGTCAGAAAGTGATTCTTTGCCGGTAGAAATTAAAGCAGAAGCTGAAGAAGTAACCCTGCAACTGTTGCCGGCCAAATCTAAAGATGCATACATAAAAGAATTTGCTACCTTTAATGAATGGAGAGAAAAGAGGTGCAAACATCATAAACGAGGACGTCCTGTTGGCTTATTTTTAAATGTAAGAAGCAAGTTTGCCTCCTCGTCGATGTGGACGAAATATTCAATGTTAAGAGCAACTTTGAATGTGCATAGAAATATTGACATATCAAAATACGGCAAATTAATTGCTTATCTCAAGAGCCAATCAAAAACTACAAGGCAAAGAAGGCAAAAGTGCTTGAGAGGGGACACATCGAACAATTTTTGAAAACAGCATCTGATGAAAAGTACTTAATGATGAAGGTACAACCAATTTTCTTTTCTTTTGTATTGGTATCTTAATTATTTTAAATATTTCTAGGTTGCTGTCATAATGGGTGTTTGTGGAGGTTTACGATGCAATGAACTGGTAAACTTAAATATTGAACATGTGAAAGATAAAGGATCTTTTATCTACGTGTCCATCCCAGAAACAAAGACCAATATGTCAAGAAGTTTCACTGTATTAGACGAAGGATTCTCTGTTAATGTTATGGAGATATGCAAGAAATACATACGCCTACGTCCTAAAAGTACTATTTCGCAGGGAAGATTTTTTTGCGATATATAAATTCAAAATGCACCGTGCAACCTGTGGGAATTAACACTATTTCCAGAATCCCCTCACAGATTGCTTCTTTCTTAAAACTTCTAGACGCTAAATCCTACACGGGCCATAGTATGCGCCGTTCTTCGGCGACTCTGTTGGCTAATGCTGGTGGTGATATTCTCACTCTTAAGAGGCACGGAGCGTGGAGGTCATCTAGTGTTGTTGAGGGGTATATAGAAGAAAGCGAGTCAAATAAAATCGATATTGCTAGAAAAATTCAAGGAAAATCCAGCACAATGCAAGAGATCTCCGCGATGCAGTCTTCCTCAAACGTGGTTTGTGTAAATGTAAATCCTGATATTGCAAATAAGTTTACTTTTGATGTTAACGTGAATGTTAATATTAATGTTAATAAATAATTACTAAATTTTCTGCAAATTTTTCTTGAATTTTATATATTACAAAACACTAATGTTTTATGGAATATAAAACACTAGTGTTTTATAGGTGTTATAATACGTTTCATAACGGCATAATAATAGCTCTATAATATGGTGATTGTGGATAAATAAATAAATAACCAAAAAAAAAAAATTTATTATTTTTTTGTTTGTTTTTTTTTCCAAAAAAAAAATTTTTTTTTTTTTATTGTGTTTTTTTTTTTTTAATGGGGTGGGGTATATTAAATTTAAATTATTTTAGTGGAAAAGTAAAAGAAAAAGGTTTAAAAATTTTTTTATAAAATAAACTAAATATTAATTTTTTTTTTATTTTCTCCAACAAACAGTTAATACATTAAAGCAATAAATTTTATAAATAACGTTTTTTCTACTAATTTTTTTTGCTTTTTTATTTGTGCAAATAATTTTTTAAGTGATTAAATGATACCAATCTTTAATAACGGGATTAGGTGCTTACATCAAAACAATTAGTAATTTGAAATATGTTTATAAATTAATTATACTAGTTACAGAACATCATGTATATAAGAATTATATATAGTATGCAGTTTTAATTTATTAAATAGAATATTACAATGTATTACAATTTACTTAAGTTATATTAATTGAGGAGCAGATGGTTGGAGTACTTAATTCTTTTAATTTCTGTTAATCCAATTTTCATAAATGGTAGTAAATTATTGTATAACTTATGTTATTGTATTGTTACCTCAATTAATAATTAAATTAATTATTTTGGCAAAGCATAGCCCTTTTAGGTTTTAATTGCTTTTAACTAACTGCTTTAATCAATTAAATTCTATATGTTGTCATATTTTGTCAAAGTTATTGGTATGTTTCATGTTCTATGTTATTTTATTTACAGGTTGCTTTTTGTAGTTACGTTTTCAATATAATGTTTAGTAAACTATTTTCGTGGTAACTGAAATTACATAAAGAAGTAGAATGGAATTTCCGAAAGAATAATAACGATAGAATTGGAAATGGAAAAACAAACAAGAATCACGTTTGTATTGGTCTATGAACCAGACGAAGGTGAGATTGTACAAAAAAAAGAAGAATTTTGGGAACAACTAGAAAAACCAGTTGAGGAAGTTAGGATTTATATGAAAAAGTAGGAAGAAAAAATTTAGAAAATGGAGAAGCAATAACTGGAACCCTAGGAAACGAAGATGACATTTTAGGAAAATGGAGAGAGTATTTTTAAGAAACGAGGGAGTGATGAATACGGAAGAAAACATAGAAGAAGCTACAGAAAACCAAGAAATAGAAGAAGAAGAAGTACGAATAGCAGTGAGAAAGTTAAAAAGAGATAAAGTTGCGGGAGATGATGCTATAACGGTAAAATTATTACAAACCGGAATAAAACGGGCATAGAAGTGCTAACTGTTTGAGAATGTCTGGCAGGAAGAAAATATACCTAAATATGGGGAACTGAAAATAATACTCTTAATATTAAAAAAGGGAGACAAAAGAGAGGCCACAAACTACTGAGGAATCACGATGATATCAATAATAACAAAGGTATATGAACGTATTTTAGAAGTAAAACTAAGTAAAATAATAAAAAATCAGCTATAGGACTCACAGTCTAAATTCAGAAAAGGGTAGAAGAGTTCAAGTTCACATATTCCCATTAAAGCAAATGATACAGAAACTGTCCACACAAGAAATATTTGTAGCCTTTATCGATCTGGAAAAGGTCTGTGATAGTGTAAGAAGAATAGTGGTTTGGAGAATTTTAAAAAGAGAGTAACAAGTAACAAATTGAAAAAATATATTAAAAGTTTATGTAAAAACACAAGGAATTGCGTAAGAACAGAAAAAAGTTTGTAACCAAGGAAGATCTTAGACAAGGGGGAGTTCTCAGTCCGGTACTATTTAACATAGTAATCGACAATGTTTGAAAGGAGATAAAAGATAAGTTAAAAAAATTAAAAGCAGGATACAGGAATATGGAAGTAGTAGAAATAACGGAAAGTGTATTTGCGGACCATTTAATTTTTACGCGAAGAATTAAAAAGCTACAGTACAATTTTCAGTTATAATACAAGGCGCTGCGAAATATAACTTAGAAATAAATACAGAAAAGCTAAAGTGATAGAAAAAGAGAACAAAAATATAAAAATAAAACTAAACGGTATAGTAACAGAACAAGTTCAAACATTCAAATATTTAGGAGAAAAAATACAAAAAATGGAAGAATATAGGCTGAATTAAATGATAGACTGGAACGTGCAGCCAAACTGTACTACGCATTAAAGAACTCATTCATCAGGAAGAAATAAATATTAAAAACGACAAGATTGCGGCGTTCAAATCTATTTTCACACCTATACTGAGATATAGTAGTGAGAGCTGGGTATTAACAAAACAAAAGCTCAGTAAAGTACAAGCTGTAGAAATGAAATTCCTAAGAGCCATATTGCGAGTTACGAGCAGAGATTATATCAGAAATGAAATAATAAAAAAGAATTAAAAGTGAAACCGATTATAAAAGACACAAAAATTGTGGTGGTTTGGACATGTAGTGCAAATGGGAGATGAAAAAAAACAACCAAAAGACAACAACTGAAAAATAAAGTGGAAAATCAAGAAAAATATAGAACAATAAAATAGAGGAAAACTTATGAAAAATAGGAACGAAAGAAAGAGAAATATAGTAACTGGGACGTACACGGCCGAAGTTTTATTAAAACAAGAAATGGTAACCATTGTTGCCAACGTTTTCTCTACTATTATAATACTTCTTCTTTCTATAGCCTAATTAAAAAATTATTTTACTGAATCTCTAGTATTTCGAGCAATTCGTATATGTCAATCCCACAATGGAGCTAAGTCATCTAATACAATGATTTCAGCAACAAGTTATGTAAAATATCATTAGAAGTCACTTTATCTATTTTACATTTACAAGGTTACTCATCAACTAAATAGTTTATTTTGTGAATGAAATTTTGCTCTTTGTTCATATTAAACTATATCATATCAAAATTCAGTCACCTTTACCTCAAAATAAGTTAATCGTTCAAGGGCCTAAAAAGTATTAAATACTCATCTCCTAGTGGTACCAAAAGTAGACGAGTGCGGTACTCCAAAAGTTGACGGCTCAGTATAGGAACTAGCACCCCGGAGTTCTTCACACACAACTAAGTCTTGATCTTGCTTCAACTAGTCTGGAAGATTAAACATCTTTTTCTTGTACTTACTTACGGCTTTTCTTGGTCAAACTCTTTATTATTGTTTTTTTCAGTTTCCGGCGCTATTTTTTCTGTTGTTCATTACGATCAAATTTTTTGTTAACGATGATGCTGAAAATGTTAGGAAATGATAATGGATTAATGGTTCAGAACGATAACAACTTGAAACTTACTTTAGAAGGGAATTCGAATACTACAATGCGAATCGGGAGCGGGGTGAACCATTCACCAGAGAATGGAAACCGATAGTACGACGTACCTAGAATATACATACCTAGTATAGATACTAAAACTAGTTGTTACAGTTGTGGTCGTGGGTGGATTGAAAATTGTTCACAAAGAAGACCTCTTCACTGCTCGAAAAATTTATAAAGCGTCACTTAGGATACATATAAGAAATATCTAGAGCCACTAGGAACCCATAGATATCAAAATAAACCGTACGTGCATAGAAATATTTATATTGTTTTAGCAACTAGAATTCAATTAACACACAGAGAAACACATAGGCATGACAATAGATAATATCAATAAGAATCAAAAGCATATATAGTTATCAAATATTAATAATTTACGAGATCGAGTTAAAAAACACGACAAAATACTGTTTGAAATGTGTTTAACAGGAATTACGACGAGTACCGGACCATGGCCGATGATTTAAATAAGTTCAAAGCGCACAGAATTAATTGTACTTAAAGGATCCTTCAAGTTTACATAGTTATTTAATAAGCGCTTAAAAGGTACGTTGTTAAAAGCTCAACAGCAATACATATACATAGAACGCAACAAAATTTATAACTGACATGCATAAAAATTAATTTAGCTCGTGTAACTAGGAAGTTCGACAGTTCATCGGTAGAGATAACAGCTCTTGTATCCAAATCTAGTATTTGAGTATCCAACAAAGAGAAAAGAAAAAGCCAAAATGGACTCCAATGATAACAGTTGCTGGGCTGCTTACCAAAAACTAGACAAACGGTTTATCTTAAATAGTGGCCTTAAACCGACGATGGCTTTAAGGGAAGTTGATTAACCATTTAAGTATAGTTTACTTTGTAATTAGTTCATTAAGCTTTCAAGTATCCTCTTCGATCAGTTATAAAGTTTAGAGTATATCCATTCATCGACTAATTAAGCATATATATATAGATAATAAGTATAACCATCATTAAACATCCATCGACTGATTAAAACGGAGTACGTCAAACAAATGACCTAAACGCCAAAACAAAAAGATGCCTACAATTAATAGAACCCATAAGAACAAATATTTTATTAAAACAAAGGAAAGTAAAAAAAGAAAGGTACTTACACAGGAACCGGAATTGAAGATTTATTTCCTAATTAGAATGGGACGATTTTACTTCAATCGCTATTACAAAACACATGTCCAATTGTTCAATCCTTAGACAGCACTTTCCATGTACACCTTTTCAGTACAGAGATTCAAACGGAAAAGAACGTATAATTTTGCGAGAAAACGAGATGTAACTTTTGCAAATGCGAACAATTATCGGAACCGGCAACTCCGGTTCCAGAAGAATTTCTCAATATAAGAATGCATATTCAGGTGCATTAGTGTAAACGCAGCGGCCTATACTGAAAGGAGAAAATTGCTCAATAAATCAATTATTTATGAAATAATCCCGTCACATAGTAAAGAAACTTTTAGAAACACAGGTAGTAGGAGCATGCCAAAAACTAATATTCATGCTAAAAGTACCACAACACCGACGAAACTTACGAACGACCACACAGAGGTACAAAATCCGAAACAGTAACCATAACAAACAAGGAAAAAAAATTTACGCAGACACATTATAAAAAATATCAAAACAATTGAAAGAGAAACACCCAAAAGAAGATATACAAAATATAAGGAAAATGACAAATAGAGAACTATTAAATTGGTCAAAAGAATATTGCCCAAAAATTGAAAAGAAGAATAAACAAGGCCATACCTAGACAAAAAATTCACAAAGCGAAAACGGCATATAAAAAAACCAACAAATTGACAGACATCGATTAAATAAATAATGAATTAAGGGGAACAGAAAAATTCTACACAAGAACTAACTAAACATAAAGACCCAAGACTAGAGGAAACCAAGCGGCCACCATAATAATATTGACTAAAGAATCTTAGAAAATAAGAAGATAACAATAGAATTTAATCAAGTACTATCTAGCGAGATCTAGAGAATTGTAAAAAAAGACAGAAGCAAATAGTGCATGAAATGTGCACGAATTTAGTGGGCTACTTTGAACCAAATTGTATTGTTCTTCTCTCTAGGTTGTACTGCTAGAGCCGTTAATTTCTTTTATTATTATTATTTGTGTTCTATAAGAGCACAAATAATATTAAAAAAGTTTTTGGAGGCTACTTTACGTATTCCTTTTATTATAACTGGAACCGTTACAAATGTAAATTCCAAAAAAAACATAAAACCAACAGAAAACCAAAATTCAAAAATAACTAAAACGGAGTTAAAAAATCAATATAAAATTAAAACAAAAATCACTGGGACTCCAAGCTTCACTGGCAAAAGCAGTCAAAACAAAACTTTTCTCCAAGGTAGATAGTTGTCGGTCAACTATAGCAACCTCCTGTATATATTCCAGTAATATATAATGGATCAAACATTCGTTTTTACAACTTAAGCTATCTTACGAGAGTAAAAGAGTACCTACCTAGAAAAAAAAGTCTTATGCAAAAACCCAAAATTTATCTAAAAAACAATGATGAAAATAATAAAAATCTAAAATTCGTATCTCAAAACGATTGCTTGTAGAAAATGTAGTAATGTTGTAGAGAATTTTCATATCTCTAATTTTTATAATAGGGCCTTATAACCGTAGAGAGCATAGAAAAAGAACTATTTGGAAAAACCAAAAATTCTGTCATTTGACTTTTAATAACTTTTTTTCCTTAAATGTTAGCATATTAGATTTTTGACACAACATTTAAAACATCAAAACAAAGGTCTATACAAATTTTTAGAGACCGGCCTCAAAATTCTCAGCGAAAGCCTTATTTTACTGGGCTATCAGAATTAGAATAAAAAATATCAAACTGTAAGAAAAACGATTAATTAGTTGTAATACTGCAAAAAGCCATTTGGAAGCAAAACCAAAATTATCCACTACGTATTCTCAATAGCATTGTGCTTTTTTGACTTTTTTAATTAGTTTATAACAGATCCTATATTAAACCAATCATAAAACGTTTTACTAAGTGAAACAGATTCTCGTATTTCGGCATTAGTATAAAAATTTCAAAACTAAATTCAATTTATAAAATACATTAAAACTTTTAATTTAGTTTACTGAACCCTGTCTATTTTGTTATTACTTCATTATCTTCATAAAGAGGAACTTAAATTGAGTGCGTTCCAGCTCATGTTCACATAGAAACATTCTAACATTGATTCATGTCATTATCGATCAGAGATTTTAGTACGTTTTAATGCACATCCGCTCATCTATATAAAGTTTATGAAAAAGCAAACGTTTTAAATGTAACTTTTTTATGGGAGATTAATTTTAGTGTCGCTACCTTTTTTTGACCAATAACGTAGGTGTTTTTTTATTCGACTTTAATTAAATGCTGGTAAATGTTTGATTACTACTGTTGTGAACATTGTCACAAATAGAAATTATAAAATTAAGTTAAGTACACTCAAGGACAAAAAACAGACAATGGAAGTTTTATTCAAATTAAAACTAAATTTAAACTAAATTTTCTTTGATAATTTCAGTCACATTTTCTTGACTAATCAGATTAATTAATTTTCTGATAATTGACCAATTACAGATGAATTGATCCGGAATTTTTTCTAAAATTTTCAAAACCTTATTCGTGGAATTTGCCGAATACAACTCGATGGTATGAAATTGCAGGAAATTTGAGATCAAAAATTTCTACCAATTTCATCCCAACTAGTTGTATTACTTATGACAATTTTTTGTTTAAAACTTTCTTCATTTTCTAATGCATAGATTAGATTTTTTTAATTTTTGAAAAATAGAATATTTGTTTCAATTACTATTTTCGTTCTTAAATATCATTTGTACAAATAAGCTAAATTCTTGAGTGTTTTAGTTTTCTCTTGTCGTTTGGTTGATTTAAATGCCACTTTGAGTATGATACAATACATGTGGTTTATTGGCATCCAAGATTTTTAATTACCTGTACCGCTTCTCATTATTGGTTTGAAACCCTATATAAGATTTTTGCAAAAGGATTAAATTCACATCTGTTATCAAATCGGTTAAGGCACGTGTAACGGTTTTCTTATAAGACCTGGTTCATTTTAGCATCAAGATTGGGGCCACATTTTTTTCTTTGCGTGTGGAAATACGAGGAGCGTTCAATATATTATCTACTTCGGTGGTTGCAATTGTACTGAGGGAGACAATAAACTCTGTCCTTGTAACCACACGTCTTGGGGTGACGCATGCGCAATTTGAACTCCCTGTGATCAAAACTGCCAGTGTAGCAAGATGGTGGATGAGTCAACATCTCACGTTGGCAAGAAATTGCTCGATTTGGAGCAGATGTCGGTGATAAAATTTCTCACTAAGGAAGGGAAGAAGCCAAAGGAAATTTTTAACCGCATGGTTTTGGTGTACGGGAAGTCTGCGCCTTCCGAATACAAAGTTAAATTTTGGGGTAAGCAGTTTAAATGGAGAAAAGAGTCCATAGAGGATGACGCCCACACCGGAAGACCTGTGACTGTCTCTACTCCAGGAGTGTGCCGTAAAGTCGAAGATTTAATTTTGGGAGATAGACAAATGAAGGTGTTTCGTATTGCTGATGAATTTGGCATTTTGATAGGTACAGTTTGGACTATCATTCACGAACATTTGAGATGTCTAAAGTGAGTGAGTGCAAGATGGGTGCTACGAATGCTGACGCCGCTGCAGAAGGATGCTCGTCGTCAGTGTTGCACTGAAAACTTGGAGCTGTATGGGAAGAAACCTGACACTTTTTTCCAACAATTGGTAACTGAGGATGAAAACGCACACATGTCGTTACAGTTAACTGTTGGCATTTTTCTTAAAATGAATTAAGATATGAAATGTTTTCAAGAAATCTTGAATGTGAGGCTACTATCGAAGAATTAAAAGATTGGTTAAGAATATTTAAAAACTAGAAAACAAACGTTAGGGAAAGAGAGTCAATTTTTTCTTTGTAGCCGCATATTTTCTCTAAAGTAAAACGAATAAACGTATCTAATGAAAACCAAAAATTTAAAGAAGTTTGCCCAATTTTACGTGATGAATTTGAGGGTATAAGTAAAATGTTCAGCCGTGTTTCTTTCCCGGCAGCAATTCCTACCTCTAGTACAAAAGAGAACAACGGATTCTCAAAAAGACGTTGGCGAAGATAGCCATCCAAAATCTAAAATTCACAAACGCACAATAGAAGCACGATAGACTCCTTATTCAACCCCGGTTGCAAAATGAGAAAGTTTTCAGGTAGCCGTTCATTATTATTAAGCGCTTTTTGGAAAGTGTTGAAGTACTTCATACAGTGCGTAATATTTCGAAAGAAGATCTTTTGCACCTACTTCAAAATTATTAGTTGGAAACGCTTTGCTTTATTTTGAGCAAATCGACGTTTAGTCGGTTGTTGGGAAGACGTTGTGTAGCTTTTTGAAGGAAGTGTTTATCAAACCCACGTGTTGTTTGCTAGAATTCCGATTCCACAAACATATTGCCATCAATTGTAGTAAGGGTGGGCGAATTCATGGTTTTGGTTATGGAAACTATAGTTTATCGAGAGCGGTCAAAGGAATTAGTACCTCGAGTGACTTATCGTATTCTACAAGCCTCGGAGTTTTAAATAACTTTAACAATAGATTGAACGATTGTTAAATTGCAGGAGGTTGGAGGATGCTGGAATCCTTTGGTTTAAAAATATATTCTATTAATACTGTAAATTGTACAGTAGTTAACGAAAATTCATGACATGTTCTAGAAGTCGTGTCTGTGCCAATTAATGTAAAAATAAAAATTTAAATTTTAAGTTTTTTGGTTGTACCTGCAGTTATGATTTGTAATTTTAGAAGTAATTTTTGGTTAAACATGGGATTGGTATCAAATATTAGTAGCAGTCGGTAGTCTTTTGTAAAGGATAAGTTGGTTGGTGTTCAACAAGGGTTGTCGAGAGTACAAAGTATTGTTTTGCTTACCTAAATTACAGTGTTATTGTAACACCAACTTTTGAACATCATTTGTAGGCTTTCGAAAAAGTTTTGAATCAATTAATCGACGGGATCTTATTTTACAGCGGGATAAATGTTGCATCGCTAGGTCAGAGCTAAAATACGGGGAATATCTTAATAACCATTGAGTTGTATACGGACAAGATACCGCAGGTTTATTCAAAACTTTTCCTCCTTATCAGATTCTTTGTCTGCATTAACTAAAAAGAATCTCTTTTTCGAATGATCTTTAAAATGTCAGCAATCGTTTAAGGTTCCAAATGAAAAACTTGTGAACGCACATGTGAGTAAACCTTTGTCATTTGAAATGACTATGCAAAGGGTGCGATTTCAATCCATAATACACTGAAAGAGAGACATTACTCTGTAACCTAAAAGGAGTGTTTGGCTGTGTTGTGGGCTATTAAAAAGTTTAGACCGTACGTGGAAAGGTCTCGATTACAGTTGTGACAGATCACCATTTACTAATTTGGTTAAACCATCAGCAAAGTTCTGCTGGTAGGCCATTAAAATTTAACATTACTTTGACATTGTTCATCGTAAGAAAGCAGACAACGTAGTGTCCAATGAGCTATCCCGAACTAAACTAAAAAGAGTTAGATTAAATTGAGGAGTACTGCAGTACTACCAATACCTGGTAATGTCAAACACAGGATAGAATCTTGACCTCACTGGAAAAGTATCTAAATTAGTACTCACGAGAAGTTAAGATCTAAAAAAATTTTTCCGGATAAAGAGCACTGGAAATTGGTGGATCCTAAAAAACGTAGGGGCAAAATACTAAAAGAATAGGATGATTTACTGACTGCAAGACAATGTGGTGTGTTTAAGACAACTTCTAGTATACAGATGCGTTAGTGGTAACCTGATATCACATGTGATGTTGAAAAGTTTATTCGGTGGTGCGGAAAAAAACTTCAGGTACCCATGCTCCTCGGACAACAGCAACTAGCCCTTGGCAGATTTTAAACATTGACTTAGTTGGTCCTTTACCAAGACTATCTAAAGGAAATCTTAACATTTCTTCTAGAATGCGGAGGGGTTATTGGTAGCCTGATATCACATGTGATGTTGAAAATTTTATTTGGCATTGCAGCAATTGTGTATCTGATAAAGTAGTGCAGAAGAAAACTGCAGGTACACATGCTCCTCCGACAACAGCAACTAGATCTTGGCAGATTTTAAACATTGACTTAGTTAGTCTTTTACCACGATCATCTAAAGGGAATACTTACATTTTAGTTGTGATTGATTCTTTTACAAAAATGTCTTTTTTTTCCCTCTTTGTAGTGCAACAGCTCTATTTATGACCCGAGTTGTGGCAGTTTTTGGCACTGTACAGTACATTACCGCTCAAAAATGCTGTACCCAAAATTCTTGTATAAACGAGCGTACTCGTCAATTGTCTTTTTACGGTCTTGCTCTTTCCATCGCGCTACCACACTTCTTCACTTTTTCTTTGGTGAACCTGATCATCTTTTTCGGTTTAGGCAGTTTGGGTTTTTGATCGGTAATTTCGCTTAAGAAAGTGATGTAACTTGTTTTGCTGCCGTGACGGCGACGACCGTATTTTTTTTGGACGCAGCGGCGGCTATAAGTTGCTGTTTCGACGACGGTTTTTTTTTACTTTTCCTTGGCCGAAGATGCGGAGACGGCGACCCGTTTCTTTGCGGCGGTATTTTGCTTTGATTGATGAAATCTTTTTAAAAGTATTCTAGCTATATGTTGCGTGAAACACCTTCCATTTTTGTGTAGAAAACAAAAAACAATTGCTTTTAGTATGTGGAAGCCGCAAAGGAAAATACTTGCAAAAAAGTTCTAAAAAACGTTGTTCAATTTATATTATAGTAAGGTTATATGGTAGAAGAGGAACTTAAATTAAAAAAAAAATGAATCCAGATAGGAAAAAAGGCAATAACGTATGAAGAAAAGTTGGAAAACAGGATATTGTATGAGTGTTGGAAGGAGATAAAACGCAACAAATAAAATTTAGTGAAGGTGGGAAAAAATTATGAAAAGGAGGATAAGAGCAAAATTAGAAAAGGAAATATAACACAAAATATGATAGTTAATAGCAGAAGGAAAACCAAGGTACATAACCACAAAAATGGGATTGTGAGATAAAAGGTTAATAGTTTCGGAGTAGAAAATGAGGAAAATATAAACAAATAGTGGAAGGGACGACTATAAGAGGTGTAGAATATGTAGGAAAAGTGGATATAGAGCATTTGAAACTAGAGTGCTGTGATTAAGAGCGGAAGAAAGAGGAGAAGAGTGTTACTAAAATAGAAAGGAATAGTAAAATTGAAATGAAGAAGGTGGCTAAAAGAAAATTAATAAAAATAGAAAGACAAGAAAATAGTTACGTTATTTGTACTGGCACAATAAGAATATTTGTAATTTCTAATATTTTATAATTAAAGTGTTCCTTTTATTTTCGTGTAGAAAACAAAAGAACTTTTGCGTTTTGTATGTGGAGGACACAAAGCAAAGTACATGCGAAAAACCATAAATAATTTTGTTTATTAAAGATTTAGTGAAGATGAAAGAAAAAGATATTATGAAAGAAAAGGATATACAAGAGAGGAAATAAAAAATATAAAAAGTATGGAAAAAAAATCGTTTAAAGGGTGTAAGAAACCGACGATGTTATAATTCAAATTTGCCTCTAAGAAAAAATTATCTCACGGTATAAAATTTACTTCGTCAAACACAGACGTCGTGCGCACCGCCCTACTTAAAATTACCCCCATGCAACCGCTGCCCACTTTTCCGCTTAAGACAAAGTTTCTTATATAAGCGCGAGCGCAATGCCAAAAAGGCACGTTTGAGTCCGACTTCCTATTAGACTTCTAACCCGACTTCTAATCCGACTATACGACTTGAACCCCGTCCGCATTAGTGCTGAATCCCGAATACAAAACCGCCTAAAAATATATGCCACTAACTCTAAGACCGCTGCAAATGCTGATTGAATTCGGTACGTGCTCGGCAACCACTACCTCTAAAACCGCTGCAAATGCTGATTGAATTTGGTACGTGCTTGGCAACCCCTAACTCAAAGACCGCTGCAAATGTTGATTGAATTCGGTACGTGCTCAGCAACCACTAACTCAAAGACCACTGAAGATGCTGATTGGTACAGGCGTGGCATAAAACCCTCTTGACCTACAGAGAACTCTCTAAAAAACAACCGTTAAAAACCCGAATAGCCGGCATCTACTTACCCAGAACCCGAAGCACTGTGGCTGATCTTCTCGGTAGTAGTTGCTTTCTTCCAACACTGTTGCATTTAGAACTAGCCGCTTTGTATCACTGACTCCTAGAAGGTAGCTAATCTATTTGATAGCAGTTTGTAGTAGGCGTGCTGACAGACGTGGCCCTAGGCAACATCAAACTTCGCATTCATACACGGCTCACTCGCCAAACAGCACCGTACGAATACAACCACCAGGTATCCTGGGAACGTTGAGACGAACTTCCGTCGTTTGCCAAGCCGTACGTCGCAATAATAAACGCCGTGGTGTATGCTAAAACAAGCGAGCGCCGTAGACAGCAGTTGCTAACCAATAACCTTAAAAGCGGGTGTGAACGACCGCCACCAATAAATGATAAACACTTACCTGTTGTAGTGAGATACTAGCACCAGGCCTAGAAGCCGCCCAAATCCGCAACCCAAGTATTTGTTTAGCAAGAAATTCCGTTGCGTAAAACACGTGAAGATTCGACGGCCAACCGTAATAGTCCGGCACTAAAGTCCGATTGGCCGTGTCTCCGCTGCCGCTGTTCCGAACAAGACTTGCAAGTATTCCGCGTATTAAAACTTGAATTGTAAATAAATCCCGTGTATACCGAGTGATTCAGTTAACCCGTTCATTAGAAGTTTATGGACTTCCCGTTGAAATATTTGTTTAAAAAATTGGAATAAGAGATTGCTCGAAAAGTTCTATTTAATTCAAATATTTCAGTTTTTCAACTATCTTATTTTGAATAGAATGTTATATTTTTTTATATATTTGGATTCTACGCTAAAATCTGAGTTACTTTTATGTAGCACAACCTATATGAAAAATCAATAGTTTTGAGATATTCTTATTTTTTGAGAAAAATTAGTTTTGTAGGATTGTTTTCAAACGCTTGTCAATGATTAAAAAAGAAAGTTATAGTAACAAAATTTGGGCTATACTTAGAAGGACTGTTAAGTTTTTAAATGATGTGTAATTTGACATCTCATTATTTACAGCGTGTTCGAAATGAGAAGGAAAACCGAGATACATAAGCGGATGAATGGGAGTGGGTGATAAAAAATTAATTTTTAAGATTCAAGGTAGATAATGAGAAAAAAAAAATACTGGTAGAAGGGCAAAGATAAGAGACATAGAATGTGTAGGAAACGGTAGATATCGAACGTTTGAAACTAGAGTGCAGTAAAATAAAAGTGGAGAAAAGAGGAAAAGACTGGTGCTGGGAGGTAAAGAGGATGGCATTGAAGTGAAGAGGGTAACGAAAAAAATGGATAAAAGAAATACAAAGAGAGACAATAAGAACAGAATAAAGAAATGAGTTTTTTTTGTAATTTTAAGAATTATAAACTTGTAAAAAAACGAATAATTTTTTTAATAAAACGAAAAAATTTGATTAATATAAGTTTATAAACGTTTACAAATAAGTAAAACCGAAATTAACCAACAAACGTTAAATTGAAGATAAATTCTATTTAACTTATGTTGTTGCTAATTTAATAATAAAAACATCTCCTTATTTCAGAAATATGTAAACCACGTCTTTATTAGAATTATTGCTCCAAACTTCATTTTTATTTATTTCCTGTTTTTACTTACGTTATAAACTTTTAGCGTGTATGCTGCTATTCTACACACGAACAAGGACCTAATGTTAGTTTTGGAACTTCTCCAAAGACTATGATTTTCAATAGCTTTTCAATATTGACTTTGTAATACACATTAACATAATGTAGGTTGTTCCTCTTTAGTACAACAATTTTGCATTTAATTTAATTATTTAATTTAAATTCTTTACATTGATATTGCTTTATAATTTTGTAATGTGGTCTATAAATTAAACGTATCGCGTTATCTTTCGAACAAATGTTTTGTATTTTTCAAAAAGCTTAGTCAGTTTTGTGGCACAATGAGTTTTATGTATGTATTTTATTTTTATTTTATATGTAAATTTTGCTGCGGCAGCGCTTAAGAAAGAAGAAAAGTGCTAGATATAACTGCATTAAATTTTAACTGTTTTATTTATTGCTGACGTTTCAGTATCTTATTAATTTTTTTGGACGCGTATTGTTCTATAAACTGCCTTTTCTGAGATGAATTGAACAAAAATAATTTACATCGGTTAGTCAAGGTTTTCTTTTTAATTACAGTTTAGGTTTTATAAAATACCTAATTATTAATAATTGATTTTTGTTTCAGGTACGTAAATATACTTGATAACTAGCTGTGTAAGGTAAGATTTTTAAAAGTATCCTAATAAAACAAGTTGTTATTTTTTTAATTAAATTTACTCTATTTAGAATTATTAGCATATATTTAAATTTTCAGTTGTCAAACTACTGTAACATTTTGATTGCTATTAATTAAACTACCCCAGTAAAACACAATCCTGGCACTATATATGTGAACATTCACTAAACTTTTGTCAATATTTATTTTAATGAATTAGCAATGTTACTGTCTACGAATTTCAGTTGAAACGTTTAACCAAGGTTTTTCAACATCTACCCAATTCTAAAGCAATATTGAATATATATTTAGTCAAGTAGATTACATACTTGACAATATTGGCTCAATCTTGGATAAATGTTGTTTAAAAATATTGGTGGCAATATTGGCTCGATGTGAAACATCTATGTTGTTGGAAAGTTGGCATCGTATTATTGCACAACGTTGGCGTAACATCTCTGTACTGCCGTAAAATTGTGACACCAATATACAGGGTGTCCCATAATTAAGGCGTCAAACTTTACTAGCAGATTCTATGTTCAAAAATAATGCAAAAAATTTGAATAAACATAGGTGGAAAGATGCTTCCTAAGAGAGCTACCACCCCTGAAATGTGTGACCCTCAAGATAGTTTTTATTTAATATCTATGCAACTAATAATGATAATAGAATGAAATTTGGTGAATCTACTAACTTTTTTATTTTTAAAAAGATGGGCTAATAGCAATTTCAAAATTTTACCTAGGGGTGCATAAAATAGGGGTGCGGTGGAGTACAAACTACCCCAACTTTTTGTACGTATTGTTTTCTCGGTTCTTATGTAGAACTATGAATATTCAGAATTTTTACAACAAAAATGTGTACTTATTGAAACTCGATAAGACGAACCGTTTTCGAGTAAAATTGATTCGAAAGTTTTACTGCATTGATTAATTTGCGATGTTTGTAAAAATTTTGCGATCATAGTGGCCGTTGAAAACAAAGTTAGGTATTTGTCAATGCTGTCAAGCACAGTTGAGTGAGTCTTTAATTTCGTTTTTACAATGGCAGAGTACTCATTTCAAGAATTAGTCAGCAGATATCCATCTCATTTATGTGAAAACCTGTAGCAATGCACGAGCAGCCGCTCGATTGTATGCAGACCGTTTCCCACATTGTCGGCATCCTCGGTACGAAGTGTTTGAAAGAACGCACCGTAAGCTGCGCGAAAGTGGAAGCTTCAAATGGCAACCTGGTGCTGGTGCACCTTCCATGGTATGTACGGTAGCTATTGAAGAAGCAGTGCTTGACCATGTAATGCAGGAACCGTCAACTAGTATACGTGCTCTTGCATATACAATGAGGATGGCTCGATCAACTGTTCATCGTGTTTTGCAGGAAGAAAACCTGCATCCGTATCATTTACAAAAAGTGCAGGCGATGGGACGGGACGACTATCCGCCTCGACGGGACTTTTGCCGTTGGTGTATTCAGCCTGATTTCAGCCAACATGTGTTGTGGACGGATGAAGCTTGTTTTACTCGGGACGGCTTTTTTAACAACCGCAATAGCCATATTTGGGACTATGATAATCCACACGCTATTGCGTTGAGAAGAAATCAACAGTTTACTATTAACATCTGGGCCGGAATTGTGGGTAACTACGTCATCGGTCCGTATCTCCTTCCGCCGCGTTTGACTGGTCCTATATACAGACAATTTGTCACCGATGTGTTACTAAGTCTCTTGGAGGACGTACCGCTGAACATCCGCCGCAGAATGTGGTTTCAGCACCACGGGGCGCTAGCTCATTTTGCTCTGATGGTACGTGAGCACCTTGATCAAGTGTATCCGAACTTTTGATTGGACGAGGGGGACCGTTACGTTGGCCCGCACGGTCCTCAGACTTAACCGTTATGGATTTCTTTTTATGGGGTCATGTTAAGAGTTTAGTGTACAAAGAATCAATCCACCACCAGGAAGAGCTATTAGCAAGGGTGATGGCAGCTTGCACCCTAATTCAAAACACACCTACAGTATTTGCAAGGGCGCGTGCGTCTATGAACAACCGAGTGAATGTCTGCATTGAAGAGAATAGCCGGCATATTTCGAACCATTGTTATAACTTTTACTAAAGGCTGGTCTCTCTAAAGGCTTACTTTGTGATCGTACTGGTGCCGTAGTCTAAACTAACTATTACTAATAACCATAGAGGAGTTAATCGAGGAATACAACGTTCACCTTCAATTATGTCAATAACACCTGCATCGTCATGGAGGTTTAGACTACGGCACCAGTACGATCACAAAGTAAGCCTTGAGAAAGACCTGCCTTCACTGGTCGAAACGTCGGCAATAATAAAATACTAGTTTCATTTCAACCCCATTACATTCTCCTACGAGGAGGTCTAAACTAACCATTGGGGTAGTTTGTACTCCACCGCACCCCTATTTTATGCATCCCTATGTAAAATTTTGAAATTGCTTATAAACCCATCTTTTTGAGAATAAAAGGATGGTAAATTTACCAAATTTCACTCTGTTATCATTATTAGTTGCAGAGATATTAAATAAAAACTATCTTGAGGGTCACACATTTTAGGGGCGGTAGCTCCCTTAGGAAGCATCTTTCCACCTATGTTAATTCAGACTTTTTGCATTACTTCTGAACATAGAATCTACTGGTAAAATTTGACGCCTTAATTATGGGACACTCTGTAGATGGAGATTGTAGAACTATTTTTTTCGTATTAGTGTACTTATATAGAACCAATAGATTTATATCAATAAACAATAGCATTGTAATAATTATAGATTTGCATTTTGTCTATTGAAAGATTATGCTCAAATTGTAATAACAATAAATAGACAACAAAAGATAAATTATGCCAGCTTTAATAAGATTCTCACCAAGAACTTTAAAATTTTCAACGTCCCTCAAGTTAAACAACTGTGAGGGTAATTTTGCTATCTACGCCACTAAAGGCGATATATGAAATTTATTTAATTTTGAATTGATTTTGTCCTGGTAGGTAGACAACTTAATTTATGCATTTCATATGAATTCAGGGAAACAGACTTCTAAGTTGGTACTGAATAATTTCTCAAATGAAACTTCACTTGATTTTCCTTTATCTTTTTGGACTGTGCCGTTGACGTGGAAGGTTCTAAATTCCCTGTTCTAAAACATTTGGGGAAAAATTAAGTATTAATTAAATGGGAACCGAATGAATCCCCATTCCAAATTATTAATAGTGTTGGAAGTTTTATTACTTTATCTACGTCGTAAGTATTTTCTCTTAATTTATAACCATTATAAACTTTGGTTCATATCTTATCTTATACACGCTTTGACGTTTTAGAACTCTTATCGAGTAATATGTAATTGTTCAATAACCAAGAAATAATTGATCTTATTATAGTTGCCTAATTGAGAAATAACAAGATAATATTCACATTACTACGGAAGGCCATAGAATATTACTAACTGTCGAATCAAGGTAGTCATTGAAGATAACTAAGTTGACCTCTGAACTCTTCTTTGTAACCAGCAAAGACATCTTTATCTACTTCTTTTCTTTAATCTGTATGTACTGCTTTTCACATATTTTGAAACTAAGAACCAAATACTTCTCGTCATGTACTTCGATAAAACAGCTAAGTCTGCATGCTAATTATTAATTGATTGAAAACGCGACTATCTGTAATCAAATGTGAAGTTAACAACGTAAACTTTTGTCTTTTATAACTGATTGATGTAATTTGAACAATTTTTCAAAACTTAGAATATTGATGTTACGCCTTTTGTTCATATCTAGATTTATTTTTGATTACCGGTATAGAAGGTGAACCTTACAGTTAATATTAATGAAGCTACGTTTATCCATGTGATCTCTTCGAGGTTGACCTATCTATTTTGTTCGCTTGATTATAAAAGTATTCGGGGCAAGACCCACTTATAGGCGTATCGTGCAGATGGAATATCCTTCAATTTAGCTTTTCTTTTAACTAATTATTGTGTATATAACTAGTTATCGTTAGCTGTCTACACGTATGTTGTGTGTATTTTATATCTGTTTATGTGTCTATAACTGGTCTAGTCGTTTTACAAAAATTATATTTCTACAGTTACACTGTTTATTTTCTGTTTATAGTTCCTAGTGGATTTAAAGCATTTACCTCAAATATATATCGCTAGGTGGCGCCCTATTTAATATTCTTTGCAGTCTGAAAGCCTTGACATACTTACCATCGAACACACCTACGACCCCTCTTCAACTGAGGGCCAGGTTTTTTGACACGGCGAGTTAATTTAATTCGTTAACAATAAACCGTAACACTTTAAAATTGGTTGAAATTTAGTAAAATCTCCAATACTGATTCTTTAAAGTAAAACAATATGGCTAAACTGCTAACAGTAAACCAATTTATTAGTAAGACGTTTATGATGGTACAGTCTTGGCTATAAACAAAATTTAATTGTCGAGTATGTAATGGGCCAATTTCAAATTAAACAATATCGATCAACCAATATAATACCAATATTTCAACAATATGAGAATTATTACTTCACTGGAGAAACACAATTTGGCTAATATTAGCCAGAGTTAGTTTCCAAAATAAAAAATATATTATAGTCAACATTGTAAAAATGATGGCGGTATTTTGGCCTATATTGTGAATATATATTGTCACACCAATGTTTGTAGATAAAAAATCCCAATATTGCGCGAATATTGTTGCTATGTTGCTCAATATTCTAACGTTAGTGATATGTTGGGCTTACGTTGCGCCAAAATTCTGTTCTATTTGGGTATTATTTCAAAGTATTGATTTAATTAATTTTTTTGTATGATTACATAATTTTTGAATTTAATTTGGACCCAAATTTATGCTTCAGCATTTACATTTATAGTTACATTTATAGTTTATGTTTCTTAATAATAATAATTTCTTGATAATGCCAATATCTATTTATGCAAAGTAAATTTAAAACATATTTTAAACAGAACTATCATACACTACACTCATACCAATTAAAGAAAGTTAAAGATAAAGCAATTCCAAAAAGGGAAAACTTTTACGTTTTTTGAAATATATAAACAAATTTACTAATGTTTCTTAAGAAGAACTAGTTAAATTTTAAAATCACTAATAAACAAAACTAGAGATTGTGTGATTCAAAATAAACAAAAAACTTTAAAATCGTTTTTCCATAACGTTTTCTTACCGAGATACAGAATGGTTAATAATTTAAGTCTTAAAGTATTTTTTAAGTTTCTTAAAAATGTACCGAATCTATTAAGCTCAGATTTGACACTCGAAATGTCTAATCAAATACAGTAATCTAAAGTGGTTATAACTTAAAATCCTTGACCCATCGAAATTCTTTAAGTAAAAAATCGAAATGTAACTAGTTTCGGCAGAGACTAGGCCATTGTGAAACATAATCTTAAGAACTAAAAAACTAAATAGGCGGTTATACATATTATAATATGAAAGGTTTTAATAGGTAGTAATAGAAAAAAAAATTATGCAATATGTTTGACTTAGCTTATTTGAGTGTAGGGTAGGATCGGATGTAGATAGACTCGACAGTTGCAATATCCCTAACAGACAAAATGTAGTTTCCTAGAGAAGCAAATGAGAAAACGAAACCAGTTGTCGAACAGTAAGCTAAAGGTCACTGATTATCTTTGGTGAAGTCCTTGGCATCAACAGGAACAAAAATTAATTCTATAACGACCAAACTCTAGGAAAGGATTAGTTTGATTGGTACACCTAATTTACGGCCTAGTTGTTTAACTAAGCATTTAGTTGCTTTTATCCATATCCCAACAGGTGTTTTGCAACGCGTTACGAAAAATGGCGGTAAAAGAAGGTTTTTACAGAAGTAGAAATATAGCAAGAAACAATACTCACGTCGTCGCAAGAAAATGTCCAATGCTTATCCCTTAAATTACTGAAATCGTTTCCTTGGGTTTTTCTATCCAAATATTAGGTAATTAGTACTATTTTCGTCAGTGGAACTTTACAGGGTCGAAAACAGTAGAGTTACAAACTTAGAATAAACGTTAGTACTTGAAGCGCTTGTTATAGGACTACACGGACGCAACCTCAATTACCTAAGCTACATACAGATATTCTATTGAAAATCAATTTTGTTTCTCTAAAATTAATTCCTATCAATAGCGAAAAAGGATTGTCATAACGCAGGTTTGCAATTCTTCTTATTCTAATCTTCTAAAGCAAACTGATAAAGCGGAATAAATCTATTAAAATTCATGGAGGGAAATGTTAGAGTTTGACTTCAAGATTTTTAAATAAGCCAATCTGTTTGTTGTGTGTGAATAAATAACTTTTATTGCTTATTTATCAAATTTAAATTTTTTATATGTGAACCATTTGCATTTTTGTCATTAGATTTCTTATTTTTCGTAGATTAAAAAATGTAGCATATGTCATGGTTTTGTTATAAAAATGGTTTTGTCAAACAAAACCATGACATATGTTACATTTATTTAATCTACGAAAAATAAGAAATCTAATGTCAAACAAATTACATATGGATCCCATATAAGAAAAATAAAATTTGGTAAATATGCAATAAACATTATTTCGAGAAAATTTCTGACTACGCCACTGGTTTTGTATTTAAAAAGTGCCTGTATAATGCGCAAACAAATTTTAAAAATTTTATAAATAAAAAAGTTATGAGCAGTTTTCGTTTTGGACCAAATGTGTAAAACGATCTGTATCTTTTTTGTTTGAAGATATAGCGGAATGCGGATTGCGGCATTCAAGTTTTCTCAAAGTTTGAGCTTGACACCATTTAGTTACTTTTCCTTTAAAATGTCGAGAAGTTGCCGAAATCCTCCAGGAAACACTAAACTGACTCACTCTGTACATAGAGACTGGATTATTGCTTATCATCCTTTTTTTGTTTTGTACCAAAGTGGACTTACTCATGTGTTCTTTCACTTGTCTACAAACTAGTTTTGACAATGATTTCATGAGACGTTTTTCAACATCTCCAGCAACATGAGAAGTAAGATTTTAGATGTTGTGGAGAAAGCCGTTAAAATACTTTGTTCGTCGTTTCCAAGAGGGACTGAGATAAAACAACCGCGTATACGATTGTAAAAATTTAATATGATGATTGTATTTTAGATTTTTTTTGTAAAACTAATAATAAATAGGTGTTTTAATAAAAGTCTTGAATTATAAAACAATATTTTTATCGTTAAAATTTTAAAACACCCCACATCAACTTTTAAATTAGAAATAAACTTGCCAGTTATTTCTATTTTCAAAACAATTTGGAATACAAACTCAAACACATACTATGCATTATGAACCAGTAGTACATTATAAAGTATGAAAACAGAATTTAAAAAGGAAATTGTACGTTTCTAGTTTACGTTTAGTTTCGCCTGTAGACATAATAAAACTATAATTTACATTAAATTTATTGAATTTAGTTACGATTATTGCAATAAATTGATGGCACTTTTTTTAACTGCTTTATACGAATGTTTGTGTTTCTTATTTTAGTCACGTACGTATAAGAGTTGGGAAACTTGCATAACCCTTTTTATGTTTATGTACGCTAGTGGAAATTACACATCATTCTAGAAAATAGCCAAACTGATAATACTAATAGGTTTTTTATACTTATGAAAGCATACCTTATATAATATACAATTTAATCGTGCGTTTGTTAAATGTAGTGTTAACAGTTGTAATGCTGTGGTAACTTTTTTGATAAAATATCCTCTATTAATTATGTTAGAAGAATGTGATTTAGAAAGACCATTTTTCATTGTTATTAGTACTAGTTTTTATACGTTTGCAACATTATACACTTGAGAAGATTACTTCAGAACTAAAACAACAAATATTTAAATGTTTCTTTTTTCTAAAATGTTTCAATATATTGCGCTGAAATAGTTATTTTAAATATTAATAATATGTAAATCTTTCAAACCTAAAATGATGGTGTTCAAAGATTAACATTTCTGAAAGCCGACCTATAATTATTTAAGAAAGGAATTTGGTTTATCTTTAGTTAAAAAGATGCCTTTATTTAATTACAACCGGATGCTGTTTGTAATAATTCATTTTTAAAATGGTTAAATTTGCAAGAAAACTGTTGACAAAGACATTATTGTAAGTTAAAGAGACGTAGGCTTTGTAAAATTAAATATAAAAGTGATTATGTGAAACGTACTTTATTTGCCCCATCAAATCGCGTTTTTGTAGTTATTTTGCAATTAGTAAATAAACCTGGTTAGTAATCAAAAGTAAATTAGAAATGGACATTCTTCAAGTAGAAGAAATCTAAATCAACTAAGGAAAATTCACACCCAGTCAAATATAAAATGACGTAAAAAAGTTTAAAATTTTCCACAGTTGTGCCTTTTTACTAGAAGCATGGATGATAGGAGTTAGTGAAAATACAGTTCTTTCGTTTTGATTGCCCGAAGTAAGTCTTACTCAAGATATCTACAGGAATTTGTGTGCAAAAAGTTTATAAAAAAATTGGAAATTAAATAACTTTTAAGTTTAAAATAGATCAAAATTTATTTTACAAAAAAAGTTTAGAATTCTAACGTCAGAATAAATCTTTTATTTTACAAATTCTAATATATTGTATCTGATATCTTCTAGTTTATTTATTTCATGCTTTGATAAAACAAACACAATTCAATATTTAAAATTTACATAAAAATATTTTCTAAATATACGAATAATTAAAATTATTTGTAAAATGTATACATAAACTAGAAAATTAATTTAATTTGTTGAAAAGTAGAAGTAAAAATATGATATATTCAGTTAGGCAAGAATTTTTGAATTTTGAAAAAAATGTCGTTGATGCATGTCGAGAACCATTACATTACCAAAATGGCATTATAACTTTTTATTCAAAACTTCAACTAACTCTTCTTGAAACATGTTTATCAATGGATGGGAGATGGCATTACAGTATTTTTTCTTTAATATTGAACTTAAAGTTTTAATGATTTGATCATAAAGAACGATGAAAATTAAAATGTGATGACACGCAAGATTTTAAAGATCGCTTAAAATTAAACAGTAAAGCAACTTATATTTTACTACAACTTTAATTAATAAAATTAACTGCACACCTAGAATTCGTAAAAATCTTCAAAGAAAAAGTAATTCATTGTGTTTCACTTAATTAAACCTACACTGCCACTGTCACTACTATGGATTCGGATACTTTCAAAAGTGACAGTTATGTATAGTTTTTTAAACAAACATCACCTAAATCCCCGTTAATGTGACTTTGAGATTCTGATCTGGGTAAATCAATTTAGTGTAACACCTTCAATCAACACTACGAGCTTTGTGTCATCACTCACTAATCATTCTGCTAATCCGAATCAATGTCAGCCAGTGCCAACAACAGCCTGAACAACAATTTACCATGCATTCGGCAAACACGAGCCAGTGCGAACAAGGACCTATGCCACAACTTATCAAGCATTTGGACGCCAGAGACAATACCACCAACTAACGAAGTATATGGTTTTACGAGCTAGTATCAATTTAGGTCAACTGTTTTTAACAACCCAGGAACACTATACAGGAGTGATTAAACTACAGCTACTTACCTGCTCCAATCCCTTAAAATTTAGCTGACAGAATTTTTAAAGTGAATAAACATACAAATTTTCTTAATGCCTTTTTTAAATTAAATATTTTCATATTTCACTGACAAACTTACATAAATTTATAGTGCTAATTAACTTAATATTATAAAATATTATTATACTAGCGAATATGGCCATAATCGCGTGTGTAATACTATGCTTTTCTACACCTAATAAACAAATTTGATAATTTTAATTGAACTCTACATACTACAATATAATTTATTTTTATTTTTGTTAAGTGAATTACTAAGGTAGAAATGTACAGTAATATTTGTACAATTAGCAATACTTAAAGATGGAGGGGAGTGGTGTTAAATTCTGACTGTGTCAATTTTATTTTTCATAGAGTCATCAACGTATCCTTCGTATCCAACGTATTTTCTGACTAGTGTACTTTCCTTTTTGATAATTTAAAAAAAGAAGAGCATTGAACATGCTGAAAAATTTATTTTTTACAATTTTGTAGAAATTGTCTGTTATTGCAAAGTTGCAAACTATTTTAATTTTTGTATTTGGCACATTCACTAATATTGATGATGTAAGATCATGAAAATCCTCAATATTAATTTCTTTTAATTTATTACACCTACAGGCTCCCATGATACCCATAATTAGTGCCACCTTAAATAACAGAAAATGATGTATCAGTAATATTAATAATAATTTAATTTCTACATACCTTTGAACCAAGATATTTTTGGGCATTGGCATCTTTAATAAAACTATTGATTTGTTCAAGAGTAAAGGTTTTTGCCGTTTTTTCTTGATAGCCGTCTGCTTTTTGCTTGAAAAATGCTCTTACCTTTTCATACGCATTCAGTTTAATGTTGTGACGAATTTCCAGTGTAGCTCTTACCATTGAGTACTGCGTTTATAGTGATACATATTATATATTGCAATTTTATCCGCATCTCCAAATTCAACAAGGTCATTCAAATCAGTCCCACGATGATTTATTTGTAAATGAACCCCAGATTCTATATTCTTAGGTGGTTCGGTGAGGTGCAAAAGGATTATTGCAGCTGTCAGGAATTTGATGTAATTGGACCGTGTTACTTGTAAATTTTAATCAGTAAAAATTATACAGCAGCTTGAGCTCCAATAATGTTATCCAGTCCAAAAAAACACCTAAAGAAGTAACTTGTTTCATTATTTGGTATTTCGTGTTTTCGGGCCAGAACTTCACCTGACACCAACTTTTGTTTGATATCTTTTGGTATTTTTCTTCCCTCAGTAATTGTTTTGTACTGCTAATTCAGGAGAAAGGGGGCATTTTTTCTGGTTTTTTTGACGTTTCAATCTTATCGACCTTTTTTCGTAAGTTTTATCACAGTTTCTACGGTTTTTTGATGTTCTTTTCTTTCCTACTTTTGCTTGTTTTAAATAAACATTGTAAACAACTGTACAAGACGGCGGTTGGTCTTTTAAACTCTCGTGGAGTAATGAATATAAGCAAAATGTGTGTCGACGACATCTCGTGTAACAACATTGACACGTATGATTAGTATAAACTAAGAAATGCCAACAGTTAAAAGTAAGGACATGTGTGCGTTTACGTGCATATCGCTATCTAAAGCAACAGCTTCAATGCCTTAAACGCACGAGTGTCGATAAAGCCAAGTAAAAAACTTGTACAGAAGCATTACCGTAAACGCACACATGTCCTTACTTTTAACTGTTGGCATTTTCTTAGTTTATACTAATCATACGTGTCAATGTTGTTACACGAGATGTCGTCAGACACACATTTTGCTTATTGTAAATTTTCTGATTTGACAGATGACGTTCCTTTCTTCTGATCATCTTTTCGTCTGAGTCCAGAATTTTGTTTCTACTTATTTTGTTTTTCTCTACGGGCTCTTATTTCAAAATCCGTCATTTGATAAAGTTTTTGAATTTTTCCTTTTTTTTTTCATTTCTCTTCTTCTCTGTTTCACAGTAAAGTTTGTGCAGATGTATATTTTCTCGAATTCTCTGTCTTCTTTTCCGATTTTCTTCTCTTCTTCTCGCAAGACGCTTTTCAATATTACAAACCGAATTTTTCTTGTTGTTTTTTGGAACACTTTTTTTGAGTCTGTTCTTGTTTTTCTCTAACTGCGTTGAGATTTTGATGTCACACGTGTAGATATTTGCCCCATTCCTGGATACATAATAATGTTGTGATAATCAATCGTTAGACTACTTAAAAACAGCTCTTTGCTTTCACGAAAAAAAGACCACCGTACTGACATTTTTGCTCAAATCTTGTTCCATTGTAAATTCGATATACTTTTAACGCGACCCAAATAAAATCTAGCGTTAACTTATGGAAAAAAAATATTTCTGAAAAAACAAAGGGCTATGGTACTGACATAAAAATTTGTGACATACCGTTTTTAAATGGTTTTTGTTCTATCAAATTTGTAAAATGACTCTGGATTGCCAAAATTTTCAGAAAAAATTGTGACATTGATGCTGATTGCACGTGTGTTTTGTTTTTTCAAAAACAGCATTCCAATCATTATTTACAATTTGTTTAGTGAGAAAAGAAAGAGGTGAACGGCGTTTGTAATAAAGAAAAACAATTTCTTGTAAAACTGTACCTTTTAATATAACTTTTACTTATATGATCCGTGCAATACAAATAATTCTTGTATTCGAATAAAAGTGTATATTTATCTGAAAATTGTGCTCCTGGACAGGCTACGGTACTGACAGTACCAATACAAATGTGCCCTCTGGTTTAATTCGCTGAATAAATTGTAGTTAAAATGGCGAATTTCTTAATGAGGCTAACTAAATAAAATACTTGCTTAAAATAAGCGTTATATTTATAGAAATACAACAACCACCCTTGAGTAGATTCAGTTAGACACTGACTACTATTGTTAAACCAAACGTACAACAGCTAACAAGAGGGGGTGACAAACTTAAGTTTCGTTAACATACTGCCCCCCAACTACATAACATTGTCAGGTATATTAATAATTTAATTACAATTCTAAAAAATAAAATGAACACAATAACTGTATTTTTTGAAAGTGTGGCATTCGATTTTTGGATACATGAACTAAATTTTCGTCGGCTACTGATATTAAGCTTCTGCCAATTAGGAAATGAGCAGGGGAAAGGGGGTTTAGGTCATTTGGGTCTTCGCTTAACGGACATAATGGTCTAGAATTTAACACGGCTTCTAATTGCTTTAATAAAGTAGCATACTGCTCAAACGTTAATATTGATTCACCAATTACTTTGTGTAAATTACTTTTTATGGACTTTATGCCTGCCTCCCAGATACCTCCAAAAATGAGGAGATTTAGCTGGTATAAAATTCCAACTAATTTCTTGGTCTACAAGAGATTTATATAAATTTTCCAAATTTTCGTTAAAAAATGCAGTTAAGTCTTTCAATTGGCGATTTGCAGCAACAAAATTTGTACCATTGTCTGACCACATAGTTAGTGGTTTTCCTTTACGCGACACAAAACGTCTCAACGCTGCTAAAAAACAATCTGCCGTTAATTCACTCACCAGTTTGACGTGTATGGCTTTGGTGCTTAAGCAAATAAATAAGCATAAATAACATTTGTAAATTTTATATCCTCGCGCGCGCCTGTCTCTACATTTGAAGGGTCCTGCGTAATCTACGCTAGTATTATAGAACGGTGGACATGGTATGGTTCGGAATTTTGATAAATTACCCATAAATATTTGAGATTGTGTTGGTTTTGATTTAAAACATTGTATGCATTTACGAACTATTTGTTTGGTTACATTTCTGCCAGAAAGCGGCCAGTATTTCTCACGCAAAGCATGTAACAACATTTGTTGTCCACAGTGAAATAACCGTATATGCTCATTTTGAGCTATTAGTGAGGTAAGGTGATGCTGTTTTGGTAATATCAGTTGATGTTTAAAAGAAAATTGTAAGTTTGATAGCATTAAACGTCCCCCTACTCGTAACAAACCTTCTTTATCAAGAAATGGATTCAAGTTTATTATTTTTGAAGTACCATGTAAACCTTTATTTTTCGATAACTAATTAATTTCGGTTGAGAAAGTTTGCGATTGTGATAATTTAATTAATCTAATTAATGTTTTATCACGGTCGTTTTTGGTGATGTATGTAGAATTTGTATGCTCTAAAAATATTCTTTTTGTTTTATAGTAAAATTGTAAACAATAACTTACAACATTTATTAAAGTTCTAATTTTTGAAGATTTTGTGAATATATCTAATTCAATTATTTGCGTCGTTAAGGAAACTTTTTTTATTTCTGGCATATTTGTTAATACTCCCGGTTGCATTAAATTAGAAGAATTAATATTGGATTTTAAAAGTTTGGACCTTCCCACCGTAATTGTGAACTAACTAATAATTGTGGCATTAACCCTCTTGAAACTAAATCTGCCGGGTTTTCATCTGATTTTACATAAAACCAATTATCTGGACTTGTCAAGGTGTGTATTTCGCTTACAAGATTTGCAACATACGTTTTCCATTTTGATGGTGAATTTTTTATCCAACAAATGGTAATTGTAGAATCACACCACATATATTCTTTATTTATTTTTATTTTTATGGTATTTCGTACTTTATTAACTAATTGTGCTAATAATACTGCAGCATTTAATTCTAATTTCAGCAAAGATACTTTTTTTAACGGTGCAACCCTAGATTTAGCGTTCAATAAACAAGTGGAAATTTTATCTTTGGCAATTAATCTAATATATATGTTTGCTCCATATCCTACTTCGGATGCATCTGAAAATCCGTGAAGTTTAATCAAATTGCTATTTCCATTTAAAATATACCGCGGTACCCGTATATTTTCAAAATATTTAAAATTATTTTTAAAGATAACTATTTGGTATGTAAATTTATAGGAATTGACCCGTCCCAGTTTAAATTTAATTGCCATAATTCCTGAAGGAATTGCGCTAGCAGACCTAAAGGATCAAATAGTTGAGCCGTTGTGGCTAAAATACTTCGTTTTGTTGTTTGTTCATGCTCTTTTAAGTTGTTAAATTTATAATGTAAAATGTTGCTTTGGGGTTCCCCACAAATTCCTAATGTTTTTATTACATCATCGAACGATCGGGTGTGATTCTAGGAAATCTAATGCTAATTGGTACAAACAACGCGTCGCTAAATAAGGTCCACATTTAGTCCCGTACGTTATGGTGTTTAATTGAAATTTTTGTAATTTTTCTGTATTACTTTGACGCCAAACAATATTTTGTAAGTGCCTATCTTCCTTACTTATCAAAACTTGTCGATACATTTTTGATATATCAGCTGTTAAAACATATAAATGTAATCTAAATCTTAATAATATCGACAACAAATCGCTTTGTAAAATTTAACCTTGTAATTGAATATCATTTATAGAAATTCCGTTGTCTGTTTTGCTACTTGCATCAAAAACTACACGAAGTTTTGTTGTTGTTGAATCTTTCAACACCCCATGATGTGGGAAAAAATTACTGCATTTTACTGACTCATCAATTTTTGTCATGTGATTTAATGTTTGATACTCTTGCATAAATTCATGATATTGAGTTTTTAAACATTCATTTACTTCTAATTTTGATTCTAAGTTATAAAATCGCTTTATCGCTACGGGCTCGGAGTTACCTAATACTTCATAATTATCTTCAAGTGGAATCTTCACAATAAATTTACGAGGATATATTGAAAAATTCTTAGCCTACTATAGAACCAAACAAAATTTCAATGTCAAACAATTTATTACTCAACATATTCTCCTCTTAATTGGATACATTTATTACAGCGAACCTGCAACGTCTCTAGACCTTTCAAAAAAATTTTTCTTCTTGCTCTGCAAACCAGACCTCCACAGCTTCTATTACCTCCTTGTTGGAAGAAAATGTACGACCTTTTAAACTTTTTTCAGTTGAGGAAAGAGGTGATAGTCGGACGGAGCCAAATCGGGTGAATAAGGGGGTGTTCTAGTAATTCAAACCCTAAATCACGAATTTTTGCATGGCAACATGAGATTTGTGTGCAGGGGCGTTGTCCTGCAAAAACAAAACACCTTTGGATAGCTTTCCGCGTCTTTTCTCTTTAATATTTTTCCGTAGAGTGGTCAGTAATGTCGAATAGTAATCTCCAGTTATTGTTCTACCCTTATCCAAAAATCAATCATGATTACTCCATGGCAATCCCAAAAACTGAAGCAAGAACTTTTCCAGCAGATTTTTGGACACGAAACTTCTTAGGTCTTGGAGAACCAGAGTGTCGCCATTCCATCGATTGTTGCTTTGTTTCTGGATCGTAGAAATGTACCCAAGTCTCATCCATAGTAACAATTCGGTTTAAGAAGTCTACATCGTTTTCAAATCGAGCACAGATCGAACGCGATGCTTCTACCCTTGCACGCTTTTGGTCAACATTCAAACATTTGGGGATCCATTTTGCAGCAATTTTTCTCATGTCCAAATTGACGTGAACCATATGATGAACGCGTTCGTATGAAATATTCAGTGCTTCAGATATCCGTTTTAGCCCAATTCGACGGTCTGATAAAATCATGTCATGAACTGCATCGATATTTTCGGGGACTGACACAGAAACTGGCCTTCCCGATCGGTCATCATCTTCAATGGAAAATTTACCTCTTTTGAAGCTTGCATTCCAATTTTTGACGGTCGCATACGAAGGACATTGATCACCAAGGGTATTAAGCATATCTTCGTAAATCTGCTTACCTCTTAACCCTTTTAAATACAGGTACTTGATGATGGCTCGATACTCCAATTTTTCGATTTTCACAATTTCGGTGGACATCTTTTTCATTTAATTTATTGCGTGACTCTGGTTTACTTTTTTGACGTCAAACTTTACACTGACACTTCTAATAAGTTATTGTTCGTTGCTATGGTAACGCAATATTTTGTTTATGCAAGGAACTGGTCTAGGCTAACTAGATATCAATACATCATCGTACCTGTGTCATCTCTTTTTGTCGTTTCTTTAAAAAATGTTTCACAATACTGCTGTTCCTTAGAGAGATGAGTAGTCTTATCAATAAATTCATTTATTTCCCAAAATTTTGAAACTTTGTCATGTAAACTATTTAGTGATAAATTTGCTAATGTTTTTTCTGTTTCTTTAATATTTAAGAGATTACCCGCAATTATCCATCCTAATTTTATTTTATGAAGGACGGGTTATATCCTAAACGATGTTATCCTACGCTTAATAATTCCCAAAAATTAGCTGAACCAATTAATAGATCGATTTTGTCAGGTTTGTGTAAGTAGGATCAGCTAAAACTAAATTATGTGGGATATCTAAATATTTTGAATCAAATGTTATTTGAGGAATATCGTTTGTAATTTTGGGAATGACCAAACATGATAATTTACAAGAATAATTGTTATAACAAGACTTATATTCCAATTCAACTCGTGTCGTAACTTGCGATGAATTTTGGTTAATACCTACAACTGATGTTTTTGTTTTATACTGCGCAAGCCCTAATTTTTACATAAATCTTGCTTGATTGAATTGAAAATTGGATTGAGATCCAGAATCTAAAATTGTTTTTATTACTAAACTATTATTAAAATTATCAGTGACCTTAACACAAGCGGTTGATAGCAATATTTGGTTAAATGTTGGTTCATTAGGTAGTAATGCATAATTTACAATAGAAGTTGATGTCCCCGGCTGCGATTCTATATTTTCATTTACTTGGGCCGTCGTTGGGTACCTGCTGTTTCAAATTCCCGTTTGACGACTGGGTTAAAATTAGAAAAATGCAATAAGCTATTGTGCTTACGGTGACAACTTTTGCATGACTTTTAAAAATGTATCGCATTGGTAGTAAAAATGATTGTCATTACAAATCACACAACGTGGTTCGGTTGTTACAAATGTTTTTATTCCATTATTAGCATAACGTTTACTTTCAAGAGGTCTAACAGAATTAACCGAATTGTGACTAATGGACAACGACTCTAAAACATTTTGTCTGTCATTCAAAAATTTAATGAAACATTTAATTGACGGAATTTCATCCTTAGAAGGATAGTTTTTATTTAAATAAGTTTCCCATTCTCGAATTGAATTAAAATCTACTTTTGATATTAAAATGGGTATTAAAATGGCACTGCAACTACAATAGGTTGTTGCAGGGATTGTAAGCAATTTAGGTGCTTTTGCACTGTATCTATTAAATGGCGTAAAGCCTTATGCGATTCTTTATTTCCTAATATTTCCCTGACATGATTGTTAACAATGCGTCGTTTGTCATTGTAGCGATCCTTTAACATATTCCACGCAATGTCATAGTTTGATTCCGACGTTTCTAATGAACTAATTAAATTAGCAGGTTCATCCTTTACGTCGATCTTAAATAACATAATTTTTGGACATTAGTAATTTCTGAATTATTATGAACGATGGTACAAAAAGTGTCGTGAAACGATCGCCAATTACTAAAATTACCATCAAATATTGGTAGTGAAATTCTAGGCAGTTTAAGGTTGTTTGTTTTTGGAAATATAATTGAGAGGTAATGATTTGATTATAACTTGAATTATTTGCGATTAATTGATTTGCCCGAGCTAATAATGAAAAATACAAATTTTGACATGATTCTCGCTCATCAATGTTTTTTTATGTTTTCAGGTTTTAATTCTTCAATTTGACGTTGTATTTCTTCAAATTTATCATAAAGTTGCTCGACTTTACTTACACGCTGTTTCAGACTAATTAATTCTACTACCTCTACTTCATTATCAAAAGATGTTAGAAATTTTTGAAACAATGTTAATTGTGATTTCATATTACCCCTTTTATAATGCAAAGCTTTTAAATTTATTTCCATTATGTTCATTTCTTGCTCTGACATGATTGGGATTTACAGTTAAATAGAGGATTTCTTAATGAGGTTAACCAAATAAAATACTTGCTTAAAATAAACGTTATATTTATAGAAATACAACAACCACCCTTGAGTGGATTCAGTTAGACACTGACTACTATTGTTAAACCAAACGTACAACAGCTAACAAGAGGGGGTGACAAACTTAAGTTGCGTTAACATCCTCATTTCAGCCTTTTTAATAATACACAATCAATTTTTTGTTTGTAGTATTATGAAAAACAGAAATTAAAAAAAATCATGTAGCATTTACAGTTATAACTAGAATGAACTGAAATATTCTCTTTAGAAATACCAGGACACGAATATGATGATGGTCAAAATCATAAGATTTAAAAAAAACAAAAACAATTATGTGCGCGTATGAGACACTGAGTCAAACGTTAAAATTATTAATAAACGTGTTTCAATCGAAGTAACAGCCCAAGTTAGTAAAATTAATAAAAGATTAAAAAAACAATAATTTAAAATGAGGTTAATGATCGTAAAAATTTTTATGTTCACAACCACGTAGTGCTTAAGCTGATTGTCACCAATAAGAAAAGTTACATATTTGCCAAATTCTGATTTGTTGATTATTCCAATTATTTATTGTTTTGTATTCTTATTTCTCGATACACTGAAGAATTGTAGTCAAATTCTGCAATGCGACAGTTGACTTGGCCCTGTTTTTTATGATCCTGCAATTCATTTTTGTGTGATAGTGGAATATATAACAACCAATGTAAGAAGGTACATGCATATTCTGAAAAAAAGACTACTAAATGGACAATATCGAAGTAGTAAACGTTGCAATGGTGCAATCTGCACAGCTCACGGTCCGCCAACGTAAGCGACTAGATTATCTCGGTAACAAATCAACTTCAAAATTCCTAAAGATTATATGATATAGTTTGCCATTTTTATTACTCATTGAATAGAAAGCAATAATTTTAAAAATAATTTTTCAAATATTATTATTTTTTACAACATCAATTTTGAATTGAAATTTGCCAAAACTAATACCTTTTCTATCTTTATAATCAATGTGTTCGTAATTGTTTTTTTCTTTTTCACCCGCTCTACTCACAGTGTTTGATCAGGAAAATCTATAATTAAAAAAAACATATTGTGGCGTGAGTATGTTTTAGTTTCTCGTGTACGATTAATTGTTAATTTGATAATAACAGATTATTAGTTTGAATTCTGTTTTTTGTGTTTACCTGAAATTTTGAGTTTATGTTTGTATATATGTCAGAATAATTATGTTATAACGAACAATCAATAAATTACTGAGGTTGTGATATGTTAACTTCTTTTAGTAGGCATGTAACAATTGTCAACGTAAGTTTTTTTTATCACAAAATGTAATTAAAATGTGATTAATTGTTGTAAAACACGCATCCCATTAGATTCATTCAATAAAAAATACAAATGCGTATAAAAAACCATACATTTAAAAAAATGAAATTTTGTTTGTTGCTGAATTGCACTATAAATTGTAAACGTCATTTATTTCTAACTGTATTAGACTTAAATTTCCACTGATGCCAAACATTCCGGAAACAAAGTAAATTTTTTCGTCATTGGACAATTAATTGTAGACGCTTGCAAAGAAAAAACCCACATTTGTGGAAGTAGAAGCTACATATTTCGAGTTCTACGTATTTTTTGGCTGCTGAATAATTGAGGTTCTCTTAGCCTTAAGTATGTTGTATTCTCTTCGATACAACGCTAATAGTGTGGTGGCCAGCATTGAAGAAAATAAATTTAGCATTACGGTAGGTTAAGAATAATTGGAATTAATCTGCTTGATGAAGACGAGAAGCTGCAAATTTACTGTACAAAATACATTGTTAAAAACTGCCGCTTCAATCGTGATCGTAAACTTCCTTGTCGGTGAATTCTTTGTATTCCGTAAAGTGACGATAATTTATATTTCTCAACATCTTCTACGTTATCCACAGTCAAAGGGAGAAGCTCGTCACACCGGCAAGCACCAAAAATTCCAAACATTGTAACCACTTTGACCAATGGTTATCAGAAGCTTTAACAACAAATTTTTCAACTTGCTTTTTTGTTAAAACTTTTGGTATTTTTTGGTACACTCATTTTTCTATTGAGAAAGGTAAGTAAGTACCTTATGAAATCTGCAAATTTCTAGTTAAAATGTCATTTTTTTGATAACGTTTGTAATAGAAAAACAAACCTACCAACTGTACCATTTATTTTAAATATCCAGGCAGCTTTTTAACATAGACCATTTTGAGCACAAATAATTGTTTCTGATCGTTGGGAAGATTCACCCAAAGAACTTCCTCCGTTACATCAGTTACCTTATTATTTTTCTGCCAATTGTTAAATTCTTCATATTTTCGTACATATATTGCTAAAGACTTTGCTGATAGTAAACTGAAAGCCACATTTATGGTTTTTTTTATTTCTTCTGGCTCGTTCATTTAGAAAAAAATATTCACGAAAATAAACAATTTAAACGCGTTATCATAGTAATTAAACTTCTAAGGCCCAGTTTTAAAATATTTTTAAAGTTAATCGTGGATTAAAAACAATGCTATATAGTTAAACAAATTATTACATGCAAAAAGAAATTAACAACAATTTTTAATTAAAAACGTAATATAAATAGGGGGTTATTTTGTAGCCCAGTGAGGAGGGGTGGGTCTCAAGACGATTTGTCTTTGAGAAATAGTAAAGTCGTAGTAAATTGTTGCAAAATCGTCAATAACAATCGATAAATTCGTCAAGCCTGGAAAGCGTTAAACAAAGTCACGACCTATCTAATTAAATGTTATCTGCGTTACCCTCATACAAAACAATCTGACAAATACAAAATCTTAACTTTGCTTGTCTCGCGTTATTAAGTTAAAATACGCACAAAATATTTATTCATTGAATAAAGTTAATATGCACGTAATTGTAAAAACACTTCGGTGCAGTTTATAATTTACAATGTTACATTCAAGGCGCTTTTTAATTTTGGTATACTTCACATATTTACTTAAACAAAAATATTAAAACTTGGAGGTCAGGGCTGACTGTGAACCCGGGTTTGAGATAAACCAGAGATTGGTGTGGTGGAACTGACATAATTAGAAACGTAGATGAGAAGTCTGATCAAAATAATTCATTTTATAGTGCATTATTTTCCCTATTTGTAGCACGCTTAAGTGTGTTTAAATCGAGCTTTCAAAAACGCGCGTGTTCTAAAGTTACGATTGTAACATTTAAAAAATGTAAAATGTAAATTTTTTTTTATTGATTTAAAAAGAGTCTAGTATATTTCTCAGGATCACCCAATTTAAGATATTTTTTTAATCATTTCTGCTTAGAAATAAGTAAGAAAACTTGGTCTGTACTTACATTTTACGGTTCTTTCTTCTTTGATATAATGCAGTCTTTTTAGAAGGATATCTCAAATTGTAATCACATAAAAACAACAAACATTGCACTAATTTGAACTAGGTGAACTAGTTCACCCAAGCCATTATTTAATTTATTCTGTTTTTTTTTCATATGCATTTACCATTTCTGTAATATTACAATAATACGCTTATGTAAATGAACTGTCAAATATTAATATCACGTCAATGCCTATTTGGAATTAGTGTTAAAAACATAAGATTCACATGTCAAATTTAATCTATTACAACGGAAACCATGCAATGGAAGACGACGACTGCGACGACGACAACGCACATAATAGCAATCCTAGTAACCAAACGGTTAATTTTTTTTTAAATAGTGTAATGTATGCGTAGATAACTGGTCTTTAAAACACAAAGTTCTTTGTTGCGTGCCCAATGTCGTACTAGATGCAACTCCAACACAAATATGGGTGGCTTAGCTCAGAAGGGGGTTGGCGTGGTCCACAAGAAATCTGTTTTCGTAAATTTAATTTAGAACACGTCATAAATAAACGCTCCTATAAGCGTGTCGATACTAATTACCACCAAAAGTGTTGTCGCATAACAAATTTTATGCATAATAATAGCGGAATTATTTAAACCGCATTTGCGAAATTATATTAATGAAAAACAAACAAAACTCAGACGCGACGGAAGTATTTACTATTCTTGATGAAAATTTTGGAAAAACCGCCTAAAAAGCAAACCGGATACAGTCCCCAATTAAAACACTTCAACAGAATACTTTCTATGTGGTAACACACATTAATAATAATAATAATAATAATGTCTTTTATTGAAGCAAAATAGAAAATAAATATAATTTACATAATTAAATATAGTGAGCACTGACCACATTTGTATAAATTTATAAATATATATATCTATATATACATAACTTCAGTGTAGTGCTATTAGTTTGCTTCAATTGGACGAAGTTCAGATAGATATTTAAAAAAAAGTACTTTCTGCTCTTACACTTAACCCATTATATACCTATGTTTAATTGTTAGTGAGGCGATAAACTAAAAGGCGATGGATACGGTCCTAAGATTAAAATTAAAAAATAATAATAATAATAATAAATGTGTAAATAATAGAATATACTACAGAATAATACGAGAGTGATCATTTTATATGAGAAATAACAGAAAATTAAAATGAGATTACCTAAAATAATCATTCGTCCAAAAGATTTTGCCTAGTTGCAGTTTGAATGCACGTGATTCCAGAGATTTAAAAGAAGTGAGTAAAAAATTATAAAGTTTAGACATATTGTAAGAATATTATCGTTGATAGAAAGTAGTTCGATGTACAGGAAGGGTGATATGATTTTTATAACGAATGTTGATTGAATGAGGTTTGTATCTAAATTGAATTTTTTCGTATAAGTAGCTTGGTGTTTTTGTGACTATAATGTTATGAAAAAGGGTAGCGCTATGCAATAATCGTCTGTTTTCCATATTTAGCCATTTAATTTTGTTCAAGGTGTAAGAAATCTTTTCAAATTTTCTTATTCCGTAAATCAGTCTTAAACATGAATTTTGCATACATTGAATTCTTCTTTTGTCAATGCTATCAACGCAAGGTCCATAAACACTATCACAATAATTAAACTGATAGAACTAAAGAATTACAAAGTAAAGTTAATTTCGGATGTTAAGCTAAAACGACTGTCCATTATTTGATCCATTATAACTCCAAGAATTTTGACATACGGTTTTATTTGTAAAACGTGACCCTCGATACTAATAAAAAAATTTCTAAATTGTTCCTTATTTTAGGTTTTTCAAATAAAATAGCATAACTTTTACTAAGATTTATTTAAGTCCGTGCTCTTCAGAACATTGAGTAATGTTATTTAAATCTGCATTTGTTTTAGATAAAGCGGCATCTATTTCTTTAGCGTTAAAGTTGTAACATAACTGTAGGTCGTCAGCGTATATTGCAGTATTTTAAAGATCTAATTAAATTAGATGTATATATATATATATATATATATAGTTATAGACGGTATCTTGTTGAGCCCGATACGTTAACAGGCCGCTGTTGAGCCCAGTACCCCGCGCTTAAATACAGAACGCTGTGGAGCCCGATTATATACAGAAAATATATTTAGAGTTCTTTCATGAGCCCCACAACGTTGCCAGTCCCTTCGGGCTCATCAAAGGTACTTTTATATAAGTTAAACGGTATTTACCATATGTATTTGTTTCTACACAAGATGTATTTACATCCGTCAAACAATTATGATACATAATTAACTTATCATTTCTTCTTTTCTACAATTAAGAAATTCCGATAGTGACTAAAAAGCCTTTGTTAGTAAATAATTTTGTATTTCCTGTTTGAGTTGTTTAATAGTTAAATCACGTATATGTGATGGTAGTTTAATGTTTACACTTAATCTATACAATTATTTTTCTATTTTATCACAATTTCTCGTGTAATAATTATGAACATCTGATTTGTATGTAAAACTTTTACATATTTTTTTAGCATAAGTGATGCAATTAAAAATAAACAGTGACGGCAGTGTCATAATTATTAATTTAATAAAAATTGGCTTACAACCTTTTCTAAAAGCGATTGTTCCTAAAACACATAGAGCTTTACGTTGCAACGAGAATATTCAGTTTGATCTATAACAATTTGCTTAAATGATACTACAGTAATTTAAATGAGTATGAATTAATCCGAAGTATGTCATTTTGAGACATTTTGATGAAACACTGTCTTCTAAACGCATTAAAATATATATGTCACTGTTAAATTTTCTGGTCAATTGACTTATACGGTCTGTGAATTGTAGTTTAGGATCAAGATTTATTTCTAAAATTTTTTTAGAGTTCTTATTCTGAAAATTATGTGGTCGAAGTGTAAATAAAAGTTTTATTGTCTTTATATTAGTATAAGATTTTTAGTAGAGCAATGTAAGAATTTTTAATTAATATCGCCGTGTCATCTGCGTATTGAATAATGGACGATTCATTTTGGAAATGTAAATGTAAATCATTAACATATATAAGAAATAATAAAGGCCCAAAATTGAACCTTGAGGTACTCCATTACGCAAGAAGCGATTATCAGAAAATACAACATTGACTGTTTATTTTTTCTATTGCTTAAGTATGATCTGATGAGCGCAATACTAGCTTCATCAAAATTATAAAATGTTTTCAATTTATTTAGAGATGTGCCACATAATCAAAGGCTCGAGAGAGATCTAAAAAATGCTAAAACAAAATTATTTTGTTCAAAACTCAAGTATCCAATATGAATTCAATATAAAGTGCAAGCCAAGACTATTCGAGTTTTAAGTAATTTGATTAAATTAAGACTTTTAATTTAACTTTTACCATCGATACTTTTAAGTTCTAGAGCTTTATCTGGTTTATAGACAAAACAAAATTAGTTTTAATTCTCTTTGTTACCGACCCGACTGCAAGCGTCATTATAAATTGATCAGATTTATATGAAACGTATTCGATTTAACATTCATAAAGATAAAAACGTTAGTTATGTATCCCTAGTCAATTAATTCTTTTTGTATAAAATCCACTTTTAATATTAAAGGTTTGAAAGCAATCGACGTGCCCCAGCTTTTATTTTTTATTTAGTTTGAATTTGAATTTAATACTTGATAGCAGTAGTACAAAAGTACCAAAATACTAATGTAATAAGTAAAATAATAAAGCGTACCTTGATACGCGTAATAAATAAAATCATTCGTCTATTATAGTGTAGAACTTAAATTATCTAAGAACAAAAAACGGAATTATAATAAATAATTGTAAAATGATGTTTCATAGTCGAACATAAATCTTGCAGAAAACTTTATTTTCAAGAAGTATCTATTCAATTTGTAACAAAAGATTATATTTTTAAAAATAGAGAGATTAACATATTAACGCTCGATTATTTGCAAAATAATTTTCTGCCAAACCAAAAATATTTTTAATAACCTTTTGTTGTTTTTCTGTTTGTTCTGTTTGTTTGTTTGTTTTTCTGTTAATGAGCTTATTGGACACATTAGCAATTTTAATCCCCTAAACAAAGCCCATGCACTTTCTAATTATGGTACCCATTTCAATAACACAGGATGTAGTAATTCTAATAAGCCTTTTGTTATATTCATTACCATGTCTTCTTGGTTAATTTCAAAATATTATCAATAGCCGATTTCCAGGTTTTTGTTTTCTGTAACCGATTTAACAATTAAAGTTCTGATTAACAATTAATTCACGTTTCTTTATAGTGTTTGAATAATATACCGGTTCAAAAATGAGGATACGAGTTCAGGTAAAAAGTAATCGGACCTAACCTCATTTTTTAAAATTTATTTTATTTAAACTCCATTACTTTAAATCGCAATAAACCATGAAACAGAAGCTATTAGAAACAAAACTAAAAAAAAATTCATTGACAATTTTTTTTATTTTCCCTGTATCTTTTAAGCGAGGAAACATCTTCAAATTTTTATTTTATTATTTTAAGTGTGACCCAAAAAGAACACGTTGCCCCTATATTACTTTTTGATTGCACTAACAATTACGGAGATACGATATACAAGTGTTGAAAATGGGACACCCTGTACATGTATGCCAAATTTCGTTAGAGTAGCTAAATTCATTTAAAAATATTAACAAGAAATTATTTATTTTTAAAAACTTTACCACCCTATATCTCAAAAGTTCAGACATTTAAGATATATATTCAAGTAAAGTTTTTTCTTAAAATGGACCCAAAAATCGCTTCCTTAGATATTGATATTCAATTAGAAAATACCCTGCATTATTTAAGTGAAATAATAAAGTGTAAAATATAACACATATTGTGAAACACTTTCCAGTTACAGAGTAGTTTCTATGTATCTACAATAGAACAGAAATGAACATTTCAAATTGGTCAAAAGTAAAAAGAATAATAGTAGAATGAAACCTGTTGGAAAAGAAAGAGAATATAATAAGAATTAAAGGAATAATAATTTACGGGCAATCTAAGGTTTTTATGGGTAAAAACGATTTATCTCGATTTCCGCCAAAACTACAAGTCCTAGGGGAAAAACTAAAGAGCAAAGTTGTATGTAATAATAATGAAAATAATCAAATAATAATCTAACTTTTAATTAAAATAGAAATTTTTGATGTACGTACCCTACTTCTCGTAATGTTTGATTTTAAAAATTGTTCCTGATTATTTCAATTCAATTAGTTCTCAAATAAACTTAAAAAGTACGTTTTGAGTTGCTACTCCTTTTTTTTTATGTTACGATACAGTTTTACATTGTTCTAGTTGTTCTCAACTTTGTTCCAAAAAACAAAGCCGTAACTCAAATTATATGCTCAGAAATTAAAACTAACAATTTTTGAGCTGGCACCCTTTTAAATGATCTCAAATTTCAATACTGTTTTACTTTATTCTAGTTATTCTAAACATTTTTCCAAAAAGAAAAATCCATAACCAAAATTATAGACCAGCTCCGCCTTTTTTTAAATCAAACGTTGCAATACTGTTGTACAATGTTCTAGTTACAATTACCATAATTGTCGCAGAAACATACTAGAATTTTCGTCATTTTCATGAGAAAATAATTTTCCAAAAATCAAGAATAGGGGCCCAGATGATCTGAATGACTTCAAAGGGTAATTTTATTATATATTTTGTTTTACCTATTAACAAATTAAGCGAGCTTCCGGACTATATACTATACTCATTAAAGGTAATTAAAAGAACATTTTTGTTTAATAAACCGTTATCTTTATTGCAGTTTTCGGCCAAAATAAAAACTTTTTTTTTATTGCGAAGGTTACAGTATACTTTATTCAACTCAAGACACCAGCTTAAAGTACCATTTTAACCGTAAGGGTAGATAAAATGGAACTTTAACAGCAAGGATAGATAAAATTCTTTAATTAAGTAGGTATCTATTTTTATTTGAAATTATTATTATTATTATTGATGTGAAACAATTATTTATTTGGTATAGCAACATACCAAACGAACCAAATGCAATTTAATTTTTGACTGATTTTCTTATTTCTGTCTGCAAAATTATTGAGCTTTTCTCGCGGTTTTTCTTTAACGTTCGCAATAAAAAAATACAATGTTACACACAACGGTAAAATTTCATTATAGACTCTTGAAATTAAACATTTTCACTTGTCGATAAAAATAATTTTACCGTCTTGTATAACAAATAACTATTATTGAACTACATATTTCTATTATTAATATAGCAAAATCGTCATTTTTTAAAAATGTCGTGATTGATACCCAAAAATGCATTTAAAGGTAGAGCTTCTTAGACTTAGTACAATTCAGAACTAATAAGAAATAATTTATGAGCTTATAATTAATGTCAGTTCAAATTTGTATTTTTGTGTGACCTTATAGCTTAAGTTATGAATTTGTTCATTTGTGATGATGTTTAGAACAACTACAGCTAATGTATTACAATATTGCAACGTTTGATTTAATAAAAAGGAATGCCAGCTTACAGATTGTGTTTTTTTAATTTACTGGTCTATAATTTGGGTTATGGACTACAATAATGTAGAACAGTATTGAAACCATTTAAAAGAAGGTGCCAGCTCAAAAATTGTTACTTTAAATTTGTGAGCTTATAATTTGAGTTATAAATTTTGTTTTTGTAACAATGTTTAGAACAGCTAGAACAATGTAGAACAGTTTCAAAAATTTCAAACATTTCAAAAGGGGTGCCAGCTGAAATATTTGATTTTGAATTTCTAACCCTATAATTTAAGTTATGGATTTGTTTTTTGAAACAGTATTTAGAACAACTAGAACAATGTAAAACTTTATCGTAACGATTAATATTCAAACAAAAGGGTGCCAACTCAAAACGTATTTTTTAAATTTTGTTTAAGAACTATTTGAATTAAAACAATGTTGCTGTGGAACAATGTAGTGTAGTACAAAATGAGAACAATCAGGAACAATTTTTAAAACTAAAGATTTCGAGAAATGGGGTGCTAACTTCACATACGTAAAATTTTGAGCTATTTATTAAAATTTATAATATAATTACTCGAAAAATGTAAAATTCTATGTTACATTGATAAAAAAACTACAAATTCATAAAACATAAAGTTTGTAAGAAACATTCCAATATAATTGTTCTAATTATTTAAGATAGGATTTAAAGGGGATTTAATCTAAAAAATATGACTACTACAATTTTTGTCCAATCCAATAGTTATTGTCTTTTTGATTTTTTCATCGTTAGATTCGATTTAAGTAGATCTTGGATATCTTCAAGACTATCAACGTCTTTGTGTCCAATATTATTTACAACCTACATTCGTTCTTCATCCATAATTTCATCTCTGAATCATTAACTTCTTCCTAGGTTTTTTCATCCATATTGGAGCATTTTTCAGAACGACGACAATTTAAGCATAAATTTTGAGGTTATGTGAAAAAAGTGTAAATACTAAATTTGTAGATTTTTTTATTACGTACAACTGTACCATTTAACTTTATTCCATCAGAATTGTGGTTTTGCCGGAAATTGAGATGAACCGTTTTTACCCTTAAAACCCGCCCGTAATTATTTTCCATGCATTTTTGTTATATTCTCTTGTTATATTCTCTTCTTTCGTCTCGTGTCGCAAAATCATCCGCGTGAGTTATTGCCTTCTTTACCACTTATTGAATAATATACTATTTTATTACAATATTTTAATGTTAATTTAATAGCTGTTTTTTTTGTAAAGTACGATATCACGTACTTACATTGCGTATAATTTTTACTTTAATGAGATCAATATAGCAAAAACTTAGTAGTGATTAGTCGCCAAAACAATACTTAACGTGTGTAAGTCGGAAAATGTGCTGATACATAGTATTACCCACTAAAATGTTTACGCAGACTATATGTTTTTTGTACGTTGTTAGGCCTGTTCAATGTTGCCACATACTGGGCCACTCAACGTACCATCCGTAACGAACGAGAACGTGTATATAAAAGAGACCTCTGCAGCGCATTCGTTCGAACTATTTTGTATATAGTGGATATATAAACGTATCCTAAATGAGCCCGGCCAAATTTTCGGATTTACACGTTTCAATGCATATACAATAGTATAATGATAATATACGCATGGATACGTTGATGAGCGAAGTCGGGCTCAATAACGTTTCTTCGGGCCCGAGAGCGTACCGTTTATATATTCTACGGGCTCAACAACTGCCGGTTTATATGTCTATATATATATATATATATATATATATATATATATATATATATATATATACCGGGTGTCCTGTTAAGGTCGGCCACCGGCTATATCTCGGGAACTATTTGTCTTACAACTGTCGGAAAAAAATCTTGATTAGTAAAGTTGCTACGAGAAATTACTGGAAAATATTTTTGAGCTTCTAAGTGCACTGCTAGGGGCGTATTTGCGAATCAAAATTTAATAAATCCGATTACTTCAAATATGAACAGTGAAGATAAGACAATTGGAACGTTTTGGGATTCTCCGGTTAACACTCTACAAATTATTTATTTAACATTTTTCCCTATTTCGTCAAATAAGGGTGGGGAAGGGTTAAATCTTATTGGAGAAAAGTTCGATAACGTCCGACTACCTTAACCGTTATCGACTAACATTGTCTTATTGAATGCTAATAGGCAGCCGCCTAATTTTCAGTAATAACACCGAAGATTTTATTCAAGACCAAACCGCCAGATGGCGGGCATTGGCGGCTTTGGCCGGTTACCTAATTTTCCATGAAAAATTAAATGAAAGGCTAATGTTTTCATTTGCTCATCTTACTACCAATGAAATTACCTAAAATATGGCGCAAACCGCAAGTCTCTACCTTTTTTTCAAAATAAAGTTATGAACAAAAATAGGTTAAATTTTTACTTTCCTAGTGAAATTCCAAATAATTCATATTTATCTTACAAATATCAAAATTTTAGTTTTAATTCAGCAAATGTTCAAAAAATACCACCGTTGTTGTTATGCAACTTCGAAGTCTTCGTCTGGTTCCAAAACAGCAGCTTCAATTTCTGCCACAGAAATCGATGCAATCGCATTGTGGATTCTATGAATCATGTCTTCGCGTGTGGTTGGCCGGGTCTGGTAGACAATATCCTTTAGTCGTCCCCATAAATAAAAGTCTAACACGCTTAAATCAGGGATCTGGGTGGCCAGAAATAAACTACCCCGCCCTATCCATTTATTCGGAAACTGAATATTTAAATAATCCCTCACGTTTGCAGCATAATGGGCAGGGCAACCATCGTGTTGAAACCACATGTTTACACGAGTATATAAAGTTACCTCCTCCAACAGAATTGCTAAAGAGTTTCTTAGAAATTCTAAATACCTTACTCCGTTCAGAGTCTCGTCAAAAACAAAAACAATAATTTTATTTTCGATAATGCCGCACCATACATTTACACTGAATATATTTTGGTTATCAATTGCAATCATCCAATGGGGATTACTTGCCGACCAGTAATGGCTATTGTGCAAGTTGACTTGACCTCTGCTAGTGAACGTAGCCTCGTCTGTCCATAAAATTTGAGCAAAAAATTGGGATTTTCTCTGTCCATTTGAAGCATCCAGTGGCAGAAATCTAACCGTTGGTCAAAATCAGGTAGTGCGAGTGCTTGATGCAGTTCAACATGATATGCATGTAATTTTCCTTCGATTAAAATTCTGTGAATAATCGATCGAGGAAGTCTCAGATCTCTCTCTACATCCCTTATACTACGTTTAGGATAAGCTTCCACATAAGCAAGCACGTTGATAATATTATCTGCACTTCGTGATCTCCGAATTCTATGTTGAGCTGGTATCGGCAACACTTGTCCAGTTTCTCGCAGACGTCTTGACAAACGCCTAAAACCCTCCGTGAAAAATGTCGCCTCTCCGGATGTCTTACCGCGTACTCTCGCGCGGCAATAACTGCGTTTTCCAAACTTACAAAATACACTGCTAACATGTCATAAGCTTCAGCAATAGTATACGACATAATGGTCAAATTGTTTACACAGTTTTTAATTACAACGGCACAAAATCGCAAAACAAGTATTGTATTTTACCAGCGAAAACTAATGACAGCTAAACATTGACAAATTAATTTGTTTATTTTTCACGGCTTACTTATTATTAAAGGGTATGTTATGTTATTTTACCTTACATAAGCTGCGACTTCAAAGTTACGTTATTTTTTACGTTTGGATTAAGGGTTAGTTTTATGTAATATGTAAAATATCCGAATATTTTAGAATTTTATTAGGAAAATTAATTGTTTAACCTATTTTTGTTCATAACTTTATTTTGAAAAAAGGTAGAGACTTGCGGTTTTTGCCATATTTTAGGTAATTTCATTCGTAGTAAGATGAGCAAATGAAAACATTAGCCTTCCATTTAATTTTTCATGAAGAATTAGGTAAACGACTAAAGCCGACAATGCACGCCATCTAGCGGTTCGGTCTTGAACAAAATCTTCGGCGTTGTTACAGACAATTAGTCGGCTACCCACTAGCATTCCAATAAGACAATGTTCGTCGATAACGGTTAAGGTAGTCTGACGTTATCGAACTTTTTCTGTAATAAGATTTAATCCTCCCCCTCCTCTTATTTGACGAGATAGGCCAAAATGTTAAATAAATATTTAGTAGAGTGTAAACATGAGAATCTCAAACCTTTCCAATTGTCTTATCTTCACTGTTCATATTTGAAGTAATTCGATTTATTAAATTTTGATTCGCAAATACGCCCCCTAGCAGTGCACTTAGAAGCTCAAAATATTTTCCAGTAATTTCTCGTAGCCACTTTACTAATTAAGATTTTTTTCCGACAGTTGTAGGACAAATAGTTTCCGAGATATAGCCGGTGGCCGACCTTAGCGGGACACCCGGTATATATATATTATATAAAAGTGGTCCAAGAATATAACCCTGTGGCACTCCAAATCTTATTTGTAGTTTATGTGATTTAGACTGATTACATACTACAGCTTGATAACGATCAGTCAGAAAACTCTTTATCATATTGATTGATTTCAAATCAAAACCAACATAGTTTAGGATTGCTAAAAGAATTTGTCTGTCAAGAGTGTCGAAAGCTTTAGAATAATCTAATGTAACCATTAATGACAATTTTTCACTGTCAGTTGCAGAAAATATGTCGTCAGTAAGGTTTAGCAAAGATGTAGCACAACTATACCCCTTTCTAAAACCAGACTGCGTTTTAGGTAAAATTTTATGGTTTGTGATATATTTGTCTATTTGTACAGCTAATATTTTCTCAAAGATTTTAGAAAATGCTGGCAAAATACTAATTGGTCTTATATCAGAGTAACTTTTGGGATTTGTAGTTTTAGGAGTAGGTACAATATGCGCTACTTTCCAACAATTAAGAAACGCAAACTCGAGCAGGAACGAATTAATAATGTGAACTAAAATTGGAATTAAATAATAATAATAATAATAATAATAACGGTTTATTGTTCCACAACTATAAATATATTTATTTACAAGAGAAGTAAAAGGATACCAAAAGGAAATCTGTCAGACTAGATTCAAAAACCGTCTGTTAATTTCGTTAAGCATACTTTAAGTTAAATCAATAGCTGACTATAGCCGTATATCCACCTATTTATGAAAATTAATACAGATAATGTTTTCATTTCATTGCCCGTCGCACACACCGACCCTCGCCGCCTTCACGAAGCGATAAAATAATTCAACGACACTCGGAGATTAATTTGTTTAAAATTAAATTTCTAATTTTGACTTTGTAGGTATGGAAAGACAGCCTGAAACATGTTGAAGGTATATTACTATGAACTCTGTAGTTATTATAAGAGAAGGATCTTTTAAATATTTAAAGTTTATGCCTTGGTATCTAAATTAGGTTTTTACGGCGGATGTTAACATTGTGTACATCTGTCCGGAAACGGACTTTATAGTAGAGATACGGAGGAGTTTTATTGATCAGGATCCGAAAACAAAAACTCGCCCAATGTAGAAACCTAAGTTGCGACATGTTTAACCATCTACACCATCTTAGTGTATGTGATATATGTTCACGTTTTCTAATTCCATAAAGGGTGATATACAACATCACTGAAGTTTAACCGAGATAAGATTATGAAATCGCAGAGCATAATTTTTAGTTTTGGTCAAGAGAATGTCTGTTGGTATATAGCAATGTTAGCGCGCCATAAGAACCTTGAAGAACTTTAGTTATATGAGTTTTATAGCGAAGTCTGAATCAAAACAACACCAAGATTTTTTACATATTTCTGTGAGTGGTAGCAATTGACAATTTATATAAAGTTTAATATCAGACTTAATCAAATCGCGCAAATTTCTATTACCAAACAACATTACAAGTGATTTTAGTGGGTTAAGTGTTAATGAATGACATATAAAGTATTTGTATATGTTAGCTAGGTCTTCATTTATATACAACCAAGCCCTATCGAGTTGCGACGAAGGAAAAGAATAATAAATCTGTGTATCATCCGCGTACATATGATATTTGCAATGTTTTAATGTATTCGATAGAAATGAGGTATATATTAGATATAAAATTGGTCCTAGAATAGATCCCTGAGAAACGCCTGAGGACACATTATACGGGCTAGACAGATTTGTATTAATTTTTACTTGCTGTACTCTATTACTTAAATAACTACGAAATAAACCCACTGCATTTACTCCAAGGCCAATGTAATGAAGAATAGCTAGCAATAACTTATGATCAATAGAATCAAAAGCCTTGGAGTAGTCCAGCATAACGAGTAGAGTAAGTTTGCCTTTATCTGTCGATCTAAGTATATCATCCGTCACACTCAACAAGGCTGTAGAACAAGTATATCCTTTACAAAACCCGGATTGATTAGCAGGTAGAATGTTGTGAGTATTTAAGTATTTTCGAATCTGTGATGCCATGACCTTTTCACAGATTTGTGATAAAGTAGGAAGGATACTTATTGGTCTTAAGTCATTAAACGATTTATGAGTACGAGTTTTAGGTATTGGGATTACTATAAATGCTTTCCACCAGTCCGGAAATACAGAACTTGTAAGACAATAATTTATAATGTGCCGCAAGTAAAGAAGAATGTGAGGACAGCAAAGTTTTATAAGCCTTATACTTAGATCATCATCACCAGTGGACAAAGACTTAATGGAATCGAGAACCTTGGCAACAACAAGTTCGGTCACTTCCAAAAATTGAAATTCTCTAGATGCTACACACAATTTATTCTTATTATAAAATTCAATAAGATTCTCATCTGGTAAAGATTTATGAACAGCAAGGAAATGACAATTTAAATGATTCACATTTTGCAGACGCAGAGGAATATCACGACGCCCCATTCCTTTGTAAATATTGTTCTTTTTAAGGTCTGACTATAATTGCTTAGGAGTTTTAGTTTCAAAAGAAGTTTTTAAGTAAACGTGTTTCTCCTTGCGTACTGCAAAAGTACACAATTCCTTCCACAACGTTTTGGTTTCAAAAGTATTTACCAAATTAGTTAAATAATTCTTTTTTCCTTGTCTTATGTCAGAAGTTACATTGTTACGTAGTTTTTTATATTTACTCTAGTGAAAAGGATTTTTTGACTTTTTAAATTTTGTAGCATTGTATCCCTAGCATCATTATTTTAATATTATCTGTTAACCAAGGTTTTTTAGGTTTTGTGATTCTAACAGTCTTTATTTGAGAGTGATTATTAAAAAGTGTCAAAAGGGTGCTATTAAAATAATTAATTTTGTCATCAACATTATGCATTTTGATAAGATTATCCCAAGACACTCGCAGTAAGTTATTATAAAAGTTGTTGTAATCAATTTTTTTGAAATCACGGTAGGTATAAAATACTAATTTTTATCATCAACTTCATATTCACAATAGATTAGCCCGTGATCAGATATTTCATGTAAATTATATACTTCTACATTGTTAACAATTTTAGCTGCATTTACGATAAGAAGATCTATGAGTGTAGAACTATTAGCGACAACACGAGTTGGTTCCTGTATAATTCTTTTTAGATCAAACCTATCTAGCATTGACAATAATTGTATAGTAGCGGAAGAATGTATATCAAGCATATTGAGGTTGAAATCTCCCATACAAATAAATTGATCACATAATGGAATAATAAAAGAAACGATATCTTCAAAAATATTTAATAACTCAATTAGAGACGAATTAGGTTTTCTATAAATGGTGCCGATAATGATTATTTTGGAAGCAAATGTGAATTTTATCCAAATTTCTTCCATTGAATTACTTTTAAATGGTATAGATAAGATAGTAAATTTGAATTTGTTATTTATATAAATACCTACTCCTCCACCCCATGTTAAAGTTACTCGATCCGTATGAGAAAATTATATTCGGGGATATCCACCAAAGCGATATCGACTTTATTTGATAGCCATGTTTCACTAACGCCTATGATATCAAAATTATTTGATTGGATATGTTCTTTTTTATAAGAAAAATTATTTATTAAAGACCTGGAATTAAAATATGCAATTCTAATAGTACTACTCATCATTATGACATAAACGATAATAAACATAAATAAGTATAAGATAAACTAAACATAATAATGTATTGGATAAAATAAAAAATAAGATACTGATAACAGAAATATAAAGAGATTCGTGTGCAAAACTCATTGCGAAACATTATTTAAGTCAGTGCAACTTTGGAGATGCGGAATACTTTGCTGTTTTCTTTGGCTCTTATAAATATCTTACCATTTTTAGTCCATACAAATTGTAACTTATGTTCCTTCTGAAACTTCTTGGCATGTGACAACAAGTGTCTATTTAAAGCCGTTAACGATTCATTAACATATATAGGATTATTGTTTGAGGCAGTCCTTTCGCAAAAATAGTCGGGAAGCTGCATAGTACTAAAATTACGTTTAACTTTACGACATTTAGGAAATTCTTCTTTATCCCAGCATCTTACGAATTTCACTATTATAGATCTAGGTTGATTAGGTTTAATAGAGTTAGTTTTCATCCTGTGACAAATATCAATCATTTGTGATTCAACTTTAAATCCAAGCAAAGCACCAATTTCCGGAACGGTGACAAATATATTTTCATTCCTTACTTCTGGAACACCAATAATTTCTAAACTATTTAGTCGCGTATACTGTTCCATGTCATTCAATTGTCTATTTAGATTTTGATTCTCATTTTCTAATTTTAAATTATTTGTTTCAAGCTGCTCAATGCGGTTTAAATGGTCCAGAAGAGTTTGTTCTTGATTTTTTAGTATTATGTTGCAGTCCTCAATTTTTTCATGGCATAAGTTAAGGGAAGTTTTAATTTCAACCTGCTCAGATCTTAATAAGCGCAAATCCGTCAAAATTTCACTCAAAATCGCTTTTTTTGCTATCTCTAGAACAGATTTTACACTTCCATTCGTTTCTGTTACCAGTAGTATAATTGACACATTTATCATGGAAAATCATCTCACAGACACAACATTTAATTGTGCCACTATCATTACGCATAATAGAATTTCCACAATGATTGCAGTTTGAAGGCATATTTTCTATGTAAGTAAATGTGCAATACAAGGTCGGAATACGTATGAAGTGATAAGATTTATAACTATTGTTAAATGTAACAATTATAAATGTCTTATTTAATCGTTTAAAAATTTAACTTTGTTGTAAATATTATGCGTTATGATCAACTTGCATTTCAATTGATTAATCACCCAAAAAAAAGATTTAAATACGCCAAAAATCACTTATATTAAATATTTTTGTAAGACCACCGATAGAAACAACCATCATGTTCGAGTTTTCGCGCAAACATTATTATTATTAAATGCAAAAATTTTGTTTCCTAAACAAGGTGTAACCAAAAAAATTAAAGAAATCTATTAGTGAACATGTCTTCTATTTAAAGAGATCAAAATTGGAACACAAAACAAAGACGCAAATTAAAAACGAAATTCTAGCAACAATAAACATAGTTAAACAATATAAAACGGGGTTTAACGACGGAAGGTTACACCTTTTGATCTACTTATGCTTTGATATACTATTTTAACTACGCCAGAAACTGGCACGTCGATACAAAAAATCTTTTTTAACAGATTCTACAAAGTAAGAATATATTGCGCTGGAAGTTTAAATAAAAAAATTTAGAACCGAAATTTTATTTACATAAACACTTATAGTAAATGTTTATTCATTGTTATTTTATTTAAGAAAAAGAAAAAGTTTTTATTCTTATAAGCAAAACCTTTATTTAATTAGAAATTAATAGTAAATAGAATTAAGTTTCTTATTTGTAAGTATTACAAAATGTTAAATTGACAGTCTGCATAAAGAACTGTTTACAAAAGGTGTTTCTGTGGAGTCTATTCAACATGACGTTGCGGCGCCGTTAAAATTTACGGATTTCTTTGTACGAACGCTTTTTTGAAAGGTCGAAAGAGTGAACAGTGAGGACAGGAATGTTGATTGAGACTGCAAAGCGTTAACATGTAATAATTAAACATTGGATACAAAAACGTTAAAGTGTTAAGCGGACAGATGGCGTTTGAAGATGGAAGTGTTAACATGTTAAAACTGAATAATTTGGTAGTTGAACGTTGAAGTGTGAATGTGTTAATAATTAATTCGGCGGTTGATCAATAAAGTATATGTATTTTAAAATGGACGTGTAAAAAGCACTACAGATAAGTCTAGTGAAATAAAATTGTTGTGGATAAATTTATCGCCGGTGTCGTTGCTCGTCTACGTCGTTGCTACTGCGATTGTTGCTGTTGTTATAAACAATTAATAACAATAAATAGAATTAAGAAAATGTATGAAAAGTATGTCATCAACATGCGAAACTAAAAGGAACACCGTCAAATAACTAAAATTTTGTTGTAAATAAATTTATATTCAAACCTAAAATGTAAATAAACTAAATTACGTAATTTTTTCTTTTAAATCTTGCAAGTAGTAAAATAAGTAAGGTTTTTATTTTCATGTAATAAAAATTAATGTACCTACGCAATGGATAATTAAATTTGTTGTTATACTAAATTAATAATTTTAATTGAAAACAAACTTAATACCTGAGATATAAAGACGAGACAAATTTTGAAGTTAATGTGTATGATTTATTTAATTTATTTAAAGAGTCTCATTTCTAAATTAATTTTTTTAAAGCATAATAATGATCCATCGCAATATGTTTGTGGTACAGAAATTTTAAAACGGCAACATTGCGAAGCTGCTTAGGGACTTTAAGTTTCCAATAAACTTTGGTTGTATGAAGAAAAATAAATATTCGCAGATTTGCGAAATGGGGAAAACACCCATAACCAACTTCAAACCTGAAACCTGGTACCCTACGTGCGTTATACACCTAACTAAAATCAGCGAAAACCGATAATCGACTGGCTTAAAACGGCAACTAGTGCAGTCTTATAATCTCATATGCATATACTACTCACAAAACATACTAAATGATAAAATTTTGAATTAAATAAAAAAAATACAATGAAACAGCAAGCATTTATTTTATTTTAAGGTGAAGTCGACGAACTGAGGGCTACTTGCAACTATGCAAGACAAAGACAATAAACAAGTATTACGTACAATACCACACGACAAACAATTTTTTCGTGTAAATGAAATTCAACGTAATTTAAATACCAACGATGGTTATAAAATCAGTAATATTTATTAAACGCATACATTAAAATTAAATTTAAAGAATTATAGGCACATCTTTTTATATTACAAAATACAATTTTAATTTTCTTAGTGGAAAATGAAAATGACAAAAAAGAAACGAGGCCTCTACGGCATCATTTTAAATGATTGCGCACAACCAAAATGAAATGGTATTAAACCCCTAATTTAATAGAATGGTCCTAGTGATATAAACACCGATATTACTTATTCCTTACAGTTCTCTTATTTCTCATCGGATATTATATTGAACAATTTCATAATCTACAATTTATTCAGTTCAACGGTTTTATAACTTTGCTTGTTATTAAATATTACAAAAAACTTTAACATAAATATATATATTCGCATCAAATGAATAAAAAAAGAAGATAAAATTGGCGAGTAATAAAATAAAACTAATATATAGGTGTAGTGTAAATCTGAAATGGGTTTTATCCCAGATATAAACGAAGTGTCTGCTGCGCGTCACTTTCCTGGTCTAGTCAGGATACGCCCCGGAATGTGGATATTAAAATTCCTTGGCAGTAGCGTTGCAGAACCCGTTGCAGAGTTCGAGAACTAAATGATTTTAGGTAGAATTGTGAATTATTACACGATATAAGAACGCTAGTCTATTTAATATAATAATGAAATACGAATTGTGTATATGAACAAGAAGCACAATATTACACACGTAACTAACATTAAATTCCTTACAAATTTTAATTAAACATATTAACCAATAACATGTACTCTAATAAATAAATTAATAAACGCATCGAATTTTGTGGTAATTGAGCCAAACTTAATTAACTTTGCTACAACCTTAAGCTAATTTTGTGACGAGAATTACGCTTTGTATAATAAGTGGAAGTTCTGTCACATTAGCTATATTATTTAGCTATGCTAGATTTCACCTGAAAAGTTTAGTTTAGATACATTTTTAAATTATAAATAGTACAATAATTTTTATGAAGTTTTGTATGAAGAATAACTATTGATTCTAAAATCCAAGTTTTTTATAAAAATATTTCTTATGTATATTCCATTAGCGATCCATTTCACAGATTATAGAAATTTGTTTTCTGTAGTAGTTAAACCCTAGCAATGAATTTTTACATTCATAAATATTAAGGAAATTATTATTGTAAGTATGCGGTATTTGTTAATAAATTTTTGAATTTCGTGTGCATCATGTATAAAGAAATAAACGTAACCGACACATCCGTTTTGCATCTCATATTAGGTAGAATAGTATTCTGCGGCTGCATATAGTATTGATCTTTCGTATTCGTACATAAAGGACCATTTTGTAAAAGTTTGTTTATTTTGTACATGCAGTAAAGCTAATTTATTTAACACATGCACATAATTTATTTGTAATTTGTGGTGTAAATACACTAAGTGTAATTAGTGTGTACAGAGTTAAACCTTTAAACCGAACAAACTTTACCAACGCAAGTTAATCAAATTTGTTTTTCTTTTTTAAATTAATTAATCAATTTGATTTTTATTTTAACATATTGAAGTAATTAACTAAAACAAACAAAAATATTTTTTTCTTTGTGACACTTTAGTTTTGCATTCTGTCTCTTCTCAAGAATTCTGCTCATTCTCTCTTCATCTGTTATCCAATAGGTTTTGTAAATATTGCTTTGACTGTTCAGATTGTTACCGTTTATTTGTAGCCAAACTTAAAGATTAGTAAACAGTGTTGCAAACCTGGCCAGCAACTCGAGTTGTCGAAGAGTGGTCGTGGGCACGAATAGTTAGAACGGAACGGAAATCTACTTAGTAGAAAGTGTAAGTAATCTTCCAGAGCAACTAAGATCTCATAGACACAGAAAAAAACCGTTGAATGGTAGCAATATAATTATTGTAGAATGACTAGGCCTCAATAACAAAAACATATAAACATAGACACAAATAGATAATAAGATAAAGCACAATATAAATTTATCAAAGTAAACGTTTAATATAACAATTTGTTAATATAGATAAAACTACCCGAATATGTATTTGCCCAATTGTAAACGACGCCATTGGAGAAGGGCGTGGACACCCTCTAAAAAAATTTTATAGCTAATAATTAACCAAAAGCTACACACTGATTTGTGTGGCAGTTAATGACGTTAAATTGTATCAAACAGCAAGTACGTGGACCCCGGCACCCTAACAGCAAATCTAAAATTGTCCGATAGGGCAACACATGAAACGAACTTCGAAAGATCTTTAAAATTTAATTTAATAACAAAGCGCAGTAATTATGTTGGTATATTAACTGGGGTGCACAAGTACGTTAACGCGACAAATATACAGGTAATATAAGAAAACAAATGCACATAGTCGACAGCTGTAGCAGCCAGAATATATAAACGATAGTTTTTCAGAGAAATAGATAAAATAATACGAAACCAGATGGTATGGATAGTTAGGCTGGCCTCAAATGATCATGTTGAAATAACTGCTTATCTTGCGTGAGGTCCTCGACAGCGAAGGAGTACAGCAACTGTTGTACAACGACCGAGCTCCAGGTAAAGTTTAGTTAGATCAGTACATCCACAGAAATTGCATCCGAATTCACGGCCTCGTTGCTTTATTTAATAGTTATTTTTATCCCTATGCCCAACAGGTGATCTGCAAATTTAAAAAAAACGACGTGCTTGTCTAAATGCTAGCGCGATACATTTTTTGGGTAGGAAACTCACAAATTGCGAAGTTCCTAGAAATCACCAGAAATTGAAACATGCACCAAATAGCACCGGTGCAACAGCAATTGCCTAAACTACAGGTATACAGTCACCTGCAAATCTATTTTTAGGATCTAAAATTACGAATTTCCATTTTATTTATTCGAATTTTTCTTGTTAACTAAGAAATACCGTGACAAGATTTTTGTTACACTTCTTAATAACCGTTCTTATAAGACGTTTCTACTAGCCACCTTTCTATGGCAATGACGCACATTAAAAAATATTTAACGGATCTGCAGCTCGGCAGTGTCATCAATTGCCAATCAAACCTAGCTAACAATCTATGTTCTCATGTCAAGTTTGTATAACGTTGTCTGTGTATACAAAAACGGGTCTTCAATATATTGAGATAAATCTTCTACAACTGAAAAAAAAGACTTTGGTACTAAGATTGTTATCTTTCGGATTGAGCCGTGTTTGTTCTTCTCCTTCGTTCTCCGTTTGACGTTTTGCTAACTATGCGTTAATTTCGGTTGTCTTCTGCTTCTCGTTATATACCTACGTTCTGCTGTAGTCGATCAGTGACGATGGTTGTTGTTTTTTGTTAGTTTCCATGTGTTGCTTAAGCGAAAACCATCTTCTAGATTGAAGTTTTTCTTATTTTCCATAATTTTTAGGGGTTCTCTGATTATCCTCGGATAGTAGTTGTTGATCCCTGATAAAACTTTGGCTTCCTCAACGTTGATCCTTTTTTGTCTAGGTGTTCTGAGATTGCTGACTTATCTACCTCTCTAGACTTGTCGTCTCGGTGCTGTTTCTTAAATCTACATTTTATGTGACGTCTGGTTTGACCAATGTTGACCTTTCCGCATGAACAGTTAATTTGTTGACTTTTTTACAGTTTTAGTAGGCAATCTTTATTAGACAGTAGTAGTTGCAAGATTTTTCTTGCACTGATGTTCTACTTCTCTAACGATTTTTTTAATTTATTGGGTTACTCCATCAATAAATCGTAAACGAGCATAGGTTTTTTTTCGGGTTTCTTGCATCAAGCGGCTCTTACTTGCCTTTTGGTATAGCCGTTTCTCATTAGGGCTTTTTTACAATTTACAAATTAAGGAAATTTCTTAAGGGCAATTGTCACACAAGGTAGTTCTCTAACTTATAAACCGGCTCGTTACGTCGCTAAGTTTCTATAACTTTATGTGGGAAGAACTGAATCCTTTGTGAAGAACTCCGAAAACTTCGTCAGACTACTGATGACTCTGGAAGTAACCAATGACGGTATACTTGTTAGTTTTGATGTAGAATTGCTATTCACTAACGTAACAGTCGACAATACATATAACATCTTAGAACAATTGTGCACAACGCAAGTTAAGAGAAGAAATGGTGGGCCTAGCAAGAATCTGCCTGAACACGAACTTTTTTCTATGGAACGGATATTTCTACGAGCAATAATCCGGTGTAGCCATGAGATCTCCATTATTACTGATTATCGCAAATATCTTCATGTAAGCATTCGAAGCAATTAAATTCAGCTAAAAAAATCGAAACGTTGGTTCAGATACGTGGATAATACTTTTGTCATATGACCTCACGGGAAAGAAACACTTACTGTATTTCTTAACCACTTTAACAATCAGCACAAAAAGATCAAGTTTACCATGGATGCAGAAGAAAATAAGAAGCTTTCCTTCCTGAATGCCTTAGTGAAGTTGGCTTATAGTGTATATCGTAAGAAGACACACACCTACCAATATCTCCATGATACATCACACTATTGTGCACAGCATGAGCGGTCTTTAATCAGCACTTTAATTCACAGATTTAATAAGGTTCCTGACAAAGTTCAAAAGGCAGAAAAACTTTGACATGTCTAACGAGCCTTAATAAAGAACGGCTATACCAGAACAAAAGTCTGAGCCGCCTTTTGCAAGAAACCTAAAAAAACAGAAACAAGGCACCACTTACTCTTATTTACCATTCATTGCTAGAGTAACCGACAAAAAGAAAACAAATCGTTGCAGAAGAAGAATACTCTTGTGAATTTTTACTTTTGCATCTATCCGCATATAGTTGTTTCACCATACCTTGTCTCTTAAGCACCGCGTGGTTTGCAGCGCTTTTGTATTTTGGGTTTGTATTTCTCTGAGGTAGTTAGCTCGACTATTGATTGTTCGATTTGAATCTTGCGTCTTACAGAATCCTTGGATATAACTATGGCGTTTAGGGTGTATACGCTAGACGCCGGGTCGAACCAGAGAAATAATTCGGAATCGAGTCGGTTTTTACTTGCGTTTATTATTTGCACATACCGTAATCGAGTTGCACTATTTACAATTATAAATGAAAGCGGTGTAGGTCAGCAACGTAGTAAGTCGCGTACTATGTGTGGCGTGATGATACTCGACACCGTGGTATCATATGTATTTTGTTTTTTCTGTTGTTATTTGCATATTGTACTGTTTGGTCATTCTGTTAAAATGGTAAGTTAGTCTTTGCAGATTATCCGCGTTTTCTGCAATTAAAATAGTATTGTCTGCATAATACACTATATTAATATATTATTAGATTTTTAGGTTTAATTGCCTTTATTATATTGTTAACTAATATTATAATATTAGTTGACGTTAGTGTTCTTACGTCCAATATTTGTGAATGATAGATCTGTTTATTGCTTAGTATGAAATCATTTGCGACGTTCGCTCTCTATTGTCCATCCTTGTGAGTTTGTATTGTGTTGTGTGTTAAAAGAATGTGTTGGTGATACGCAGTTTGTTTAGGGTGTAAATTTAATTAAATCTTCTCTACTTTCAATAATATTGACATTATTAAATCTTTGTTTTATTATCAATATTAAAATTTGACCCCTGTTGTCACAATAACTTAATAAGCAAATAAAAAACATAAATATATCGGTTATAATACCGAATATTGTGTTCTCTCTGTGATATTCACCCATATAAATATAAATTAATCAGCGACACAACAAACAGGGAATAGACAAAACTAGATAGTGGTTGCTATTGAGTGAGACGGGTTCGTATCCTTTTTGAGCGTTGAACTTATCCAGCTAGCTACGCACACAGAGCGTGTGGTTTCGAATGTAACAATGTATAATTTAATTATAAACGCCATTTTGACTTATAACGTACTTCATTAAAGCAATCCAAGTTAATTTGATAGTAATACGAACAAACAGGGTAAGAAACAGTCTTCGACATTAAACGTATAGTTACCTAGAGATAGGTTATTTAACTAGAATTACATACGTGTATCGTTTATTAAGGCGTCCTTTTGGAGAGTTCGACATCAATAGTTCCCAGTTATATTTAACAAATGGTTTGGTAATGGTAATGGGATTGTTCAGATACACACGCCAAAATTGAAATAGCTTGAAAGCACTAATGGCGATTTTGGTTGGCGGCACAGTATTGAAAAAAAGCCCTTTCCGGTGTTAAGGTGAGACACCCCAAAGCCGCTGGTTTCCGCTATTTGGGTGACATAATTATAATCGGCACCTCCTAACAGCATAGGTTTATTTCTGCATATCACTTCATTGAGTACAAGTAAGGGTCAAGAGGTTAATCCTTCTAATTATAACAGCATAAGACAGGAACGGTTCTATAAGACAACCCTCAATTTGTAGACGTAATCAAATCTCAAGCAAGGTAATCCCAGAAAATACGAGCGGACAAAGAAACTGTAATAATTAGAGAAACCCAATTAAGCAACTATTCGACATGTGTTAAAATATAGGTCAGTAAGTTCACTCGCAAACGTTCATTCTAAACAATATCATATCCTGTGTAATTTACGTTTCACAACAGGCACATGGTTATAACAACTTCGGATTAATCTATCGCTTGTGTTTAGAATGCAAGATTGCTCGTCCGAGTATTTTCTAAGTTTATTTAAACAAACATAATTATTGTTATTTTGTGCACAACTACTATCAATGTTATCTCATTGCCTTTCAATTTTTACAATTATTTACATCTGCTTTGTATTTATCTCAAATTTACCATGAGTTCATTCGTTTACTTAATTATAGATTTAGTTAATTATTCTATCAATTATTAAAATTATTTAATTGTATTGAATTTATTATTCAGGCTTTTGATTGTTAAGACAACTACAAACATTCAGCGCCGGGATTAATAAAGTAAACCTTTAATTTTTATTTATTTTTTGCATAATTCTATGCCTGGCGCCCAACATATTTTTTTATTGTCGGTATATTTTATTAATTCCGGATGTTTCACTGTTACCCAGCTCCTCCCGCGTATGTTAGCCGAGTACACAACACGGTGAAATTAGACAGGGCCGTAATAAGTAAAGCAACACGTACGCAGGAAAATCTTAACGTTACAAAAGTAAAAGCAAATAAACGTGAATTTTTGTCGTAACACTTTATGTAGATTAATATCTTTGTCAATATTTTTTCACTGAACTCAAAATCCAAACCAATTTCTAAGTTCTTCTGAAAATGTATTTAGATGAATTTTAGGTAATTTGTAAATTTCTTTTTGATTTCTACCAGAGAGAATTCAACTCTAACACAGAATTCGCTAATTCTACGTAAAAATTTTTTTTATAGTAACGATTTTTTTACGGAATTCGTTGACGGCTGACATCACCAGATTGATTGTGTCATCGTCGCCGTAATTTTATTTCACTTTATGGCTGATCCACTTTTAGTGACTCGTCAACCAATATGAAATCAGGAGCATTTCTATTATCGGTTTAAAATTCAACAAATTATCAAGTAAATTTTTGTGTTGGTATTTACCGTTCACTAAATCTATCCGTCGGAAAGTCACCTAAAAAATTACGAAGACATTTAGTTAATAAAAGCAACTTTTTGTTATCAATTTTCAATTTGTTTTTACTTCGTTGTGACATTTATCTAATGAAAAAATCAGCAACGCGAAATTTTATTTTTTGTAAAATGCAGATCTTTCTGTCAAATCCTGTCTTACGTTAAGACTCATTGATTTCCTCAAGTATCGGTAAAAATTATACGTATCAACTTACGATTAACTTTTGAACCAGAAATTTTGGAAAACTCGTATTTCTTGTATTATAACGTTTGATTTATTTGTCGCAAAACTTTGTACACATTATTTAGTTTTGTGAGCGTCAAGCTTATTTAAGAATTTATTACAACAAATTTAAGAGAATGGTAGTCAAACAAAGTTTGATTTCGTATAAACTTTTTGAGCTTTTCAAACCAATTTAGAAATTTATAATTTTGCAGCATGTGATGTATCAAATATATCGTGATTTGCGTAACCGCATATTCACTTACGTGAATTATATTAGTTAATTGTTGTTTAAATTTAGAACGAATAATA